>BOPP01000046.1:6809764-6837655 GCA_017312745.1 Gryllus bimaculatus | reverse complement strand
GAGGGGTGTGCTCTGTTCGGAAATGTTCTGAGTATCCAAAAAATGTACTGAACATAAACAAATACATCTAGAGTATTACCAGAAACAATGCAACATAGCGTGCGATGTGAGAAAATTGCAACGTAGCGTAGCGATCGCATCATCACAAAGCAATATCAAGCAGATTCAGTTCCTTACGCAAAATAAGATTACTGGTTTTGCAAGTTCCTCTAAGTAAAAATTGCTGCTACATAAATACGTGATATACATCGCAGTTACCAGTGCAATAAACGTTTCATTTCAACGACTTGTGTTTCAATAACTAGTTGTTCAGTTATACAGTAATTATAAAATTATTTCTTTACCTTTCAAATAAGAATTTTACTTTGTTTCTTTTTCCTCCATACCGAATTTTGTTCGAGCTATCCGAAATTTCGGATTTGCGGGTTTCGGATTACCGAGGTTCTATTGTACTTTCTTTGCTCAGATGCTTTCTCTTGCGAAGCGATTGGTTGCTGGCAGGAGAGGGACACCTCGCCTCGCCACGCGCCGTTGCCTCCGCCGACGACAGCCCGATGTGACGCCGCGTACAAATCTCCGGTGCTGTCGGCCACACACTGCACCACCCAATGCAGTACCTCTGGTCAAGGTCGAGCCACGCCTGACTCCGAAGGAGATTGAGGAAGGTCCGGGGATCTCGAACCATCAACTGAACATACGCAATTCCTTTCGCAGATCCATACAGACTATTTTAACATAAGGATGCAACATATTGAAATCTCTGAACTTGTGGAAAATGTGATGACCCATTGCTTCCTACATAGTCACAAATCTCTAACCATCAACTGAACATACGCAATTTCTTTCTCAGATCCATACAGACTAATTTAAATATGCTGCATCCTAATTTTAAAAACTGAGATTCTGGAAAATATGATGACCCATTGCTTCCTACATAGTCACAAATCTCTAATCATCTACTGAACATACACATTTTCTTTCTCAGATCCGTACACACTTTTTTCTAACAAATATAGGATGCCACATATTCAAATAGCTGAGCTAGTGGGAAAATATGATGACCCACTGCTTGCTGCGTAATCAGTCACATATCCTGATGTAAGGCGATCGGAGAGTTTTTGACATGTTGATGAGGATATTCTCTGCATTTTCACCACCTGAGCTTAACAGCTGCTATAAAATCTCGCGCTCGACACACCTGTCATTTCTCTCGGCGTTAGGGCTACTTTCACTGAATTATCCACACATCCAACACTTATATTAACGTCACGTTCATAAATATTTTATCTCTGCGATTTGAATACATTTATTGCATATTATAGTGTTCAGAAATGGAAACAGCGTGCTTTATTCACAATGAATAACATATACCCCAGCCAACACAAAGATTTTTATGCTTTGCTTAATTAGATGAGACACTAAAGGTTAATCATACCAGATATCTAAAACAAAATATCATAGATTTGCTTCAATGTAAGCTTGTGTTCAGGAGAACGTTTTCTTATAATACGTAAACTTCAGGAAAGAAAAATCAAATATGCAGACAACGTACGATAATGCACGATGACAAAGCTAACTGTACTGTTGACAGTTCAAACAATGACATAAATGAACATTTGCATACAGAACCACAAACGATTGATGAACATCTCTACGTATATATATGAAAACTCATTAATTAGCTTTGAATATTAATTCACAGTTGGTAAAGGACAAGGCAAATAAAGATGAATCGAATCAAATTCGACCTGTAATTTAAAATGCAATGAAACGTCAGTCTTAGAATATTTGTAGAACTTATAATTGCTAATTATCTTGAAGTAGATAATTAGCGAGCGATGAAAACGAAATCGGGAACAGCCCTTGCAAAGCACAAGAAGTGTGATGAAATGTAACAAACATTTCCATTTGCCAAATTGTGTGAATTTTCTAATAAGTCTCTAGTAACAGGAGATCATTTTTCTGATTTTTATGTACTTCATCGCATATACTCTTCATAGAGCTCATACCAAATGGCGCTTTTTTGCTATTTAATTTTTTTACACAATGTTAACAAAAAACTCGCTCACTTCGCACCCGAAAACCAGTCACCGCAAAAGACGAACAACGTGATATTCCATTTATGCAGAATTTCTACCACTAACTTGCAAACAATTAACTCGCTTCACACCTGTCAGCAAACTCGTTAACAAGCTTTCACTAGTTAAGCAACTTCAAAACAACTCACTTGAACTACCACGACACCGGCGTAAACACGAGAACATGTGCTCCATTCAACGCCCTACCTGCATACAACAGTGGAAAGCACAGGATCGCACTAGCATTAAACAATTTGGTAACAACGCACTGAACTCCTGAATGACACTGTCATCAACTCGATGACTCGTAGGAACCCTACCTGTCTCACAGGTAGAGGGAAGACACAGGTCGGTTTGAATTAAACCGCTCGTATAACACAACACAACAACGCCCACTGGTGAAAATACGATCGCACGTGGGACCCCTACCTGTATCGAACATGCTGGCGACAGGAGGGACCGACGCACATTCTCCGGCGAGGAGACCGCCGCGAGGACCGGCGTCTGCGTGTTCGCCGCCTCCGCCTGCGCGGGAACCACGCGGTCGGAGGTTTCTCTCAGCGGCCGCACGCGCGCACCACTCTCCCGCCGGCGTGCTCGCGCCAGCGCTGCTCGCACCGCACTGGCGGCACCGCGCGCCGGACGGGCGGGCGAACGGAGCCGAGCGCGCGCGCGCCCCCGCCCACGCCAGCGCCGCCGCGGCCGAGCGCCGAACTAAGCGGCGGCGCCGTCGCGCTCGCCGCGGTGGGTGGGACGGCCCCGCGACGGCCCGGACGGAGCGGCGCGCCCCGCGTTGGGCTAGGTCGCCCCGCAGCGGGCGCAGTTGGCAAAGCTTTCCGAACCACTGAGCGAATTCGGGAACACCAAACATCACCGGGAGAGCTGGCTCAAGGCATCAACTGATGTCACAGCACTGCCTCTGATCGCGAGGTCGCTAGATTTGAATGTCGGTGGCAGGATTTTCGACACTAGATCGTAAACTAAGTCTATTTCTGCCGCTGTCTGGGGGAGAATTCTAGAGGTCTGTTGCTCGATAGTATTGCCATCGAAATAACATCTCTCTCGTCACGCTTCTAGTGAAATGGCTCAAGAATATGATCGCGGAGCACATATGTGTTTCGAGACCCTAAACAATGAAATGTTTATCTCTTCTAGATACACGATGTCTTGATGAAAAATGTATCGATTTCCTGAGAAACTAAAAATTAATTTTAAGTAGCATATATTTTTCGTTTACGATAATATAAGCCATAATATCGTGTTGATTTCTTTCAATGTTACAGTTTATAAATACATTTGTCGATGGACAAATGTACATATCATCTCAAATATATTCGGATATTTCCTTTCAGAATACCTGGGTTTGGCCATAATGCTCGATTTGTATTAGGTCGTTTCAATCTCTTGGCTAGGACAAACTCTGTCCCCACCATTAACCTTCTTTTTCTGTGGACTTATGGAACATCCGATGACCTTACTATACTAAGTTCCCGTCTTGAGGTCCTCCTTGTGTCATAGTCCTTGTTATTCCTACCTGGATGGGCAATGATTCACACACACACACACACAACCTCCGAGGTAGTCCGTACGCTCTTTTCGGACAGGTATTTGTCCGTTAATCCACTGAGGTTTCTCGTATACTCCCCTCGGTTTTAAGTAATCAGAGAAGCATTGGAAATGATTGCATCTGGAAATGCTTTACGTCAAAATGTTTCCATGATGGGAACATCCATGCTGCATTTGAACCCACGCTTTCCATATGTCGGTTGCGACTTCACTACACAAGATGGAAAGGTTTGGGTGTTGCGAGGTTGTTGGTTAAGACAACATTGAGCATAGTTGAATGTAATTCTGCTCCAATCAAATCGAGTAACACGGATAGATTTTTAAAACGTGTCAAAAATGATGTAGAGCAATATCAGATGAAGACACATGAGGTGAGACAATTCGAGAATTAGAAGCACTGATAGAACCGTGTTGGTATGTGACATACAAGGGCGGCAAGCGAAATTTTAAAAAGTATAAAAACAAAAACAAAAAACAACAACATTGAGCTGATTGGATTGGAGAATGTGGCTGATCAACGAACGAGAGCAGGAGAAGCGCAAAAGGCGCATCTGAGGATGGAGAGGACACTGTCATTAAACCTAGAGACCATTAAGAGAGAAAGAACCATCACGCACTGCACGCGACTGAGCTCAGGTGGAACATCGTGTTGGCCCAGATCACACGGAAGTGGGGAGATCGACTGCGTTGATGAGGCAGAAGCGTTTGGGACGTTGCTAAGGGTTCAAAAGAACAGCAAATTAAAGAGAAACGGTGGGTAACAAAAAAACGGCATTCGAGAAAGATGGAAGATTGGTACCAAGAGTGATTAGAGTTTGCTTATAGGGTAAAGAGCCGAGAGAGAGAGAGAGAGAGAGAGAGGGGAGAGAGAAAGTGAGAGGGGAGAGAGAAAGAGAGAGGGAAGAGAGAAAGAGAGGGGAGAGAGAAAGAGAGAGGGGAGAGAGAAAGAGAGAGGAGAAAAGGAGAGAGGAATGAAAGAGAATAGAGAGATAAGAGAGAAGAGAGTGAAGTGAGAGACAGAGAGAGAGAGAGAGAGATACAGATGGCGCGTCTTTCTTGTGGGTACCGATTAGGAACAAGTGGTGAGATGTTCGAAAGACAAAGAGATAACACGTATTGTGAGCAAGTGAGCACCTCTCTAAACACAAATGAAAAAACGAATATAGTTACAACAGAAGTAGAAAGGAGAATGGCGCAAAAAATATATGAAAACATGATGCTACAAGTACTCTACTAAAAAATAAGAAATTAGGAAAGTGATTTAGAAAAATTCAGATGTGATGAGATGAGGTTACAAGAGGGGGTATAAAAGATAAAAATGGACGTAGGAGTGTGAGAAATGCAACAATGGCGGCATCTCGACTAGAAAAGCCAACCGGATCCTTGGATCTGTTGAGAAGAGGAGGAAGTGGAGAGGAAATTGTGTGAAGGTGGTACAAAATAAACTAACACCAGACGAAGAGATTCGAGATCTGATGCTAGGAGAGCAAGTACTTTGGGCACACAACACGAGAAGTTAACGGAACGGAAAAGGACGTGACGTCACCAACTGAGTCCATACGTGTGCTGGCTGAGACGAATGAGATGCAGGAGAGGCACGGTTTTGGAGGAAACATCCCGAATGGAGCTCTCCGCTTTTGCTGAAATTTGAATGTGTAGTGATAAAGTAAATATGTTGATGATTCTCCCTCCTGCGTACAAATGTTGAAAATAGATTAAATCACTCGACAGGAGTGGAGGCGTAAGTAAGTGGGTTTATAGTTTCGCAAACATTTTCCAGCAAATTCAATTATAAAATATTTGTAATCAAGACATATTACAAATCCACTTTAGTGCATTTTTCTATCCGTTGTTAACTTGATTAAAGTCCTCTCAAATATCATCTACGCTTTCAGAATCTGCTTAAGGTAATAAAATACAATAATAAAAAATAGATACATAGATTCATCAAAATCACATTGAGATGTTTTACAGAGATGTCAAATTGTTTATAAATTAAATTGTAGTACAAATTGTCATAAATAAAAATATTAAATCGTTTTACAATCAACTGTATTTCATAAAAATGATTTCTTTTTAGGGCTATCGGTCCTATTTTTCTGAAGCCACTCTGGCTCAAGTTTTTGGGAGATCTCTTTGCCGAAATAGACAGCTCAATTTTGTCTTTTTGGGTCGAAAGCGATACGAAAATGTTGCGAAACGTTTATTAACTAGTCTACATAATAAGACAAATCAAAAAACAGAGCAATGATTCCTAGAAACAAAACGTTTAGTACAGAGAATCCGAGGGAACGATTATTCAGAAGATATTGACCGATGATAAAAATTAAAAGAAAATGAACTTTAAAAAATCGAAAAGAGCGCGGGGAGTATAGGTCGCCTACATACTGCTGTGGAGATTTTTACTAGGAAACAAGGAAATGATACAATGGGAGCGATAAGAGCAAATACAGCAAGAAAGCAGAAAACTGAGAGGGTCTTGAATGGAAGAAAAAAAAGAAAAGAAACAGAAAAATGTAAGAAAGGAAAATTTGTAGATTTTGCAAATGAAGATGAGAAATGATGAAAACAAAGTTCTTAAAGGAGATAAAAACATCAATTGCTACGAGAGTTGCTGGAAAAAGCCGGAGTGGCAGTGTTACGATTCCCTGCGACTTGCAGATACGAACCAACCCGAGCCCTCTTTTAAGACAGGCGTTTCTGCCCGATCAGCTCATCACTTAAACTTGTCGAACAAAGATGCTGATGAGAAGTTGGAGACCAGAGAAAGGGAGAGAGAATAAGGAATGTACAAGGAAAGGGAGGCGGATGAGGAAGAGGCAAGAAAAGAGACAGTAAAAGGGGTGAGGTAGAGAGTAAAGGGATACGGAGAAAGAGGGGAGGAAGATACGGAAACATTCAGAAACGTTTCAGATAAATGGGCCAAATTTCCCCCAAAGGAGCAGAATCGCCGCAGACGACTCAGCGACGTGGGTCAATAGCAATCCAAACTGACTGGAATGATGTTTGTGACGAGTCTGAAAAAGACAGAGGGGGGGGGAGAAAAATAAAATAAAATAATTTGGAAATAAAGTAAGCCTGAGGGAAAAAAGTCGTTTAACCCAAGGTACCACAGGCTAAAATTTAACAATAAGAAAAAAATGTTTATGGAGGTCAATTCGTACGTACATACGAATAATTTGTGCACGCACAGGAATTCGTATCGATGGAAAGGAAAGAAGAATAAAAAAGAAGATGAAGAAATGAATCAGATCCATTCTATGTGTACAATATTATCAAAGTGCGAAAATAGCTAAATAATAATAATAATAATAATAATAATAATAATAATTTAATATTTACAATTAGAAAATAGTACAATGTTTGCATAAACTTTCCACAGAAATGTGTATATCACAAAGACAACGAGCAACTGAATTTGAATGACGGTAGTACGTTCATAGCGAGCGGATGGTATTGTTTTTGTTATAGAACAAACCGGCGAGTAACTTTGCTGAGAAGTTTCAAGCAGAAGACGATGGGGGCAACAGCGTTTCATATAAATCTCGTTAAGTATTTGACAAAGAAAAGACGGCAATTATGTGAATTCGTTGTGAAACATATAGACACAAATGCCACAAGTGAATTTTGAGGAAAATTGCATTAATGAACGAATTCTGCGGAACGGGAAAGCAGACGACTACAATAGTTCGTAATCCTGGAATATATTACCAGATATCCCGTCTTTAGATACTTTTACATAAATAATTTACACATTTATCTGATATTAAAGTACTTCTTCATTGATCGCTCAAGAAGAAGATTGCTTAGGAAATATATTAGAAAACTTTTACTATCAGACTTAAATGTATAATGATATTAATAACCATGATTGATGATGGAAATACAACAATAAAGTTACCTGCAACCAAGAGAATGGAAGAAGATAATATTCACCAAACCTCACAGCGCTATGATATAGTCACGACATATTTACTAAATATTGGTTCTGATAGTGATTTTGAGAACAAATATCACAAACCAAGAGAGATATTTCTCATCATAAAAACACAGATATTGTTGCAAACATTCCACATATTGTTGCAAAAACTGTGCAAACATTCCGCTGTATTATCACTTCGTGAAACTCGTGGTTTTATTCCGTTTTTATTGGGAAAAGTTACTCACAGTCACAATACAGCAGGAAAAATGAAAAGTCAGGGCGAAATTGGCCAGATAAAACACCAGTTCACTACTTTTACAAAATTCACTTCACGAAAAAAATTGCATTTACAAAAAGAACGATAATTCAAGCAGTGGTTACATTTCTAGTTTATGTTTTCTCTCTAATCCTACTGATCAATTTCATTCGAAGATGATCTCCTATAAATTTGCTCCAATCTTAAAATAATACATTTTTACGATCATATTGATATTTCAATCACTTTTATCGAAAAAATAGCTTTTAATCCATCATTCATCAATACTGAACTAGAAGAAAGTAATTAACTTGATAAATCAATTATTTTTTATGTTTGTACTAAACTTTTCTACTCACTATTTCGTAATAAAACATGAATATCACGTTGTTTTATGTTACACTTTTAATTTTTGTAACCTACAGGGAGCGGCCCTCACTGGTTTGTTAGTTAGCATGCTCACTTTCCTCGGCGCAATCACGGAGTCGATTCCCGGTCGGTAATATCAAAACCTGTACAAAATGTCTATTCTGCCGTCTTAACGCGTTTTATTTCCAAATGAACAAGTCTCAATAGTTTTCACATGCATCTGGTCCCAATAATAACAACTTTTAAATAGGAGAGAAGTAAGGTGCGAACTTGCAATGAACGGTTAAATACTTTCGGTTTGAAAGTAAAATTCGCATGTACGTTTTTATGAGAACTAGGGAATAAATTTTGAGCATAATTTTAGAGTATTGAATGCTTATGTATATTATTTCGAAAAATGAACTAGATCTTCGCCTATAAACTCCACTAGTCAGCAGATCAGTAGAATGATAGAGTTGAGAAAAAGAACATATTAAAAAATCTTAACTTTTGAAAATTAAAAAAAACTGTTTTCTAACTATGTTGGAATGCAAAATGAAGTCAAATGTAAAATTGAGTATGTTTCTTTTGTCGCTAATATTATACGCTTTCAAATATGTAAAAAATGGTTTTAGTACATAAAAAGCATTTTTATTGATATCTAATTTTTCAGAAATAAGTTCGATTAGTTTCTAATTGAGCTGGATTAGATAACGGTAAAATGATTAAATTAGTTTCTCTCGTGTGTAAAACAAACTAATAATTTAAATAATAAACAGTGTAGGTTATTTTATATAATAGTATTAAACACATGGTACAGCATGCTCCATCTTTCTTTATTCTCCAAACTGTTTGCCTTCATTTACATCAACATACATGTTGTGGGCGACTTCTGTGTTTAGGGTTATCCTGGAATGTCTTTCTAGTCAGCAAGAGCTGAAGCTTAGAAGCTTCTTACTTACGATTTTTTAGGCTCACTGTTGCTGGCGTGTTTAAGAAAAAATATGTTTACTACCGTTTAATTTGAATTTTTTCATATGTACCTTTTCAACATATGAATTCACTTGGTTCATCTGCCTAACCAGAATTGAGTCTGTGTATTGACAAATGTATATCCCTTCAGAAATGTCCGACTGGAATCAGCTACAAAAATCTCGATTGATACCGAAAATATTAATATTAATAAGAATACGAATAAGTAAAAGAAAAAAGAAAAACAACGACGCAGCTGAAAATAAAATCATTTGTGATATTTTGTTCAACAATCACATTCAATACTTCAGTAAAAATAAGAATAAACTTTCAAGACGGATACATAATTACAGAGATTTCTAATCCAGAGGCAGCACCACGTACATGCGAGGAAATTCCATTATAGCTAGCGGCAACCGAATTTAAGACATAAATCAGAAGCCTGGTATCATTAATCTCACGGTTCTTTTGCCTGAACCCTTAACCTCCTCCAGGGAGTAATACGAATAGGCGAGGAAAAACAGGCGTCCTACAGGCTTCATTTGAACGCTCGGCACGTAACAGGGCTAACTCTAAATAATATCACGAATTTCCTGGCTGCAGATTCTGCCAGTAAATTTCAAATCTGCAGAGCGAGAGCGTTGCATGCGAAACCTGGTCAGATAGAGGTACGAAAATAGAAATGAAGTACGTCTCGAGTGCAGAATGAATCTCTGAATGTATCCAACTTGGTAGCTCTTTCTGCTGCGAGGAGAAATTTACGTGCACTGCATGATCTCGCAGCTCCCTCGCATGTCGACTCATGAGTTCGAGAACAATTAATTGTGGCATTTGGTACTTGGCACCTATAAAAATAAATATTAGATGAATTATAGCATATAATTGAATGTGCTCAAAATATTATTGGTTCCAACAGAAAATCTAGGCAACGATCTGAATATTTAACTGAAAAAAAAGTAAAATAGACCAAATTAACAAGAAAAAATTATTTGCGATACCATATCATTTGTTTATATTATTTGTTTGTCCTTACAACACTTACGATTCATTATTTCATTATAAATCCATGAAATGAAGTACCGTTCATAATTGTAAGAAAGGTGAGCTTCAAGTGATTTCTCTCGAAGTTTCATGGGAAAACAATTTATAAGAAAGTTATTCTCTTTTTTGCAGATTCCCAAGCCATATCGTAAAAAATTCTGAAGTTTATGTAGATTCATGAAAAGACGTCCTAAAATATTTTTATTTTAAACGTGACAAAAAACTTTTCAAGTTGCTGCAAATTATCACAAATTAATGACTCTTTACCCTCTCACGAGAAAAACTTTCTACTAAAACCCTTTCTTTGGCAGAAGCGCCGTAAGAATGTTCCAAAACGTCCTCTAATCCATCTCTTTAAACAAACATACCGAGTAAATAACAACGCAAAAGAACAGAGAGTCGAAGCTGCTGAATCTCGCTTTTTCCTCTCAAACTTTAATCCGTCCTCGGCGACGTTCCAAATGGGATCCCCCGGCGCCGTTCGGCCGTCCAACGTCCTGGGGCACTGGAGGGGAAGTTCTAGTCAGCGGGGGAAGAGTTAAGCGACTTTGGAGTAACCATGCGATTTAAACACAGTATCAGCACGAAAGTCGAGGAAATTTTGAATGCAACCGGGAAAGCTCCAGAGAGAAAGCGGATTGCTGCCTCGGACCTCGGTTTTCATTATTCGAAGGAAAAAAGGTCTGAAGACAATTTGGAAAATGGTGGGAATGAAGCGGAAATAATAAGGGCGACCAATGTGTGTAAGAATATATCACGTTTGTTCAACAGGCTTCGAAATAGTTCTGACGAAATCGTTTTAATCACGAAAATGTAGAAAACGGATAGAGCACTGAACCGCACGTCTTGTTTTATAAGTAGTTCGCTTGTCCATCTCCGTTAAAGAAAGCTAAACTTCGAGGCGAGAGGAGACAGAAACAGTGTTTTCAACATTTTATTGCAATTCAACATTCAGAAAAATTGAGAATGAAGGTCATATAATGAAACGATAGGAAGACAGACGGAGTATTTTTAATATTTGACGATGACCCAGAAGAATTACGAATAATAGTCATGTGGGTGAGAAGACAGACAAGACGTTGTGTCATAATAATACTTTTTTAGAGAAACTTAGCGAAAAGGTTCAAATTGCACATTGACGTATCATGAAGTGTCGAGTCGATCATGAAACATTAGAAATAACAGATGCTATGAAGACCCAAAACAAAAATGAAACATTGAGCGCATACGCACAAAGTTGACCAATGACGAGGATGCATTCCAAAGCGACGACGCTTGTCACGGCTTCGTAGATAAACATATTGAAAATTGTTGATAAATATCTCTAGTTCTCTTCGGCATCGCGAAAACCAGCACACGCGGATACATTTTGTCTACCGATTTAATTTGTTCGCAAATATAAAAGCAGAGGAGACCATCCTTGGAAAATACGATGTAGAAAGCAAAGAACTGATGTAGGCAAGTTCTCCCTTTGTGATCCACTATAGTAGATTGAATAAAAACTACCTGCAGAAGCACTAGAGACTCTTCCTTCTAATGTAAGCCAAATTTAAAAATATACTTCATTCCATCTAGACCATCTTGAAAATACTTGACTGAGACATTTATCTTATTATTATTATTATTATTATTATTATTATTATTATTATTGTGATTATCTATTATTATTTGATTATTATATTATTATCATTACTATTATTATTATTACTATTATTACTTTTATTATTATTGTAATATTATTATTGCTTTATTATTATTAAAATTACTATTTCTATTATTACATTGTCATAATTATTATCGTCATGGCCCTTATACAGTGAGTATGTGAAGTGTAGTTGTAGTGGGGGAGGATGTAGGGTAGTGAAGGAGTGTAGTGTAGTGTAGTAAGTGTTATATGTAAACGTAGAGTGAATTTAGAGTACTAGAAATAATTGGAACTATTATAATCGGACCCCTAATTCATAGTAGCCCATTGTAAAAATGTTGAATAAAGTTTAGTAAATTCTATTTAATTTGTTATCATGTTTGCCACCGAGCATTAGCTCAAAGCGAACTTCAATAAATCTATCTATCTATCTATCTATCAATTCGCGAAGCTCCAAATGAAACCTTGATAACCGTGGGTATTCCTTGGGGTAACCACACAGTATCAGCCCGAAAGAAATTCGTAGAATTTCGATATACGTACACCCGGAAACTTGCGGCGAAGAGGCAGATCGCCACCTCTGCGCTCGGTTTTCCACCTCTCCCGCGAAAAAGTTCCTTTTTTTTGCGGTCCCGCGCTGTGGGAGGAATTAAAAATGTACCGCCCTCCGAACCGCGCGAGAAGAGAAAAAAACGAGCCGTCGCGAAGCCCCGAGGGAACCGGAGAAGCTATGGCTTCCGTAATTGTGGAAGCAGTAATATCGTGGGGATAATTACAGCGTCAGAGGGATTTGAAGAACCCTGGTCAGGTTTAATTCGTTCATGCAGCTCTAACGTGAGATTTCTTTCTGTTTTATTATTCCTTTATTTCGCAAAATCTTTATTGGTGGTGGTATTGTTTCTTAAAACGTTGTAGTCGTTTATGTAGCCAAGTCGATTTTGTTCTGTCGATTGTCATATATTACTAGTGTAATGTAATTCTTGTGTCGATTCTCATGTATTACTATCATGATAAAATGTGATCTTTAACGATAACAATCGTGCCATCTTCTCCAGATATATCAAACATTTAATGCCTTCTCTTTTGCAAATAGTTACATAAATGCTTTTGTTATGGTTGCCTTTGAACGTTTGCAACTCACTTAATCGTTTTCAATGTTTGTATCATACACTTTAAAAAAATGGATGGACCATTTGAGTGATAATTGAAATTAACTCTTATCAGTTTAAGCAATAAACAATTAAGGAAACAAAACATTTGGCAGACACATAATATACAGGACAAAAAAATTACTTATCTCTCTTCAATTTTTCTGAACACCTCCAATATCCGCTAGATTCTAATCTCAAATTTTACACTCGAATTTTCATTCACATATCAGTTTTCAGTTCTTTGTTTACACCTATTTGCGACGCTCATCAGAGAAAGAAAAACAATAAAACAGTAAAGTATACACTCTGAAGCATAAGCTTTTCCTCAATTTAAGTGGTTTTTTTGGCCTTACACTTGAAAGAACACCGTTTTGAAATCGCACTGCCGGTCACGAACCCATTTTCCTTTCCTTGCCTGCTCCGTCCACATCACGGAAACTGCAGTTAGGGCAGAGGTTTGGCCGCGACCACCCATGGAGACCGTTCAAGGTCCAAAGGATCCGACAACCATCAATCTTTCCGCACATCTCGCTAACATCCGTGAGAGCCGAAAATACCAGGAGACACGTGTCGACGCCTTGAAGACCACGATGGTGAAAACGAGAGGAAGTCTGGGAAGAGAATGCGTTTGTCCGCACCAAAGCGTTACTTTTTTATTTGAACGTTATCGCGCTTGTACCAATTAGAAATTTTACTTCGATATCACTATTAAATTACACCAAGTCGTATAATGAAAAAAATTTATTTTATTTATTTAATAGGTAATTATTACAGACAAAATTAGTTAACTTGATCCTATGTGGCTAGGCCGAAGGCCTTTAAGCCATTACAATACCTACATCCTTTCGCGTTCTAATCTTTCGAATTCTGGTATTCACCCCAAATGGTCTCTCCATCGCATCAAAGCCGCGGAAAATACATGATGATAAAATGAATACAATAAATACAATAAATACAATAAATGAAAAAAATACATTAATGCCCACGTCAAAAATTAGAGTGCATCGAAAGTAAACAAAGCAAACAATAAAGGCTGTACACTAAACATTGTTCAAAGACTCGACTATCTAAAACACTCTAAAAAAAAAGAATTAAAAAATGTAGCGTTTTCCGGGAGTGTTTTTTTCTGAACGATGTTTAGATTTTTTTATATGCTACAAAATTTCGAAAAAAAGTTACTTGAGGTCCAAGAAAAATATTGTTCGGACTCTATTGATCAGAAACTGAAATACGCAAGATTTAAAATTCAAAACTGAACGACCCTTTACCAGTAAAGATGCCGGCTAACATTGTAATTTGAGTATTATAATGAATATTCTACTGGGGAAATTAAAAACCAATAGTTTTTAACTATACATTCAAAATGTCCCAATAAGGGAGGTGTTTATAACTTTATCTATTCGATTATTCTTACTATTTTAATCTACTGACCAACCATAAACTGACACTTACCTATCTTAGGTGGCAGTATACTACATCGATCGCTGTGTCGCATGTGATATTAACATAGCTTTCAGTTACTTTTCATATTTGGCGCATTTTGGAACTGTTGGACAAAATTTCACTCGTGGAATATCTTTATAAAATACCACTTGTGCTTTGGAAATTCTCAGGTATATCCCCTCCTCGCTTCGTGAGTCGGGAATTTATTGACAATTTCCAAAGCACTAGTAGTATTACCTATGACAAACATAGCGATAAAATAAAAGCTTAATAAAATGGGAAACATTTCAGATAAATGACCCAATCATACTGAAACATTGTCATACTTTTCTAATAAAACAGAAAATTCTCAAAACACTACCACTATTGGTAAAATGCAATGATACAAATATTTATGAACCTTCAATTTTCAAATATCAGGCTATAAATTTGGGTACTCACTCTCTGAACTCCAAGATTGAAGATCCTTACCTGTAACAAAAGACAGTTATTAGTAAATCATTCAAAATATGAGAGGCGTAATTAACTTGGTCATTAATCCATTTGTGCTATGGTTTTTATTGTCAACATTTGGGCTTATGCTAATATAAAATAAGAAAATGTTCGGTTCAGAGGTTAATACTGGAATTATTGTTGGAATCAACAAAATATTTACTGAATACATTTTATTTATTATTATTATTATTATTATTGATGAATACTTTATTGATGATGTCGCTAGGACAGAGAAAAGTGGACAAAACGGCGAACAATGTTTCCAACAAAAATGCATTGTGTTTGTGGAAGAACGACACAAGAAAATTCCTCTACAAAAAGTACTTCAAACTCGGCTTAATAACATCTGTTACACTTGTGTTATGTTGTTTTACGAATTCCAGGAATAAGTAACCTAAAAAATATTGTGTCTTTACAAAATGTCATTTTTTTCTTGCTTTATCATACAAATACTGAAGGCAGTCTTCAACCCTAGACTAATTGCATGATTAAACTTCTTTAGCACTAAGCCCGCTAGACATTAGGACTAATAAAACGATTAGGCTACTCTCGGAGACTCTTTTTGAAAGCTTTTGGAACGCAATTGAGGGGCGAGAGCGGAGTGGGGTTGTAAATTTAACAGCGAGCGACAGGCAGGTAGCGAGGAGGCGGGGTCTCAGGCCGGAGGCACGTTTTGATGGAAGTCCGTTAACTTTTACAGCAGTTCCGCGCTCCTGCCTGCAAAACAATATTGCGCGGGACCCGCGCGGTGCCGCGCTTCAAAAGGATGCGGCGGCGGCGGAGCAGCTTTCGAGGAGACGGGAGAGACGGAGTTCCGTTTGGTTGCGGAGGAAACGTTAAGCAAAACGCGGGAACTCTGTCTCGGGGATCGGGAGAGGTGACTCACAGTATCAACTGAGGCCAGTGCAGCGCCTCTAACCAGGAGGTCCTAGGGTTCGGGTAAGACGATGGCAGTATTTTTGACACTAGCTAGGTCGAATTCAGTCGCTGTCTGGAGGAGAATTCTAGAGGCCATGTTCTCTGGACGGTAGTTTCTCCTATCAACACCAGGCGAATGCCGAAGCAGTGCGCTTACAAACGTGGCTATCTGAAGGAGAATTCTAGCGCACTAATTCTAGTGATCTGAATGTTTCGTAGTTTCAACGATCAACATCAGACAAATGCCGAAACAATACTTTAACAAACACACGGTAACGTATAAGCACTACTCTACCACATATGCCGGAAGAGCAGCCAAGAGCTTGAAGTTGGTCCCGGCTGGGGCAGTGCCCTTCTGTCAGAAATACCAGGAGGGAGAAAGCCCTGATAACCCCGACAACATACGTGTAGGCCGGCACTGGGTCTCACGTTCCAGAAGGGCATGAACACTGTAATCCCTCAGGGAATAGTGTACACTATAATTGCGGAACTAATGGCCATAACCACTTACGACGAACCCAGAAACAAATTCTTCAAACCGCAATACATCGTTGTCCAGCAGAATAATTCGTCTAGACTTCGGAAACATCAGCTACTCTTGTGATTGCTACTTTTGCTTTGAAGATGTTTATCTGACGTTGAAAGTCTGACGCTGCATTGTTAGCGTGTGTAGTTCGAAACGTCACGGATCTCTCAGCAAAGTGGCAGTTAATTATCGTTGCCGCGTAGAAACCTGATATGTCCGTCTTTCAGTTCAGATCCCAAGATTGTCTTCGAAAGAAACGAAAGATTTAATGTGCATGACAGTGCAGTGGTTGAACATTGCACCTTGTAAAGAACATAAGGTCGCCGAGCGCCGCGAAATATTTCAGAAGAAACTGACGGAACGTTATTTCGACTGAAAAACTGTGAATGCACGAAATACAGAGAAAGTATTGTAATGGTGTGGCAAAAATAAGCGATTTTCGACAGAAAAACGTAAATTTTTGGGGCTTTATGAAGGAAAAGAGAATAAATCTAGTTTACATATTCGCAAATTACTTTCTCTAACACAACGTATAGTCAGAATCCACGTTATGTGGGTTCTTGCTGCCGAAAAATCTATTGACGTCAAAATATATCTGTCTCTCCACCTGTAGTCAACGCTAGCGCCTAAACCGATTAGACGATTCTATAAAAAAAATATTTTCTCCAATCGATCATACGGAAGTCAAAGCCCTGCGTATTTAAAACGGATATTTTTTGTTTTTAGAGATTCATAATAAGAAGCAACAAACAAATTTTCTGAAATATTGTTCCCAAATTTTGTATTTTTAAACTTTGTTCTTGGATAGCGTAAAGGGTGTTTCAAAAATAGTACAAGTCTTATTTACGCTAAACTCTCAGAACTTTCGAAAATTGGAAATGTTTGAAATAATACGAGAAAGTATGTTATGTTGTAGGAATCAGTGTGCCCCAAGGCTCCATAAAAATACGTCCCTCTGATCAAGACCCACGAAACTTCGAATATGCGATTTACAAGCTTCCTTTGACGAATATTATCTGTAATGTCACTGCAGCGCCTGATCTGAGTCACTGCAGGGTCTTAGTTCCGACAGAGGCTGAATTTTCGGCATTAGCAAGATAGTTAAGTCAAGTTCAACCACTGTCTGGAAGAGAATTGTAACAGACCGGCTGTTCTGATCGGTAGTTTTCCGTGGTTTCAGCAGGTGAATGCCGGAGCAGTACCAATGAAAGGGCCACGGACCACGCGCGATTCCGTGATCTATCCTTGCCCCTTACCTACACACATTTATTCTTACATGCCCACACTATCACACATGTCGGGAGACTAGTTTGGAGCTTAGAGCTTGACCGGTTGGGGAGGTGCACCGCTGGTGCTAGATTCATTGTTTGGTAAAACACCGCATTTCGATGTAAATCGATGCCGGATCTAACCATCCAGCTGAGGAAGAACATCGCCACCTCCCATGATAAAAATATTCACTACACTTACGGTATCAACGATCATAGCAGTTGACGCTTCCGGAAACATGACATAATCAACCAATCAACGCTGTATTTGGGAGTTTTAGCGAACAAGCGCACGCACAGAGCGGTTTCCATCACAGAGAGAACGCCCACAGCCCGAGGTAGAGCGCCTCTCTGCGCGTGTTCTCGTGTGTGCGTATTCGTTAAAACTCCGAAATTGTTCGTCAAAAAGCATAGACGTACGCACAGAGGAGAGGCAGGGAAACTTGACTCTCATAAACATTTGAAAAGGAGCACCGTATCTTAATGTAAATAACATTTTATTAACTTGAATCCAGTCACTCCCTGTTTTCCTCTGTTCTTTTAACCTGACAAATTGGGAAATTGTTATACATTTGGGAAAGACGTTTTCCAAGCAATCCAGAAACCGTCTGAAAGGTTAACATAAATTATTTAATAATTAATCTATTTAATAATTAAAGTATAATTAAGTAATAATTTTAATAAAGATATATTTAATTTTGTAATTAATAAGGTAATCATTAAAGGAATAAATGTATTCTTCGAAGTTTATTTTTCGCATTTACTTGCAAAATATGCCGTGTATGTAACTAAACAAGGTCAGAGAAAAAAGGACCCTAGAAATGTAGATGGCCTATTAAATTCGTGTCTCCGCTCTCCTATCGTCAAAAGGAGCGGGGTAACTCGGAATGTACGCGCCAGAGTATGTCGCTTCGTCGATGCGACGCGCGCCGGGTCGGCGGCGACCGCAGCACCGAGGCGCCCGGCGGGTTGCATCCGCGCCTGCCTCTGGGCACGAGCTGCGAGCGGCGCGGAGGCGAGTCGGATTTCGCGGCGGCCCTCCTTGACTCCGCCGCCGCCGCCGCCGCCGCCGCCGCGCGCTCCGACAATGGACGCGGCTCGGCGCCTGGACGACGCAGACCTAATAAGCTCGTTAAGAGGACGCCAAAGCCCTGTGCGGCGCCCACGCGCGCTGCAGCCCACTGCCGACGCTGCGTCTCAAGCGGAAACTAATTACGCAGTTCCGGAGGAAGCGTCCCATGCTTCATTGAATCGAGCGTCTTCTGGTGTGGGCTACGTACTTTATTTCGTTCATGTTACAGATCTCTAATAGAATTTTTTTAAAAGGCTTAAATCACTGTAAATAAATTCAAAACTAGAAAAGGTAACAAAAATGAAAGTACACTCCAAAAGCACGAGTTTCCAAGAGAGTTAAAATCTATTATACTGCTTTCGCTCCTACGCAGAACGTGCATCTAAAAGTAAAATTTAAAAAAATAGTTTTAAATAAAATACTGTTAAATGAAATTTAGTTTAATCTTCTATTAAAATTAAAAATTGTTAGATAAAAGAGGAATGACTAATAAGCAAATACCGATTTTCCAAAATCTCCATAAGGGACCATAATTGAATCACATTTTCCTTTAAAATAGTTATTCTCAACTTAATTACAGAGTGACAAAAACTAGCTGAACTATATCTACCGTTGAAACTACCGCAAAGTGAATTAAATTATTTTAAGAATACAAAAACATACTGATTCTTACAAATTTAAATCCTGATTTTATTAAACGATTGTGAAACCTAACTTTAACTACTATTTCCATTTTTATCATCTCATATTTCTCTTAATATTTTTCATAAATATCTACATTATTTATAATATATTATTTTGAAAATTAAACTTTTATAGATTCATTTATTAACACGAAATTTTAAATTGGACTGAATTTTTAAACAATAATTTTAAAATATTAACAGTCAATGATTGTCTGGTAATGTTTGAAAAAATGTTAGATCCCGTAATGGCTATGCAAAACAGTTTTTTGGTGGAGCACCACATTATGTGCGTATTCCACAACCTCTCCTCTTGTTAGTAGGGCCCTGGATGAGAATACCATCACGCAGTCATCTGCGATTATGAAGAAATTTTTGTGAGTATGCAATAGCTAATTTTAATCTCACCTTCAAATTGTAAATATATTTTCAAAGAAAAATCACAATTCAATTATTTATATAAATAAAAATAACGGGTTTGATATCGCCTTTCACCTCCAAATCGTCTATCAAATCATCATAATTCATTTTAGCTTCCTCGAGCTGTTGTATATTCTTCTGTCAACTCGCAATGAATTTGAAAGAGAGAGCGGTTTCGCGGCACGTTTCTGGAAGTTCTCCTGTTTCTATCATTCTTTTATGTTATTTATTCTACCCGCATATAACCTATCTTCATTCCCTTTACTTACCAAATCATATTATATTATTATTATTATCATCATTTTTTTGCTCGCGTATCGGGCGACTAGGACCACGCAAGCATGCATACTATGTTTCCCGTGGCTCAGTATCATTATCGCGGTGGCAGATGCATGTTTTAATTGGTGAACAGCATTTAGCTGAGTCCTATTTTTATTCCCCATGGTTGTAGCAGACTTACAAATACAGCCATGTCCGAGGAGTCACTCGAATCCGCGATCTTCTGGTCCTAAACCACAAAGGCACTACTGTCTTAGCGATCTCGGCCATCTGATCGGTATTATTATTATTATTATTATTATTATTATTATTATTATTATTATTATTATTATTATTATATCACAATCAGATTTCATATTCAACATCTTTTCTGACAACGGTGGATTCATGGATTTGGTTGCAGAAATACGCCCTTTGCCAACCACATTAATAATTCCGTGTCTCATTCCAAGCAATACATTTTAAAAACCTCAATTACCCACATATTCCCGTTAATGGGTAACTTGCACATCCACATACCATCCACACTAATTCCAAGCTTCCATTTCCAAATCGTAGCCGTTCGCTTTTAAAGCCACGCAGAGTGCTGACACACTTCAATTTATCGGCAATTTTCAACAAGTTCAACATTTTAGGGAAGTGTGTGGATAGATAATTTGCTCTTACGCTGCCTCGCCATGTAAAACGAGATAATTTCAATTTTATTCAATTAAGTTTTAAGCTGCTGACGGCGCGTAATCATCGGAACTACCGCTCGCTC
Organism: Gryllus bimaculatus; assembly: GCA_017312745.1. Taxonomy (NCBI): domain Eukaryota; kingdom Metazoa; phylum Arthropoda; class Insecta; order Orthoptera; family Gryllidae; genus Gryllus; species Gryllus bimaculatus. The sequence goes on along the minus strand of BOPP01000046.1, from coordinate 6,816,812 downwards.
ACGTACTCTCATTTGCACTCTTAAGACCCATTCACAATGCAAACTTAAACATAAGAAAAGCGCGTAGACATAAACATTAACATAAGTGATAGACTAAAGCATTCACAATATCTAACATAAATGTAAGCAAAATAAGGAATTTCTATTGGTTGTGAGACTTTCTGGTTTACTATTGGTTGGATGTGAGAATCGATTTAAAGGTATATAGACTTCGCTCCAATTTGGATTCTCAATTTTTAGTTACCGTTCTGTGACTGGTTCATTTCTTATGTCTAACTTAAGCATAAGCACAAGCATAGAAGCTTGAAGTTTGCAAGCTTTTAAGTTAACGTATTAAGTGTTATGCTTATGCGAATGCATTGTGAATGAGTCCGCTTACGGACGAAGTCCTAACTTCATGTTTACACCATGCTTATGTTTATGTTTGCATTGTGAATTGGCCTTTATCTTCAAGCAATTCTTATCTTTCACAAACCAACCAAGGGGAAACGTGTTCAACTATAGAAGAGACTTTTCAAAGAAAGATAAACGTACTCAAAACAGCATAAGTAATTAATGGAAATAAAACCTTCAATGAGGTAAATGCATTTTAAAATTGGTGACTTCGTAAAAACTGCGTAAATTTTTGATAGTAAGTAATGAACTTTAGTGAATGAGTGAAATGTAAAAAAGTTAATAAAAAATCGCTTGCCAAAACTTACACCAACGTGGAGTCACTAAATTCTGTAAAGTGGCTCGAAAAAATATTTAACGTGATTCAGCGATTTATTAAATGTTTTATTAAATGAAAAAGTCATGAAGTAATCAAATACATATTTGTTTTATTTAGTATTCTAATTTGATCTACCCTTCAGAAAACTCTAAATAAATTAAATATGAGTAATGTGATAAATTCACACAGCTTGTTATAGCATGAATACTTTCAAATGATACAGGAAATATCTTATTTGTACAATACAAATCTATATACTTACGTATACACATATCGTCGTAATACATATTCTAACAATTTTAAATGTTTTTAATGTCAGAAAAGAGTCTAATATTAAAAGAAAGAAAGAAACCAAGATAGTTATATAATCCAAGAAAACTTTTCTCATGACTCTTTAATTAATGCTGATTTGCGAAACTAAATTTGAAAAATGAAAAGAACATTATAAAACTGGCCACAGTATAGAGTACGAACTTGACGTAGACAATTTATCTGTCAATTTACAAATTGTGTTCGCCAGAGATACTCTGAGCCTATTCCACTCATATTTAACAAGCTAAATTTTAATGCCCAGCTTTACATTTCGATATTTTATAATAAACAGAGTGTGATAAATGAATATTGGAATCTACTAATTTTGGAATCAGCTGTGTTTCATTCGTGTGTTTGGCTCAACTCCAGATTTATAGTTAATATAACACTGATGGTGCACCAAAAAGGTACAATGCATACGTTTGCTTCTAGAGAGGCTTGTGTGTTTTCATATAGTCGGTCCGTAGGAATTCTGTTTATTAAATATTATATAGAGATGAAAGTTGTAAAATACGATAAAACTTATCAATTTTTGCATTGAATTAATGGAAAAAAATTCGTCTGTTTTCAAATGTCATACTCAATAGATTAAACATTAAAACCTGACTCCTAAAAGGGTAAATGACGGAGAGGAAAAGTTGTTAAGCTTTAAAGGCGCGCTTTGCAATGAATTTATCGCTCTGGAATATTCCGCTACAATCACGAGTAGCATATCCTCATCCGACATCGTCATGTGCGGGCAAAGTCTAAACACGCGCTCCTCCATTGGAGAAAGCCCGCCTAACGAGCACGCTACTCTCGGCGCCAACTCGGCGGGATTTTAAGCGAAAAGCCGTGCATTTCACGCCACCCGCTCGGCGCCCCACCCCCGGCTTCGGCCTCGGCCTCGCTGCTTGCTTCGCTCGGGGCGGTGTGAGCGCGCGCCGGGCCAGAGAGCGCCTGCGATGTGGCGGTGGTGACGAGGGAAGCATGGTAACAGTGGCAGTGGAAGTGGAAGTGCCGGAGCGACTGGGGCGAGCGACAAGGACGAGGTGACGAGGAAGACGCAATGGGGACGGGGTGATGGGGGTCTTCCCATCCACCCCATCCTCTTTGTCCCGTCCCCGACACTCCATCGTCGTCGCCCCGTCCCCGTTCACTTTCGTTCTCATCGCCCCTTCCCGTCGGTCCGTTCCTCGTCTCCATTACATCGTTCCCATCACCCCATCCTCTTTGTCCCGTCCCCGAAAAACTCCAATCGTCGTCGCCCCGTCCCGTCACTTCGTTCTCATCGCCCCTTCCCCGTCGGTCCCGTCCTCGTCTCCATTACATCGTCCATCACCCCATCCTCTTGGTCCCGTCCCCGACACTCCATCGTCGTTCGCCCCCGTCCCCGTCCACCTTCGTTCTCATCGCCCCTTCCCCGTCGGTTCCGTCCTCGTCTCCAGTTACATCGGTTCCCATCAACCCATCCTCTTTGCTCCCGTCCCCGACAACTCATCGTTTCGTCGCCCGCGTCCCGTCACTTTCTTCTCATCGGCCCCTTTCCCCGTCGGTTCCGTCCTCGTCTCCATTACATCGTTCCCATCACCCCATCCTCTTGGTTCCCGTCCCGACACTCCATCGTCGTCGCCCCGTCCCGCAACTTCGTTCTCATCGCCCCTTCCCCGTCGGTCCGTCCTCTTCTCCATTACATCGTTTTCCCATCACCCCCATCCTCTTTGTCCCGTCCCGACACTCCATTCGTCGTCGCCCACGTCCCCGTCACTTCGTTCTCATCGCCCTCCCCGTCGGGGTCCGTCCTCGTCTCCATTACATCGTTCCCATCCACCCCCATCCTCTTTGTCCCGTCCCCGACACTCCATCGTCGTCGCCCCGTCCCGTCACTCGGTCGCATCGCCCCTTCCCGTCGGTCCGTCCTCGTCTCCATATACATCGTTCCATCACCCCATCCTCTTTTGTCCCCGTCCCGGACCACTCCATTCGTCGTCCGCCCGCGTCCCCGTCACTTCGTTCTCATCGCCCCTTCCCGTCGGTCCGTCCTCCGTCTCCATTACATCGTTCCATCACACCCCATCCCTTTGTCCCGCTCCCCGACCACTCCAGCTCGTCGCCCCGTCCCCCGTCACTTTCCGTTCTCATCGCCCTTCGCCCGTCCGTCCGTCCGTCTCCATTACAATCGTTCCCTTTCACCCCCATCCTCTTTGTCCCGTCCCCAGACACTCCATCGTTCAGTCGCCCCGCCCCGTCAACTTTCGTTTCTCATCGGCCCCTTCCCGTCGGTCCGTCCTCGTCTCCATTACATTCGTTCCCATCACCCCATCCTACTTATTTGTCCCGTCCCCAGACACTACCATCGTACGTCGCCCCCGTCCCCGTCACTTTTCGTTCTCATCGCCCCTGCCCCGTCGGTCCGTCCTCGTCTCCATTACATCGTTCCCATCACCCCATCCTCTTTGTCCCGTCCCGAACACTCCATCGTCCGTCGCCCGTCCCCGTCACTTCGTTTCTCAATCGCCCACTTTCCCCGTCCCGGTCCGTCCTTCGTCTCCATTACATCGTTCCCATCACCCCATCCTCTTTGCCCATCCCGACCACTTCCATCGTCGTCGCCCCGTCCCCGTCACTTGCGTTCTCATCGCCCCTTCCCCGTCGCGTCCGTCCTCGTCTCCATTACATCGTTCCCATCACCCCATCCTCTTTGTCCCGTCCCTCGACACTCATCGTCGTCGCCCCCGTCCCCCCGGTCACTTCGTTCTCATCGCCCCTCCCCCGTCCCGCGCTCCGTCCTCGTCTCCATTTACATCGTTCCATCACCCCATCCTCTTTGTTCCGTCCCCCGACACTCCTCGTTCGTCGCCCCGCCCCGTCACTTCGGTTTTCAATCGCCCCTTCCCCGTCGCGTCCGTCCTCGTCTCCATTACATCGTTCCCATCACCCCATCCTCTTTGTCCCGTTCCCCGACACTCCATCGTCCGTCGCCCCGTCCCCGTCACTTCGTTCTCATCGCCCGTCCCCGTCGGTCGTCCTCGGCTCCATTACATCGTTCCCATCAACCCCATCCTCTTGCTTTCCACGTCCCCGACACTCCATCGTCGTCGCCCCGTCCCCGCACTTCGTCTCATCGCCCCTTACCCCGTCGGTCCGTCCTCGTCTCCATTACATCGTTCCCATCACCCCCATCCTCTTTGTCCGTCCCCCGGACACTCCTCGCGTCGTCGCCCCGTCCCCGTCACTTCGTTCTCATCGCCCCTTCCCCCGTCGGTCCGTTCCTCGTTCCATTACATCGTTCCCATCACCCATCCTCTTTGTCCTCCGTCCCCCGACACTCCATCGTCTTCGCCCCGTTCCCGTCACTTCTTTCTCATCGCCCCTTTCCCGTCGGTCCCGTCCTCGTCTCCATTACGTCGTTCCCATCACCCCATCCTCTTTGTTCCGTTCCGCCGACACTCCATCGTCGTTCGCCCCGTCCCCGTCACTTCGTTCTCAATCGCCCCTTCCCGTCCCGGTCCTCCTCGGTCTCCATTACATGCGTTCCCATCCACCCCATTCCTGCTTGGTCCCGTCCCCGACACTCCACGTCGTCGCCCCGTCCCCGTCACTTCGTTCCTCATCGCCCTTCCCCCGTTGCTCCGTCCGTCCTCGTCTCCATTACATCGTTCCCCATCCACCCATTCCTCTTGTCCCGTCCCCGGGACACTTCCATCGTCGTGCGCCCCGTCCCCGTCACTTCGTTCTCATCGCCCCCTTCCCCGTTCGGTCCGTCCTAACGCTCTCATTACATCGTTTCCCATCACCCCATTTCCTCTTTGTCCCGTCCCCGACACTTCCATTCGTCGTCGCCCCGTCCCCGTCACTTTCGCTTTCTATCGCCCTTCCCCGTCGCGTCCGTCCTCGTTCGCCATTACATCGGTTCCCATTCACCCCATCCTCTTTGTCCCGTCCCCCACACTCCATCGTCGCTCGCCCGTCCCCGTCACTTCGTTCTCATCGCAAACCCCTTCCCCGTCGGGTCCGTCCTCGTCTCCAATATACAATCGTTCCCCTCAACCCATCCTCTTTTGTCCCGTCCCCGGACACTCCATCGTCGTCGCCCCGTCCCCGTCACTTTCGTTCTCATCGCCCTTCCCCGTCGCGTCCGTCTCGGTCTCCCATTACATCGTTCCCATCACCCATCCTCTTTCGTCCCGTCCCCGACAACTTCCATCGTCGCGCCCCGCCCCGTTCACGGTCGTTTCTCATCGCCCCTCCCCGTCGGTCCGTCCTACGTCTCCATTACATCGTTCCCATCACCCCATCCTCTTTGTCCCGTCCCCGACACTCCATCCGTCGTCGCCCCCGTCCCCGTCACTTCGTTCTCATCGCCCCTATCCCCGTCGGTTCCGTCCTCGTCTCTATTACTCGTTCCCATCACCCCATCCTCTTTGTCCTCCCGACACTCCATCGCGTCGCCCCGTCCCCGTTCACTTCGTTCTCATCGCCCTTCCCCGTCCGTCCGTCCTCGTCTCCAATTTACATCGTTCCCATCACCCCATCCCTCTTTGTTCCCGTCCCCGACCCACTCCATCGTCGTCGCCCGTCCCCGTCACATTCGTTCTCATCGCCCCTTCCCCGTTATCGGTCCGTTTCCTCGTCTCCATTACATTCGTTCCCATCACCCATCCTCTTTGTCCCGTCCCGACACTCCATCGGCGTCGCCCCGTCCCCGTTCACTTCGTTCTATCGCCCCTTCCCCGTCGGTCCGTCCTCGTCTCCATTAACATCGTTCCCATCACCCCATCCTTCTTTGTCCCGTCCCCGACACTCCATCGTCGTCGCCCCGTCCGTCACTTCTTCTTCACGCCCCCTTCCCCGTCGGTTCCGTCCTCGTCTCCATTACATCGTTCCCATCACCCCCATCTCTTTGTCCGTCCCCGACCACCTCCATCGTCGTCGCTCCCCGTCCCCTCACTTCGTATTTTCTCCATGCCCCCTCTTCCCCGTCGTCCGTCCTGTCTCCATTACATCGTTCCCATCACCCCATACCCTCTTTGTACGTCCCCGACACTTCCATTGCTTCGTCGCCCCGTCCCCGTCACTTCGTTCGCATCGCCCCTTCCCCGATTCGTGTCCGTCCTCGTCTCCATTACATCGTTCCCATCACCCCATCCTCTTTGTACCCGGTCCCGACCACTCATCGTCGTCGCCCCGTCCCCGCACTTTCGTTCTCATCGCCCCTTCCCCGCTGCGCGTCCGTCCTCGGCTCCATTACATCGTTTCCCATCCCACCCCATCCTCTTTGTCCCGTCCCCGACACTCATCGTCGTACGCCCTTCCCCGTCACTTCTTCTCATCGGCCCCTTATTCCCCGCGGTTCCGTCCCCGTCTCCCCATTACATCGTTCCCATCACCCCATCCTCTTCTGTCCCGGTCCCCGACACTCATCGTCGTCGCCCCGTCCCCGTCACTTCGTTTTTCATCGTCCCGTCCCCGTCGGTCGTCCTCTCTCCATTAACATCGTTCCCATCTCCCCATCCTCTTTGTCCCGTCCCCGACACTCCATCGTCGTCGCCCACGTCCCCCGTCACTTCGTTCTCATCGCCCCTTCCCCGTCGCGTTCCGGTTCCCTCGTCTTCCAATTACATCGTTCCCATTCCACCCCATCCTCTTGTTCCCGGTCCCCCGAACACTCCATCGTTCGTCGCCCCCCGTCCCCCGCACTCGTTTCTCATCGCCCCTTGCCCCGTCGGTCCGTTTACTCGTCTCCAATTACATTTCGTTCCCATCACCCCCATCCTTCTTTGTTGTCCCGTCCCCGACCACTTCCCATCGTTCGGGTCGGCCCCGTCCCCGTTCACTTCTTCTCAATCGCCCCTTCCCGGTTCGGTTACTGTCTCCATTCGGCCCCGTCCACATCGCCCCGTTTCCCCCAATCGGCCCCGAACCCATCGCCCCGCTCCCCATCGCCCGGTCCCCATCGCCCCGGTCCCACCATCCGCCACCCCATTCGTTTCGGTCCCCCCCACCACTTGTTTTGCCCCAATTTCCCCCTTTCTCCTTTTGAAC
>BOPP01000046.1:6795939-6809739 GCA_017312745.1 Gryllus bimaculatus | reverse complement strand
GCACGGAGCGACGGGGATGGAGACAGCGACGGGAACGGGGCTTCGTGGTCGGAGCGACGGGGACGAGTAGCAGCGACGGGATGACCGAGCGACTGAGCGACGGAATAAAAGGCATGGCGAAATCATCGGTGGCGGCCGTGTAACAGCGAAGCCGCAGGTGGTGCCGGTTGTGAATGTGTACATCACGGCGACGCGGGTAGTGACAGCAACGGTGGCAGACCACAACGGCCGAATAGCCCAGCAGGGTATGCCAGCGACCACAGCAGATGCCGAACGACGAATGTGCCATGTAGGCGGGTGTACGCGAATGGTACGGTGATTGTGAATTATTGTGACGAGACAGAGGAGAAATATTGGGTGAGGAAAACGACAAATTTGAGAGAAAGTAGACAATAAGAAGCTTAAAGTGCGACCCTAGAACCATATCGTTAAGTTATGTAGAATAATTTCTGGACAACATACTATTGCTTTTTAATAATGAAAATTCATTACTTGGATCAAATAGAATTTTTACGAATTTTCTTACCATAAAAACCTCTCAGTAATTAAATGTTTAATGATTCATTTTATTTAACATTTTAATTGCTTGTTACATTTAAAACCACTCGAGCTCTAGTAACAATGAAGTAGTTTTAATATTTCGCTTCATACATTTGCATTTTCTCTTCACGAAGTTAAAACAATTTTATTACATTCCACATATTCAAATTTCATTCCTTGTTTATACTACAAAACATTGAAATTGACTAGTGATTAATTATTAAAGGTGTAATTGATTCTTGGAAAGTGTTTTGAATCATAACTGTCTGGTTTCACGGAACAGATATTTTCAATTAATTCAAAATACAGAGTCTGTATTTTCCCGATATATACATAAGTTAGTTTTAGTTTTCTATATATTTAACAGACTGCTGATTCAAATTTATAATTAATATAATTATAAAAGCCAAATCAAATATATAATCCTCGCTAAGGAAAGATGAAGGCATTGGGCAATTTTTAAGAAACCAACGACCCAAAACCCTGTAAGTGTTCAACGGCACTGTTGGATAGGGAATTACACCCCAGAACTGCATTCAACAGATTTCAGATTAAATAAAAATATAGGTTTGCAGATTACGATGCACCAAACAGATTATTGCAAAAAGCCAATAACTCAAGAAAGATGTATAGCTAGACCATTAAAACGAAGAAATAATTATATGAGTAGTCATTGCTAACACTATTGTTTATTTTCTGTTTGTTTTGTTTATTGTTTATTGTTTTAATTATAGCAGATTTTGATGGCTTCGGTCAGACGACTAGTCGCTTTGTGGCTTCCATACACCAGAAAACTGATGATGATGGCTAAATCATCAAACGCTGCTATTATAATAAACAGTAGGGTTGTCAATGATGACTCAATTATTTCATTTTAAATGCTAACGAAAACTCACCAGAGTATCAATATCCTTAAAACAAAGTTTTCCTGTCGCCAACAGACACGACTTTTGAGAAGAGGTCATTTTGAGTCAGTTTGCCCCAGGATTTGCAAATACGTGGGGGCTAGAGGGATGATTGGTGGAACCCGAGTTGTTTCTTAAGCAGAATATTCTACAAAATGACACGTTTGTGAACTTACTATTACATATTTGGAGATGTATAAAAATTTAATTGAAGGGAAAAGTACAAAATAATCTTATAAAATAAAATTAAAGGGATTACATATTTGATTTTCTGTGCAATTTCATCTCAATGCTGAGCCCTATTGGAAAGTTTCCACTCACACAGAATTGGGCCTACAATGCAATAACTCAAGACTTCAGACGCTCTCCATTGAAAGTTGAGTTAGGCTACAAAGCAATTTTCAGGTTTAAAACAATTAGTTACACAGTGCGGAGAATTTGCAAGGTTCCAGCTTACTATATATTACTAATTTCTAACCGCGCAGAAATTGAAAGGAAACTATTCAGGCTCCGGCCATATGAGGAGTCTTAGGTTTCGCAACATACCTGAAAACTCGAAAAAACTCCAAAAACAATTAAACAGTTTCGATTTTGACTAAGAGATGCAAGTATTAATGGACTTATTCCGCCTTTTCTCATACTGCGCGTAGCAACTATATTCTCAGTTTTGACGCATCACTGCTTACGTCACAGCTGTCGTCGTGAAACAGCAAGGGTTCAAGGAAGAGGACGTTCACTATTAAGTATTTGCTATTCACGTGTTGCGTTAAGGAAGGTCAAAGTTTGGTCATACTTGGTGTGTAAAGATCTATTGTACTGCATAAATATAAATTGATATGTTGTTACAGTATTTGTAAAGATTTTTTTTTAAAAGTATTTAATTTATTGCAGCGTTATATGTCTCTGTTTTATTAGTTGTTTTTAAGCAGTGCGAATGTTACTTTTTGGAAAACTAGTATTTTGTGTGGTTTGGTCTGCAGGGTTTTGCCGCAGTAGTTCACTAATGATTTACTTAGTTTATGAAACCAATAGGCATACATAAGTAAATACGAATCAATGATGATAATAATGATTTTCACTGTCACGAAAAGTTGCACAGCTAAATACGAGCTTGCTAAAGTATGAACGCTGTAAATAAACTGGGAAAACAATTTGCTCTACCTTTCACTCATAGATTAATTTGAATATAATATATTTAGCAAGTGCATATTACCTATTATTCATTTGGTCCAAATTTGAATTAAACTAAAAAAATCTGATTTTTGATGACTTTCATATGGCTCGTATCATAGAAAGCCTTATTAAAAGATAAAATGTAACATGGAAAACCGGCGGGAGGAGCAAGACGTGTTACTTCGAGAAAATTGCAAAAATCCAACGATTTAAGCAGCAGGAGCGACGAAAGGAGAAGGGCGTGAAAACGGAATATGCAGGGCGAGACGGTCATAGCTGGGCGGGGAAGGGCGGAGCGAAAAGGGGGAGAGGAGTGGAGATCAGGGGAGGGATGGGGGCGGTGCGGGCGGCGGGGCGGGGGGAGAGGGGTAAGGGGAGGGAATTTCGCGACGGGGCGGTGTGACGGTGGGGCGGGGACGCGGCGGGATGTGGCGGGACGCGGGCGGGACGCGGCGGGACGCGGCGGACGCGCGCGGGACGCGGCGGGACCGCGGCGGGACGCGTGCGGGAGCGCGGCGGGACGCGGGGGACGCGGCGGGACGCGGCGGGACGGCGGCGGGCGCGGCGGGGCGGGCGCGCGGGCGCGGCGGGGCGGCGGCGGGGCGCGGCGGGGCGCGGCGGGCGCGCGCGGGCGCGGCGGGGCGCGGCGGGCGCGCGGGGCGCGGCGGGGCGCGGCGGGGCGCGGCGCGCGGGCGCGGCGGGGCGCGGCGGCGGGGCGGGGCGCGGGGCGCGGCGGGGCGCGGCGGGGCGCGGCGGGGCGCGGCGGGGGCGGCGGCGGGGCGCGGCGGCGCGCGGGCCGGCGGCCGCGGGGGGCGGCGGGCGCGGCGGGCGCGGCGGGGCGCGGCGGGCCGCGGCGCGGGGCGCGGCGGGGCGCGGCGGGGCGCGGCGGGGGCGCGGCGGGGCGCGGCGGGCGGCGGCGGGGGCGCGTGGCTGGTGGTGCACGGGGCGCCTCCATGTACCCCCATGGCGAGCCCGCCTTCGAGTGGAGCGCCTCTTGAAGCATCCTTCACAGCACCCCTCCCCCTCATCTTCCTCTCCCCCTCCCAGTCCACTTCCTCTTGCGACTGCTACTTGGAGCGCGTCCTGCGCCGCCCCAGAAAGGAGCTGCCGAGGGCGAGGACGCTTTCGATGATGCGAGAACGGGGAGCATGGCACGCCTCAAGAAAGAACTGTGGTAAACGACGCCGCGTAAGCCGAACGGCTACCGCCTGTAGATCATTGCATTGCTGCCATTTGCACATAATTTACGCGTACGTTTAACTTTCCATATAGACTGAGCCATGTCGACTTCACTGGTGCAGGGTGTAGAAGTAGGTCAAAGTTCACGAAGAAAATGTTTTAAGCTGGAGTCGCGCTCCCAAAGTGGCTGCTGGATGGTTGGCATCATCATACCGCACACATACCTCATCTTGGCATTATCCCATTCATTTTCTAGCACCTAAAAAATCAGCAGTGCATGCAGGCGGGTGTGGGCTAATGGTAGTGATGGTAAATTATTGGGATGAAAGAGAGGCAAAATATTGCAGCCTAGGTGAGGAAAACGGCCAATTTCAGAGAAATACGACAATAAGACGCTTAAAATACGACTATAGAAACATATCGTTACATATAAGTTATGTAGTTCAATTTTTGGACAACGTTCTATTGCCTTTTAATAATGAAAATTCATTATGGTAGGCTTGGATCAAATAGAATTTTTAATACCATAAAAACTTCTCAGTAATAGAAAGTTTAATGATTCATATTATTTAACATTTTAATTGCTTGTTACATTTAAAACCTCTCGAGCTGTAGTAATAATGGAGTATTTTTTATAATTCACTTCAAACATTTACATTTCCTCTTCACGATGTTAAAACAATTTTATTACATTTCACAAATTCGAATTGCGTCCCTTATTTATCCTCCAAACGCATTGAAAATGACTAGTGATTAAAATCATCGTGGAGCTCTTATCACCTCATCTTCTTTAACCCGTAACTACTGGCGTCGGGTCAATTTGATCCGAAGGAATTTTCTCTTTTTTATTTTCCGAGAACACGGCGAGCTACCGTTAATGCGGGATCCATGTCATCTCTCCCGACAACGTTACTATTGCGAGCGTGCAATACAAAATGCCGATGACATTCCTGGTTCTCCGAATTGCCTGTGCCGATCCGACGCCAGCGTTAGTGGTCCTGCGCATTTCCACATTGCGGGTATGAAAGCGTGGCGTTGGCTTAGCGTTGACTCCGTCTTCACAACTCATTTCAGGCTAGGGGTAAATACTGATTTCGCTTGGGTGAAAGCGCTATTGGCGATTTCTGGAACATGCCGTAAGATGAAGCAGCACTATCTTCTGAAATTATTGTCAAGAAACAAAAAGGTAAACTCAAGGATCTTCAGCAATAAAAAAGTGGTAATAACCTTACGTACCATCCATACTCCACAAGGCCCAGAACGCCCAGACCCTTTGCAGAAGCCACAAATTGTAACGCTTTACGTAATTGTACGAAAGTTGGAGTTGCCACTTCCGATTAGGTCTGTAAATACAGTGTATTTGGAAGAACGAGGTGTCAATTAACTGTATTATTTTATTACGTAATCGTGACGATTTTTATTGTTATATGTGTTTCTACATTACATATAATTTTAAACACCAGAAACCATACAAAGTACATTATCTTCTTGAATTATCAGGATCGGGTCCATATGACCCGACGTCAGTGAAAGGGTTGTAGATCTCACGCCAGGAGTTAAGGGATAATACGCAGACGGGAAAGACAAACCACCATCGGGAGCTCGCAAGCCAAGAAATGAGAATGATTTTTATCATGAGATCTAACCGTAGCTGATCCAACATCCAAATTCCTCTTCCAAATTTTTTTATATTTTTATGTTGTCTAAATGTCTGTCAGCAACTGCAGAAGGTTCAATCTTTAAACGCCATTTGCGTTTAGAAAGGAAGTTTAGATTTCGTTACGTGCCAATTTTATTACTACAAGTCATAATGAAATTTCTTGTCTTTAAAAGTACTTCAAAATTGCGTAGATTAGAAACTTCTTTGAGGTTACAGTGTACTAAAAGAAGACATGCAACCATCCCGCAAATTGTGTTGACACAGGGAGGAGATGAATGCATGTTTTATCCCACCACGTTACTATGATTTCACTTCTCATTTGTACCGTTGTTTCATGTTTCATTGCTTCATATTTCGTTTATCGATTACACAGATATGTCAAACTTTTCCATTACTTTTAATGGCTTTTATGAGGCCCTACCTCGCACACCGTCTTCACTTATTCGGTCACTGCAACAGGCAGAAGTTCTCTCTCAACTCACTGTAGAACATCCGTCTTGTGGATTAAAATGAGTTAATGCATCCGATCAAATCAATAGTTTTATTTGATAGAGTTTGTACATCCTTAGTTTCGGAGAGATTATTGATGCATGCTTACATCCGTCTCATCATAAGAATACCTTAGAAACATGAGTAATAAATGAACAATACGGAATATATATTATAACAATAAAAACAGTATTTAGATACGTTAAAAGAATAAACTATTATTATTATTTCAGGCATGTTCTTACTTCATGCTTAAAAATGAGTCGACAAAAAAATTAATATAAATTCATACATATTTTCATTTTTACCTGCCATGAACATCGTATGTTGTAGGTAAGAACGGTATTTCCAATTTCTGTTATCATACAGACATAAATAACCTTTTTGGTTTAAAAAATTGACAGTTGTTATCAAAGAATGCAAATAAAATTATTTTTTCCCAGTTGACATCAATTCCTGTAGAAGTCTTATTTACAGGCTGTAGATCAAAACAACCGTTGTTAAACGCGGGAAGCGGCATTTCGATGAATCCGCTAGTCCACATCTCCAACTAAAAATAACTCGTCGAGATTCCTCGGCGGAGAGGAGAAAAAGCTTCTTGCAGCACTAACGACGTTATTAAAAGGATTTAACGTCGGAACCAGGGTTGTCATTCAACGGCCGGGGAGACGGTTGCCATGACAGCGGCGCCGCCAGCTGTCTGGCGCGCGACGCAAAAGGTGGCTAAGCCGGTTCCCCGGCCGGTTCGCCGGCTCTAGGAAGTGCTGCATGCGCGCTGTGCCTCAATAGGACGTGTTCCAAAGGGGGTAGAAACTACTGTAGTGACAAGATGCACATGCAAGCAGGGTACGCAGGTCGAGTTTATTATGCGGTAAAGTGCAGTTGAAGGTGGTAGAAAAGTAGCAACGTATGTATTCCTTGAATGCAATTAATACGCTGCTTTATTCTTCAACTTTCTCCCTCTTTTTCGTCAAATAATATAAGTAGTTAATTTATTATATCGTAAAACGTTGAATTGAATTTTTTTTAAATTGTCGATTCAGTATTTTATCCATTAACGCTGTTTCTAAATAAATTAATAAAGGTCGTTAAAATATTGCCATCCATACCTGGACATTGATTTGGTTACGCACGGATGCAGAAAAACAATACACGGATTTTAGATGTTTATGGATCATATTCTGGAAGCTTCCAGTGAGTTAGAAATGCTTCAAATTCCCTCCGCTTGCAATTGACTCCAAGAATTTTAAATCATTTTCCAAATTCCACTCATCGATTTGGCCATTTTGGAATGTTAGTATCACGAGAGAGAGGCGTGGTAACAATACCCTTCACATATCTCTCATATTACTCAATTAGCATCGACAGCACTCGCTTATTAATCCACATTCTCACTATGTAGACAGCTAAAATGATAGGAAAAAATTGAAAGTAATACACATCTATACTATTTGTACTTTCTGAACCTGTTGAAAATTAGAAGCTAATATAGCAGGAAGACAAAAATTTTGAAATCAATGTTATGCGCTACTAAAATCATAGAATGTTGTTTTTTGTTTATAGAATGAAAACGATTTAGTTTTGATTCGTATTCGAGTATTGAGAAGGCATTATAAATTGAATGGTGAAATATCAATATTGTCTTTGAACAAATATCACAACAACAACAACAACAACAATAATAATAATAATAATAATAATAATAATAATAATAGCAACAATTGCGTACTTTTGTAAATCTAGAATTTGTGAAGCAAACACTATTGAATTAATGTGAAGAGACTTTCTAGACGGTGTTCGTGTCCTAACCAGTCTATCACCGGTTCACAAGTAATAGAAGATCTTCAGTATTGGCCCTCATATCTCTGGTTTGTAAATGTCGTTAGCCTGGACTCACTGTTTGTAATGTTTTATAAAAATACATGAACAACGGATTGATCAATTGATTAGTAAATCCTGATGCGTCAAATGTTAAGATCTGGTAAGTGTCCTGTAAGTGTAGTGCCCATTTTCATCGCGGGATGCAGCGGTGATATTTCGTTGACTGGCCAGATCCGGCGCTGAGCTACGTCGTTTGGAGGATTTTTCCCAACCAGGTATGTCTTACCAGCGGAGCTCCACCCTAGCGGAGACAAACTCTCAGACCCCAACTGGTCTCCCGACAAGTGCGATAGTGTAGTGCGTGTGTGTGTAAATTCGGGTTCAGGATAAGACAAGGAAGAGGAGAGAAAGGTCGCATGCTGTCTATGGCCCATTTGTTTGGGTAGTGCTCCTGGTGGTGATCGGAAACACCACGGAAAGCAACTGATCATAGCACCCGGTAGCTAGAATACTCTTTTGGACAGCTAGCTGTCTATCTAGTGTCAAAACCTCCTGACGTTGGGTCTCGAACCCTCGGACCTTCCGGTGAGAATATCAATTAATGCACTGAATCACCTTTGGCGATCATGAACAACGGGTACTCAGATGGTTGTGTGGATCGAAATCATCCCAATTACTTAATAATTGAATATCACAGCCTTTAACAGGGAAGACATCACGCGCAGCATAGAGAGGGAAGACATCGTACACTGCATCCTTTGTGAAAGTGCTTAGTTGCTGTTCACGTCGTCCGCGGGTAGTTTGCGCTGGCTGCTCGGCGCACGGGCGGTGGGCGGGCAGTGAGCGGGCCAAGGGCGGGCACCGCCCACAAGAACCGGACGCTCCGAGCGGGAGTGTTTCCGGAGGCGCGATCTGTTATCTCGCTCAGGGGTTCCGCAGGGGCGTGGATCGCGCCACGTAAATCCCGCCCGGCGACCCAGCGCTCCCCTCGGCTTTCATTACGCCCTGCGAGGGCGCCGCCGCCGCAACCTGCCGCTCCGTGGGGCGCCTCGCCTTTGAGCCCCCCCCCCTCAACCCCCCGGCCTACCGCCGACACGGCCCGCAGGCGGATCTCGCGCGTGCAGAGCGCCGCGGCTCTGGGGAGTTTCTTCGCACACTCGTCACTTTCAGGTGGTAAATTGAAAAAGAAGTTTTTGCGAGGGGTCATATTTTCAAAAAAATTAACTTTGAATATGTATGATTCTGGCAATTCTACTACCTACTAATTTATAAATATTTACTCTATGTTAATTGTATAATGTATACTATATATATTTATATATATATAAGGACATTTCCCTTCAGATTTAAAATAATAGTAAACAATTGCCAACATATTGCTAAATATTACTCCAAGGTTCTTTAATCTAATTTTGATGAAATCAACACACACCGCCAATACTTTTATTATAGGTGAAAAAAGACTTTTCCCTCACTGAGGACAATTCACTTTCTAATAGTTATTCTCTCGACACACATAAAAATATTCATGATGGTCAGCATAATCGAGCTTTGCGTAATTGTAGAGCAAAGTTATCGTTCTCGGTCGCTCATGTAACGAAAAAGACCAACAGTATTTTGTCGCTTCTGGATTTTCGCATTTTTATTTCTGTCTAATCAGGGAATGTTATAAAATAACGTATATTATTACGAGCCCCCCGTGTTTATATGTGATAATACAAGTAAGTATTTGGTTAATATGCACCACTTGCGTCATTTTTCTCCCTTATCACTGAATTATGGGCTTGAAAAACTAAGCGAAAAGCCGCTTGCGACAACAGCATAATGTATGTGAGCAGATTTAATATTTCATAATCGTTCTACGTCCATGGCAGTTTTTAGGCTAGTCAGTAGCAGACCAAAGTGTTCTTCATATATGAATGGATTATTTGTAACCAATAGACGGTCATTTCTGTATAAAAATACGTTTTACGCTTTTGCACGACTCATTTCCACCTCATTTCCTCATCATACCTCATTTCCAAGAGTTCGGTTAATAAGGATTTTTAAAGGTTGACCAAAACAGCTATGTGAAGCGCGACACGTTGGCACAAAAATACATAATTTCCTTCACCAAAATGTGTTTAACAACGAATATAATTTAATACAATATTTAAAAAACAACTATTATCTTCATAGAGATGCTTGATGTTAAAAATGCTCGATTTGACAATCAGTTGAGTATAATTGTTATCGTCTCCATGTCTTAAGAAGCCCACTTGAAACTTGCAAAACCCATGGTTTTCAGTTCACATTGAAGCAAATTTTTTTTCGTGGCTTTCCCGCTCTTGAAGTGCCACCGCAACCAATGTTTCGCAAAGCCTTCTCCTCAGAGAGGCGGAGCCTCGGTGTAATCCGTCTTCTCTCACCTCCTCCTTACAATTCCATAGCATCACCGCCCTCCCAACCGTCTCACGCGACCCCACCCTGTCCACGACTCCCCTCAGGCCGTGCCAAGGGCCCGGCCCGTCCCTCTGGCCCTTCACAAAGGCCCCTCAGCGGGAATTGGGTAACTGCCTCGGCGGCGCGAGCGGATCCGTGGGGCTGCGCACGGGGCCCTAAAAAGAGACCGCCGTTTGAACCTCGAGCCGGATTCTGGGAGCGTTAAAAGGGAAACTGGCAATCGCCACAAAAAGCCCTGACGACGACGGACGGCGGACCGGAAAAAAAGAGAGCTGCTCTCGTCAACGGACGGCGATTGAAACGATGAGGCTGGAAAGTCCCCGGAGCCGCTCGCGCCGGGTCGCTGGGAGAGGACGACCGCAGACATCAACAGAATCGGAGTTTGATGCGATCTTTGGGCACAGATGAACATTGCGATGGTCACGTGATGCGCACTTTACAGAAAAGGACCGCCACGGTAGTTGCCAACCCAGCTAAAACTCTAGATCTTGTGTGACTATAGCTTAACCGTGCAAAAACGCTCTGCCAGTGGAAGCATTTCACCGTCATCGTTGACAATATCATCTTCACTATCTTGCGTGTTTACGTTTTCTCAATTCCCATTGCATACATTACCCTTCATTGCCATTTGTGTTGCGTGTATTAGATTAGAGTTTAGTTTTCTCTCTCACTGTATTACTAAGTGTCTTTAACTCTATATCTTTGACGGCGGCGATGGTGTAACGGTTATCATATCGAACTGTTATACCCAAGTGAGCGGGTACGAACACGACTGAAGCCGTGGATTTTTAAGGGTGAAAAAATCCTTCGTACCCCTTCCTTCGGAGGGGAAGTAAAGCCGGCTGTCGCATGTTAGTAGATTTACTTGTATGTAAAAGATCTCCTTTCTCTGCTAGTTGGAAGGGGCATAGCGAAATTTGCGTGGTCAGACGCAAGAGCGGACCTGATTGCTCGAGTCTCACCACGTAAAATAATGCATTAATTCAGCTGAATTCAATTCAAAATCACGGGAAACAACGGGCGAACTGTTAGGATATTTCTGTACGATCGCGACTGAGAAATCGGATCGTTCTCAGAAGCGCCGCGCTGCCGCATGCGAGTCCACCACAGCAACAGCTGTCTCCCGAGGAGACAAGAGCTCCACATTTTCTTGCTGAGGTCCACAGCGCAACGGTCGCGCGATGCTTACTCGGCAGATATACTGACGAAGTGGCATGAAATCCGCAATCACGAAGCTTCATTTTAAATTCGGAGAGAAGTAGCTGTAGTTCGAAATCCTCCATCGCACAGGAGCCATCCGAAAGTGTTTCTGTTTGGTTGGGTTTGTTTAAAAAATAGAAATCAATGAAAAGTTAATGTGTAATAATATTAAATGGAATGGCAACAAAAAATTTCCAGATTTTCATTAATCTCTTAGCAATGTTTCTTAAAACATGAATGTAAAACATTTTCATTTGTGATAAAATTTGTAATTAATTTTCCTGTTCGTTTCAGGATCGTTTAAATATTTCTCATTTACGATTAAAATCGATGGCTTACTTTCGCAATTAGTATAAACAAGTGCCAAATCAGTTAAAAGGAAATTAAACGGTGTTTATTCTTATTTGGGACGTACGAGTAAATGGTGAAGAAATCAGGTGAGAGCAATCTGGAAAGCACAGAAAGACTTCAAACTAATAGACTATAAAATAAAAATCCATACAAAAATATTTCACGCCATCAAGCTGCAATGGTGGCAATTAAATTCTACTCTTTAGCACATCTACATAGCAATTATCATCTGAATTCTACTGACTCCTAGATAAAAAAATTAACGTGAAATATAAATTATCATGTCTCCATCACGAACTACTAAAGAACGTGACATCAATGAGAAAAAGTAATTACAATAATTAATCACAATGATAATATCTTTCTTCACAACAACAGACATTGAGACAGCCGTCGAGATCATTCTACAAAACCCTCCAGAGCTCTCAAACGTTGAAACACCCTGTCAATGCCCAAAACATCTTTTCCTGGGCGCCAAATAACAATCTCGCCCGTCATGAATTCTGCAAGCACTTCTCCCGCCTCTGGGCGCAGTTTCTTATTTATGAATACCCTTCGCACGTTCTGATAAAATACCATGGGACGTCGCAATGCGGTGAGGGAGGCTCTGTGCTTCAAAAGAAGTGGACGAGAGAAAAGAAACGAGATATCTCAACGAGATAAATATTTAAGTTCCATCTCGAAAACAAGGATCATTCCGAGGCGCTGCGAAATATAAACAGATTCCGCTTCAGATCCTTAGTATGCGACTGTTCTCGGTTGGCACATTTCCGAAAGGGAAATTCAATCGGTAGGAATATCAATTAGAACGAAAATGACAATGAAAACTAATAACAATATTTGTTTCTAATTGAAAATATAATGAATAATTTACGGACAAGCGTTCTGTTTCAGAATTAAGATAAAAAACTAGGGAGTAAATGTCATAAAATTGCGTTTCTTCAAAAAGTACAGGATATATGCAAATATCTCTTAGAATGTATCTCTTAGAAACGCCGTTGTATGGTTTTAAAAGTTCACACACACAAACACACGTATGTAATATTGTCCATTAACCGGAAGACAGCATTCAGCTTTCATTAGCCGATGCTAATGCTTTCTCGAAACCATTTACTATTATA
The DNA here is from genome assembly GCA_017312745.1 of Gryllus bimaculatus. Lineage (NCBI taxonomy): Eukaryota > Metazoa > Arthropoda > Insecta > Orthoptera > Gryllidae > Gryllus > Gryllus bimaculatus. The sequence continues at coordinate 6,796,858 of BOPP01000046.1, read as the reverse complement.
ACAATGACGTGTATTTTCTCGTTGCTTTTATTGATGCCAAGGAAATATCACAAATTTACAAGAGAGTCTTCTAATTTCTCATCTGTGTCGTAATGTGACTACTCTTAATCTCTAAAATAAAAAGATGCTGCAACATTTTAGTAGAATATGAGTGTGTCAGCAATACCATTTAGGGAGTAATATTGTCAGTGATTTTCTAGGCAGAAGTTTGATATCTTTGTTGTCATCAAGAGTTCTCGTTTCCTTTCTTCTGCTCTTGCGAGCAGATTATAAGAGCGTATATAGAAACAGATTAGTAAAATCGTCTTCAGATAATATTTTACTTTTCTTTTTTTGTTGTTTAAATTTTCCTATAATTCTCTAGGTAACTGTTTTCAAATATCGTAATAATCCTTAGCTCTCTCTAAGTGAAAACCAATTTCTTACAAAAACAAAAGAATTAGAGCTGTGGGAAGATTATCAGCATTCAGTGAATTAATTTTTTCCGCTCTCACAGGAAAGCTTTCTTCTACCTCACAATTAGCATCTGCGATGAAAATAAACTACAGAAATTTTCCTGCACAAACCTACCAGATTCAGAATCGGGAACGGGAACGCAGAATCACCTTAAAATGATAAGTCGAATGTATTGTTATCCTAAGACTGGGGAACCCACAAAGATAACACAAAATAACAACCGAAGAGAGTTACTCTTAGTTCTTTCACCGAAAAGAGTATCAGCACTCAGAGAATCTCTGGTTTCTCGCGCAAGATATCTCCTTTACGCCCCTCCTCGGGCTTACTTTTTTATTTATCGCAGAGCCCTCCGCCCGCCCCATTGTTGCTTTATGACCCGCGCGCCTGTCATATTACGCGGCCGTGTTGCCTTTACGGCCTCGCCGCAGCCGCCATTGTTAGGACGGCGAATGTCCCCTGCCGC
>BOPP01000046.1:6742441-6795927 GCA_017312745.1 Gryllus bimaculatus | reverse complement strand
CCCCTGCCGCGACGCCCCCGCCCCCGCCCCCGCCGCCTGTGAAACGCCCATGTGGCCTCACCCTTTAGAGATGCGAAGGTTCAACCTTTCCTTTTTTAAAGGTTTCGATGTAGGAGATGCGTCGAAGATTCGAGTTGAGTCTGCGTGTGTGTGAGAGAGAGAGGGAGGGAAAGAGAGAGGCAGGGAAGGAAAGACAGAGGGAGGGAGGGAACGAGAGAGGGAGGGAACGAGAGAGGGAGGGAACGAGAGAGGGAGGGAACGAGAGAGGGAGGGAAAGAGAGAGGGAAGGAAAGAGAGAGGGAAGGAAAGAGAGAGGGAAGGAAAGAGGGACGAAGGAAAAAGAGAGAGGGAAAAGCGGAGAGATGGAGAGAGGGGGAGAGAGGAAGAGGGGGGAGAGAGAAAAACGAATTAAGAGAAAAATTAATAAAGAGTGATTATTAAATGGCATAAGGCTCAAGGCAATGATGTAATGTCTCAGTGAACATTAGGACACATTGATATATTGGTAGGGGGTATTTCACTTACCTTAGCATCACAGACAGTTTATGTTTGCCACAAAAGGATTATTTTTATACTACTATTAATAATAGAGCGCGGAAGATTATCATTTGTATCAGTGCACGTGCGTTTTGATTTGCGTTTGTGTGAAGTGGGACAAAGGAACCGAAAAGAGAAAAAGAGGGAGAGAGAGGAACATGGGTTGGAAGGGAGAAAGGAAAAATTGTCAGAGTATTTATCATCATAAGAAAGTCATTTACTCTGGAGACAAGGTGAATAGACTACCCGCACGCGACTAACGAGGGTATGGTAATGTGTTTTTTGTGGCTGCATGTAACTGAAAAGAAAATCACTATTATTTCCGACGAGCGTTAGGGTAAAGTTGCAGGGTGGTGTTCCTCTACATACTGATTCTTTTCTTTGATAACCTTTTGTACCACGTAATTTACTATGTATATTACTCTATGCTAAGTATATTCCTCAAACGAATACAGATGGTTCAATGGGTGACTTTTGGATACCTTTCTGAATTCATCAATATCAATATGATCCGAAGTCAGCCTATTCTCTAAGTACAGTAAGATAAATATACATTTACAATTTCTCGCAAAAAACGCACCTTGTTATTTCATGGCGTAAAAAGTAAGTCTTTTGATCGGGAGTTTTTCAGACATATTTTCAAAAGAGATGAGTAATACATATGATACATTTTTTGAAGAAAAGTGATACTGATAACGGATTTTGAAAACTTGTAATGAGAAACACGTTTCAAAAACTCACAATTGTCTTCCTACTTATAAAATTGGTATTTTATACAGTGAATAACACAAATGACTCAAGAATAAATTATTGGAAGACTGTGGAATTTCATAATGATGTAATTTCTTCATTCTTTTTTTAAACTAAAAACGGAATAATAATATTCTAATTGGTTCTCATAACAGTAAAATAGTTCTTCTATTTTTCGTTTATGCAGGAAATAAAAGGTTCTATTATTACAAGTATTATTAAACTCAGTGACTTCAAATACTAGGTATAAATTCATGTTCATATTCCAAACATCCCTGAAACTCGACGGTGTATATTTTTATTTCAGTTACAGTGATTGGCCTGGGCAAACCAAATTTCATCAGCATGTAGTCAATACCTATTCGAATCCCTTAATCCTGCACGTAAAAGAGTTCTTTATTCTCGCGCAAAAGGTCTTCATCCGGAGGACTAAATCGTTCGTCATCGAAGCGCAGATCCCACTTTTGTGCTGGCAGCGCTGGAGAGGAGGAGGTCTCTAGAAAGGAAAGTGGTAATCTCTCCGTAATAACATCTTTAAATTACAAAGGGTTTTATCGAACGGCCTCCCGCGCGGCCGAGGCAATCGGATTAAGCCCAATTTGGGATCTCGGCCTCGCTGCCCACCGCCGCCTACCACGTCCCCGCAATGCCTCGCAACCCACCCCCACCCCAGCCGCCTCTTACCGTCCCCGGCCGCCTCCACCACGCCCCACCGCCCCCCGCCGCCCCCGCCGCCTCCACCACCCCCGCCGCCTCCGCCGTCCCCGCCACATAACACCTCCGCTCCGCCTCCCGTCGCCGCTCCCCCGCCACCCCCGCGCGCTCCCCGTCCCCGCCGCCGCCACTGCCCGCCCCGCCTCCCCGCCCCTCCAACGTCCCCGCCACTTCACCGTCCCCTCTGCCTCCACCGCCTCCACTTACCCCACTGTCCGCCCCGCCACCACCGTCCCAGCCACCCTCGCCGCTTCTCCCGCCTCAGGCACCGCCTTCGCTAGTACCCTTGCTCTGACGCATTCGTTTGAATTCGTGACGTTCAGCACCTTATCTTCCAGATTTCTTCCTTTTATTTTGAAGAACTGATTTCATTAAGAGAAATATATCTTCAATATTGTAGTCGTAGGAAGACGTCGAAAATCTAAACTTTCCCAGTTTTCAAAAATTCAGAGCATTCAAAGAAAATCAGAGCTCCGCCATTTTTATGAGCGTACTTTGCTCTATCTGATAAAAAAAGTCAAGCAAATTACTGAACTATTTTGGAGAATATTTTTAAAATGTTGTTGAGGCTCTGCGTAATGTACCCTCAAAAATTAAAATATCTGTTTGAGATCGCGGCATCAGCCATATCGATAAGGGAAAACATATGATGAAAATCGTGCCTACAGTTTACCCGCTTTCGTTGTTCACAGACCGGCGGAGGAACACATGTATTGCCGCAAGCCACTTTTTCGGTATAAAAACGTTTCTGACTACACAAAACTTTAGAGGCCGCCATTTACTACCTATAGTGGTAATAATTATCCACTTTTTCGGTATAAGGGACCCACAATACTAGTTCTGTGGAAAACATGCCCTTTTTTTGCTGCAGAATAAGAATACAAAAAGTTTTCTCTTTACTCTTTAAGTTCGTAATAGGTGATAAAGTAAAATCCCTAGTGATTGCAGGAGCAGAATTTTGTAGTGAACGTATTCCCTCACCAAAATACCGCCCCACAATTCTTTCATTCCTGCACAAACTGATTTTCATAGAATCCCAAAGGTCATTATAAGATCTCCACGATTTGCTGCACCTCATTCATCTCATCGATAGGATACATCACAACATAAACAATGATCTACTGGGGAGATGTCGTTAGCATTTCAAAACTAATTTAAGTGATCATTATCTTTACCATCATTATTGTCAACTTTTAACATCCAACTTCTTCACCAATAAAAAAAATTGGCAAAACAGTATTAATCTGCAGTAGGAAATCCAACAGTCCACAACCATAAATCTTAAAAAACAGTGTAAACATACGGAACTTACGGTTTATTAACTCGCTTAAAACACGAAGAGTAATATGGAAAATTATGATATTCAACTATAGTTTTAGTCTCTTCCCGTTCATTTAACCATAAAAATTGAACGAGCTGCATGTGGCTTGTTGCAGAGAGGAAATTGTATGTGTGAGAAACAAACAAAATAAAAATTGTCTGTCTCCACGAGGCGCTAGTATCGTCAGGTCACTTGTTTCCTAAGAAGCCAACATATAGAAAGACATTTCTTCACTCGAAATTTTGCACAGCCGATTCACAATTTTTTGTCAATATTCGTATAGTACTAACGACTAAAATCGCTCTGCATGGAAGTTGTGGATCCGAATCCTGTGTGAAGAATAGATCTCAGTTTGTAATTGTGGTGTAGAAGACAATAACAATTTACTATGTCTTCTCTATTACCAATCCTATCCTCAATAGTTCATTAATAATTTCGCAAGTGTATCGCAAAGCCGTTACAAGTTGTAATTCAGTATCAATACAAAAACAAATCAAACAATTTACGATCCAATTTTAGTTCCTCATGAATGTTACCCCATGTCTCAGACTGCGGTGTGAGAGACGATAGAAAACCACCACATATCCCACAATACCCTACCCCCATTCATTAATTCATACCTGCTCCAGAGCTCTAACCAGTCGAAATGCATCGTGTCAATCCGAAAACCAATGTCACGTTCCAAACTTCCGTTCCTCGCAAAGGTCGCCCCAGCCTCGCGCTGGCCGTTCCGTAGTTGGCAGCCCCTGCGAACTTGACCACTTCGCGGAGCCCCTCTGCCCCCCCCCCTCATGGAGCGCATGCAAGAGTAACGCGGGCGAAACCCAGATTCGACGCCCGGCGTCCACGAGAGCACCGCAGCGGGGCGGGGCTGGGAGGGGCGGGGCAGATGGGCGGATGACTTATTGACGCGCGTCGGATTAAGGGCGTAATGCGCGAGACAGGCGAAGGGATTTTGGGAAAGGACAGATGGCAAAGGTCGCACGTGAATCAAACAATCGAAAAGACGATGAATTATGTGATACTAATTTAAATCATGATGGTTATAAAGTATCAATTTTAATAAATAATAAAAATATACTTTAGATCAAAAAATATCCCATTTACAGCACGTAGAACCAGTAAATGATTTGTCAGAAAGATGCTTACATATACAGAGAAATTCAACATGGCATTGTTACGCAACTAGAAATTTGAATTACTACATTTGAAGAAATATTTCTATTTTTTAATAAATACATACTATAAACGATTCCACGAACATAAAAAACACGATGAAAAATGACAAATCAACGATGATTAGGAAGATTATGGAGTATTCACAACGAGACGTTTGCCATTACAACCACCTTAATCCATTATACGAAAATTCACTAATTCAGCTAAGTTTAGAAGCTCTTTTAAAATCTCCTCGAGGGGCACACGAGAGGTTTAAATTCAGCTTATCGCCAACTAAAATATAGCGAGAATATTGCATCTATATTAATAGCGTGAGAATATGTAAGACTCCTGTTTCCTTCTAAAACTTTCAAGAATGGAATAATTTTTTTAGTACACCCGCACCACATTACATTATTTCAGAGATGGCTTTAACAAAACGACGCTTGCAAACTTAAAAGTGTAATTCAATATGTAGGATGCGATGTAAACAACGTATGATTCTGCAAAAACCATGTTTAAAAATTGAGGTAGGTTTCGTTGTCTGCAGGTAATGACGCGGCACCTGCACTATATACTCCACTTGCTAGCAACAGCGCCGCCACAACAGGTAGCCCGTAAGATCTAGTGGAATATTGCATTTATATTAATAGCATGAAAATATGAAAGATTCCTCTCTCCTTCTAAAAGCTTCAAGAACGGAATGGTGTTTGTAGCACACACTCACTCACTAAATTATTTCAGAGATAGTTTTAACAAAACGAAACTTGCAAACTCGGAAAGTGTAATTCAACATGTATGATGCGATGTAAAGAATGTATGATTCTGCGAAAACAATGTTTAAAAATTGAAGTTGGTATCGTGGTCTGCAGGTAATGACCCGGCACCTGCACGATATACTCCACTTGCAAGCATCAGCACCGCCACAAAACCGAGTGGAAATATTGCATTTATATTAATAGCATGAAAATATGAAAGACTTCTGTTTTCTTCTAAAAGCTTCAAGAACGGGATGGTTTTGCAAGTGCAATTCGACATGAAGGATGCGATGTAAGTAATGTTTTCACAGAATTATACAATGTTTAAAAATTGAGGCAGGCTTCATTGTGTCTGCAGGTAATGACCACTTGCTAGCACCAGCGCCGCCACAACAGGTAGCCCGCAGGAACGAGCGGGCGGCGCGCCGGGGCGTTGGCCCGGTTCAAGCCCAGGCGCGGGGCGGTGCAATGCGTCACTGTCTGCCCGGAGGGCGTGTGTTCATGCACCAGCCCAGCAGCGAGCTGACTCCTGCTCCTCCTTCCCGTCCTCCTCTTCCCACTCCGTCCCTCTCCCCTCCCGTCCGGCGCCGTTCGAGCCCCGGCCAGGCGCAGTGCGTCACCAGAGCATGTGTTCATGCACCAGCTGAGCCCTGCCTTCCCGCTTCCTTGTCTTCTCTCCTCCTCCTCCTCCTCCTCCGTCTCCAGCGGAGCCGTTAGTGGGTGCCCGACAAGTCAGCGGTCGCGACCTACACCAAGCTCTCTGTAGATTGATCGGCGTTGCGGGCCGGTTCCGTTGCCACCCGCCCGCCTCCGCTCCCCTCCCTTCCCCTCCCCGCTCTCGCGCGGGGCGTAATGGTGTGCTGCGAATGGAACCGGTAATATTAGAAGAAAGCAAAAAAGAACATCACCGCTCCCCCACCGCTGCATTGTGCCGGCCGCTTCGCGAAGGCGGGGCCGGGGCCCGGGCCCGGGTCCGGCCCGCCCGCCCGTTGTTAGGTAACGAGGGAGCGCCCGTCCGCAGGAGTGGGGCACGCGAACGGCTAGCGGGATTCGCTCGCGTTCGGGGGCCAAGGTTCGACGCTCGCCGCGCCACGTGCGCTGGTTGGCGTGCTGCTCGGCCACCTACGCTTCTCGCCTTTGGAAATATGGACGTGTGGACTTTCTCTAAAACGAAATCAATGCGTCATACGTTTTAAGTTGCACAGCGGGACAGATTACTGGAGGGAAATGTGTTTCTTTGACTGAATGGATTATGATGAGTCCTGAGAAGCATCTGACCAAAGTAATGGTTTGAAACGTGTATATATGTAGGTACTTTGGCATAACAGCTCTTTACACGCTAAGGCCTACAAGCAGCGTTGCGGCCATGGGTAAGAGGTATGTGTGGTTAGTACACAGCCATCGACATTTTGTACAGATTTACATATTACGTAGGAAGTATAACACTTGTAACGAAAAATCAATTAACATGCAAAAAGTTGGATATAGTTAATCAAATAGAATAGATGTGTCATTTATTCACATTCGTTTTGATTCAATCGCTTATATAGGAAATATTGTTCATATATTGAGGGATGTTGAGGCATTGATTTTCGTGATGATTATAAATTTTACGAGATATATGGGAATGTGCACCATGGAAATTGTACGTGCTTTGGCACAATAGCAGCTCTTCACAAGCTAAGGCCTACCAGCAGCGTGTCGGTCTTGCGGCCGTGGGTTAAGGGGTACGTAAGCACATAACCATCCCTACGCTATATTTCTGGTATTTGTAACCTGCGAAGTGAAATTTCTCAACGGCACGAAGGAAGAGATACAGGGATATTGCAAGGAAAGAGCACAATTAATTTTTGTCCCGACCGGGAATCGAACCCTGTGTTGCACCGTGGAAAGCGAGCACACTAACATGTTTTTGGTAATGTACACATATGTTGGTTGTATAATGAGCACAACCAATTCATAGAGATTCTAGAGAACCAATAGTTCACTCAAATAAAAAAGTGGTTTGGAAAAAATCTATTCATATTCATACGAATGACTCCACTTCTTACCACAATAGGAAATAAATTTGGAAAATATCAAGATATTTTTCAATCTGTGCTTCAATACGCTACAAAGAGCCCTTACATGAATACTATAGAATATGTTGTACGCACGGTTAAAAGAATCTCGAGGGAAAAAAACCATAAAACCTAGCTCATAAAACAACTCTTTCTCTTCAGGTAAAAATACTCTGAATTTGAGAGAATGGATTAAAAATTGATTTTCAACTTTCACAAGGAAGGGAACTTCATGCCTCTTGTCAACTGCATAAGATTCGAGTCGAGGCATTAAACGATATGGACTAATGAATTCGTTATATTTTTGGCAAAAATAGGAGAAAGTGGCATTACTAAAACTATAGTCTTAAGTTCTTTTTAAAATTCTAAAAATTACGAATATTTAAGGTAGAAACACATTTCCTCAGTTACACATCCTCCCTTTTTGTTGGTAAAAGATTATTTTAGCTGAAGCCGTCACATAAAATTTCATGGTCATGGAATGAAGAAGGTAAAAACTTTCGTCTTTTTAACTTAACTGGAACTATAAAAGTGAATGACCAAAATAATTATACAAAAAGTCAATTAAAAGGCAGCGCACAATTTTTGTCACTGTATGCTAAATACTAAGAGTATTTAGTAATATTGAACAAATCACTTTCTAACAATGCTTACAGTTTTATTGAACAACATTCTATTTTCGAAATAAAACTTACCTTATTTAAAAATAAATTTCGAACTAAACTTGACGCGCGGTATGTACTGTACAAACATTTTTATGTAAAAAAAGGTACTTCTCAAGCATGATAGGAGTTCAAAACTTAAATAATTACTGACGCTCGCGCACCAATCACAACTAACGGAGCAAGCGGGGCGTGGGAAGCAGCGCTCGTCCGCCCTCTTCCCTTCGAAAATCTTCCGAGATCACGAAACGTGTGCAGAAAGTTGCGGCAGTGGCGGCGGTGGTGATGGTGGAGGCGGAGGCGGAGGCGGCAGGTGAAGCGGAGGCGGAGGCGGAGGCGAGGGAGGCGGGGCGATGACGGTAGGGCGGCGGGGAGCGGAGAGGGAGGCGGTGGGCGGCGGACGGTGAGAGCGGCGGGGACGGCGGTGGAGGCAGGGGCGGCGTAGCAGCGGGTGGCGGTGACGTCGGTGACTGCGGGGCGGCGGGTGGTGGGGAGCGGAGGGGGAACGGGGAGCGGCGGTGGTGAGGGAAGGGCGGCAGCGGTCGCCGCGGCGGTACGTGATCCTCTTCACCTCTGTGCGCCCCGCACAAACCCCGCAAACGTTCGGGATGGAGGGGACGTGCTTTGGCGCTCGCAAGCGAAACGAAAAGCCCCTGCGACTCCCGGACGCGATGGAGGAGGAAGTGGAGGCAACAGCGCAGTGCAGGTGGAGGTAGCCGTTATGCTGGAGGCTCTGTCAAGAGCTAGCAGAGGCGTTGGGAGACCGCAAAAGCAGAATCAGTGTTTGCAAGAGGTTGGTAATCAAAGGTGGGCAAAGAGTGTGTCGATAATGGATCTATAGTAACAATGCTTATGGTGTAACATAGCAATGGTTGGTGCGGTAATGAAGGCGAAAAAGTGGGGCCAGTATAACGTGTAACGAGTAACTTCATGCTTAGGTTAATCAAATAACAAGTGAAATAGAAAGTAACCAAATCGTGATTCCCATTGCAGATAAGAATGAAAGGTAAATTATCACTGTCATTTTACCAAGAGATATCGAATACCCATTTGAATATTTTAATATATTTAAAATTCAAATTTGTATTAGGTATTTTTTTAAATTGTTATGTTTATTTCGTATTTATTATTTTATGAGTAATTTCTCTCACATTTTTCTTCCTTCAAACCAAGCTAAATGAATCCTTTAACATTTTGCTGTTTACATTTACCAGTACAAATAAAAATACAATAATGGAAAAGAATTTAATGTGAGAAAGTAATTTAATTAACAAATTATATCTGTCCCTTCGAAGTTCGGAAATGGTTCTGTCCATCCCAAAAATAAAGTACTTCCTTCACAGAGAAACATATTCACGTTTACAGCAATATATATTTTTGTCTCTGGTCACTCTTGAAAGTGCTCTAGAACACAGAATGGCACCTATTGCCTTGTCGAACCCAACACATACCTACTTGTAGAAACTACTAGTCGGTTTTATTTTTTCATATTGCTTCAATGTCATCTGGGAATATTAACCCACCCCTATGGAATGGTACACCGAACCATAGCCAGAAAAAATGAAAATAAGATCAATTGTTAACTGCAACATGAGGTTGGAAAAAGGAATTCTACAAAAAATAAATACATTGATAAATAAATACAGAAATAAATACATAAATCAATAAACAGATAAAGAGACAAATAAGTAAATAAGAAAAGAAAGAAAGAAGAAATAAAAAAGAAGGAAAGAAAGAAAAAAGAAAGAAGAAAGGAAGGAAAGAAAGAAAGAAGGAAAGAAAGAAGGTAAGAAAGAAGGTAAGAAATAAAGAAAAATTGTGAGAACCGCTGAGTAAATCGCCGAGTTCGTGAACGGAGAGAGGAAAACCATCCGCAGTGGTAGGTCTGTAGTCGGGGCGTGAATGTCACACACCGTGCTCTGCTCGGGCTAGCAGCCAGCCATTACAGGGATCATTATTAAGGCATAACACAGTGCAACAACGCTGACAAGAGGAAAGTAGACGGTCCGTTTGGAAGCGTTAAAATTTTTCGACGCCGAACAGCAACTAGCTCTTCGGAAGATCCATTTTTTATGTCGGTAGTGTTCAAAGAATAAACATAAAATTTCGGTGTAGACTGAAAGTCGAACTAAATGTATATCCACTAATATTTATAGAGAAGGTTTTAAGGATAGACTTTCGCATGATTTCTTTAAATTTTTAATGACGAACATTACACTAAGGCAAAATTAAAATTTCATTTTTGAATACGAGAATGAAATGAACTTAATTATAATGAAGAAAAATCGAAAATATTTTGAGCAACTTGAATGAGATGAATCATCCAAAAGAGAATTTTAAAATTAATGAGATTAGAGTTTACAGCAGGCCTGCACAACGCCTGCTCCTTCGGGCATTGTGCACTTACGAGCCGACCATCTGCCTACGACAGAACCGAAAGTGCAAGTAGTAGGGGTAGAAAGCTTCTGGGGAACAGAAGAAAACTAACGTTGCACGACCCGGTGCGTATATTAATACAGGGGCGTTTAATACAATGATCATTTTTCTACTTATTTAAATGGACCATTATTCAGTGTTACCGTTTTTCTGTGAACTGCTGCGTATCCACCATTGTATGTACTTTTTTTTGGTTGATGCTCATTGTGACTCTTAAACAATATTTTAAAAGCAGTCCTTTTCTAAAGTTTTAATATTTAATTCTAATAAACAAAAATTTACAATTTAATAATTGGTTGCTCACCAGGAATGATAGAATCCTCAAATGATAGCCAAATAAAGAAAATTATGAGAGCCATCTCTCACATCAAAATTGACAAAAAAATGGCAATCACAAAAAGGGAAATGTTTAGCAGCACATTTATTTGCTACCGTATATCAACGAGTTAACGTTTCTAATATGTTAGGGCAATCATGACATTAGCATGGGAATTGTCAAGTAGAATGCAATGAGCTTAATATTTTTATACGATGTCGTAAATGATGAATAAATAATGTTCGTTGATTTGATGTTAGAAATATATAATGTACTCTTGTCAGAAATTAGAACAGAAAATAATCATGATTTTTTTTAATAATAATACGTTTTAACTTTAAGACAACCGTCTTATTGAAATAATGTAAATACCTGTAGTCAATGAAAATATTATTTTATTGCCATCAACAAACAAAAACAACTCAGTATCATAATTCTGTGTTTAGCAAACTCTATACTTGTGATTACATCGTAGCAAAGCGAATTACATTATCAACCCTACAAGCAATTATATTTGGTATCAGAATCAAATATGTTTAATTTATAGTAGTTAGATATTTCACATTGTTATAAATCGAAAACAAACTTTTCAGTATTATACCAAAGGCAATTACTTGAACCTATGTGACCGTCATGTTCTCAACAATTGCTCTTTCAATTTACGCGCTATGGTTTGCAATGAACATTCCAAATGCAACTCCCTTCAAATTTCTCTTCCTTTGCACTCGAGTGGCTCGCGCGCGGCTCCTAAAGTCAGACAAAGTGCAAAACGGTGTGCAGGTCTAGTTTACAGATTTTACATCATTATTATCATGATCCTCAAGATCAAAGATTAAAAAATAAATGATAAACATCTGGTACTGCAATCCCAAGTAGGCAATTTCACAGTGCACAATAAATAGATTTTCGACTTTCACAATCTCTATTATAATTTCCTCATTCATTGCCATTGGTATGCTGCGCATCAATTCCAGATTTATGAGTTACATTTGTTAAGTTGTTACAACAGATTTGAACAAATAAAGTACGCCTGGCGCGTAAACTACCCGTAAGTAAACTTTAGCTAACATTTATTAAAAAAACACATTTGTACTGACATATATTCAGCGCAGAGTTGCAATTGCCTCTTTTTTGAAAAATTCAATGTGAGTGAAAAACTCATCGGGGTTGATAGTACTGATATTCCTATAAAACAATGCCGGCCTGAAAAAGCTTGAAGATCAAATATTAGATACAGTGAAAGTGGATAAAAGTTAGATTTTCCATCCAATCACGTTGTATTGGAATATAATATAATACGAATACTTTTAACTTCAGATGAAGCTACGAGTTTCATTAAACATGTACTGGGTATTATGATCGGGCTTATTGGAACTGAAAATGAGTTGACCAAACACGCCAGTAATTAACCATCGTCACAGATTAAAGTCGTCAATATAGAAATTATTTTAATTATAACGTTGATTTCCGAAATAATTATTTGAACAAGCCTTTTCGCATATAAATGGCAAATACACATTACTACACTTTTCATATTTTTGAAATATGGTCCAATGAAAGATTGGGTCATTCACCAATATATCTACTTAACCTCAAATTCATGTATTCTCTTTTTCATAAAGCTTGTAAATACGCTTTTGGTGCTTCAAAACATTTAGAACGTATTGTACCTTATTGAGGAACAAGTAAAAGAAAATTCTTCAACACTTTATACAAATATATCTTTTGTAATACAGCTTGTCAAAAATGTGTCATTTATGGCTAACTAAAAGTACAAAAGCCCTAGTTTAGTATTACGATCATTATACTTCATTTCAGTTCACAGAGCGACCTGAGATCTGGCATAATATTCTGGAGACAAATAATCAATAGTACCCAGACGTTTAATTTTCAAAAAAAAAAAAAGAAAAAAGAAAAGCAAATGCCATTGAGTTGATTTCTGCAAGCCTCTCTTCATAGAGCTTGGAATCTTACCATTACCTTTCCCATTTATTGAAGAATCTGTAGTTATTGTCAAAACTGATTTACTTAAGAAAGAGGACACATTTTCTTGCAATACAGATGTTTATAATTAACAAACGTCGTAGGAATAATATTTATCAGGTATCAGTATAATCAGCTCACTAGAATAAATCCATATATAACACATGAAACTTTCTTTACTACACATTGCCATATGGCACTGAACAATGAAAATCGATACAGAAGTTAAAGTGCGAATTATTTTTTTTTTCTTTTACAAAACTGTTTCTATATAATTAGATACTATACTGACCATCGAAAATAAAAATATTATTTATGTTACCCATAATAGTTAACGAATTAGTTAACATTTGCAGTATATAATTTTAGAACTATTTAAACACATCAGTATCAAGTCACCCGCATATCCTTCAGATTTTTGTCCAGTTTCCCTTATCTATTGAGCAAATGCTGACCCCTTGTTTTGTATCAGGACATAAACGTGGCCTCACGTTTCGTACGTTCTGTTGAGTTCTCCTTTTGCTAATTGTAGGCGTAGAGCCGGGGATTCCTATTTTGTTATAATACTAAACCGACGCAAATAAGTTTTATACAACTTGGAAGCAAACATTTATAGTTTTGAAATTGCGCTAATCTCGTTTTGTAGGTACTGTAATGCATTATTGAACTACGTATAGTAATAGAGCAAGGTAGGAATCCTGAAGCTCATGAAAACGTGAGAGGATTCATACAAACATCATACATAAATACAGTTTTTACTGTTTTGTTAACTGAAAATTAATCGAATAAATTAAAGATTACATTGTTCGGTTAATTCAAAGAATATACATTATTCATCTTCTGTTAATTACTCTTGCCTATTTTACAAATGTTTCCTTGCTCTTGGAATGTTTAAGAAACATTTTACGCTTTTTATATCCAGATCTCGACCCTGATGTAAAATAGCACGGCATCTTGAACCACAAGTTCTCCTGATGCAACAAGATATAATAAATGAAAAACCACAAACAATTTGAAACTAAATCGTTGAGTCTATGACTGAACCTTAACCCTACAAATCTAAGAGTTGTATGGTAGAAAAGATCTCTTTTTCAACGGTTCGCATCGCTTATCAATTGTACTTGAGGAAATTAAGGACCCATAAAAAGGCTTTTACACAGAGTTTGCTTCGCAAACGCATAATACCATTGAGGAGGAAGTGTTCAAAGGGTGCGTTTCGTCCTTACCGACCTATTATACCATTCGTCAAAAGGAAGTGTGTAAATTGGGTTTTCAAAGCAAGTAAAAGCAAATGAACTAATCGCACTTTATCTTCTACGTTTTATGGTAGTATTTTACTTCTTCTCCGCCGTTAGTCATCAGAAAAAAAGTTAATAATATTCTTGATTGTGCATCACCTACTAGTATGTTGTAAAATGAGAAAAGAACAGTAAGATTTGTATTTTTTTCTAAAAAGCGATATTTCCTTTATCAAGTATACATCATCATTATCAGTATCATCAATATTATACATCATAATCTCTCTTTTCTGTACTGAAAGATGTTAAAAAATTAAAAATCATGCATTTACACGTACTTTTACTGTTTTCTCTGCAACAAACCACAGGCAATAATGTCGGCAAAATAATTAGCACAAGCTGCAGCCATTGAGAGAATCCCCATGAATCACGAGAAGGAAGAGGACACCATAAACGGCAATAATCATACGACAAGTCACTGCGCAGACTTGATATACTGAGCAATAGCATTGCACGCCAGTCCATCCGCACGCAGAATGGGGTCACTATTTATGCACGAAAACGCGAAACCAACAAAAAGCCAAGCGCCTCGCAAACATGCACGGAGATAAATCATCGCGAATTATAGCTACCAGCATAAGTAAACAACGCATTAAAGTCATAGAATTTACGAGTATTTTTACAGCATTACAGCATACCGCACTGGATCGGTTGCTTCAATTGTATCTGCAGGCTTCGTGAGCGTGAGTGAGCGTCGCGTTTATGCCTCAGTTTTAGTGGGCGGAGACTGTCACATGGGATTAGTGAATATAATAATAATAAAATAATAATAATAATAATAATAATAATAACAATAATAATAATAATTATTATTCGCGTGTGGGCTACTATTGACCACGTAAAACATTTCTCTCTACGAGACCCAGTTGTATTCTATCATGGAGAGATCAACGTGTAGAATTCGGGTATCAGACTTTCGGCTGCAACCTTTGGTTAAGACAAGGTTACTAGCCTTAAATATCAATTAGGGGGGATGGATGATATTATTATTATTTCTATTATTACTATCAATATAATCATTAATATTATTATTATTATTATGCAGAATACGCTGTCAGTGATGGATTGATTATTTCGTGTTTTTGGGAACGTCAATTGCTAGGGTGCAAGTCCTGTAAGCGAAGTGCATGTTTTTGTCACGGAAGGTAGCGGTGATCTTTCCCCGCTGAAAGATGAGATTCGGCACCGACCTATTATTAAGTTTGCAGGGTTTTCCCCAACCAGATATTCCCACCAGGGGAGCATCGCCTCAGCCAGGTCAAGCTCTAAACGCCCGCCTGGTCTCCCGACATGTGTGGCAGTGTAGTGGATGTACGTGGTGTGTACGTAAGGAGTGATTATGTGAAGAGGAAGAGGACGAAAAGATTGCGCGCGGTACGTGACCCATTTGTTTGGGCACTGCTCTGACATTCACCTTTTACTGATAGGAGAAACCAAGGAAAATTACCGATCGAGGCAGCCGGCCGCTAGAATTCTCTTCCACCCTACGGCTGATCTCGGTGTAGGTACGTAAAAAGTGTCGAAAGCCATCCACCTTAGGGAGTCGAACACTAGGACCTCCCAGACATAGGTACTGCAGTGACATCAGTTGATGCCCTGAATTACCTATCCCGGTAATCACTGATGAATGTAACTATCACGGTAATGATAACAGGTGATGGTTATTGTGGCAGTGATGAAAATGATGTGTGTTTACGGTGCCTTCAACAATACTTGTAAAGGGAACGTACTCTAGAGGTGATAGTGGCATCGATTGCATCAACTGCTTTAATGGAGGCGCTCGGAGGCGACTAGCTGCATACACTGGTATCTGCATATCAGTGGGAATTGTGACCAAGAACATGATAACTCCGACCCACGCTCTAGTGGCGGTGACATGGGCCTCGGTGAAAACTAAGCTCGATTATTGCCGACAGTGGTTGTGGTATTCGCTGCGCCGATCCAGATTGCATAGTGGCGGCGGTGGCCAGCGAGGAACATCTGGGTGCGTCGGGGTGATGTGGGCTTTTACAGCCCGTTAACGTAAAGAAAAAAAGCGACGGCGATGCGTCAGCGCTGCGAGATGTTTACGCGAGCATGAGCGCCCCTTTTGAAATGTGAAGTGGGCGGAGAAGGAAGGCATCGGGTTCACGGAGCCTCTGTAGACGAAAAAAGTCGCAGCGCGGGCGAAAGTTGAGCGAGTGCGAACGAGTGATGTCTCGGACGAAGCAAGCCGTCCAGCGAGTAGTCTAACGTAGCTGTAGGAAGAACCACGTAGTCTAATGCTGGAAGAGAATTCTAGCGACCGGCTGCTCTGATCGGTAGTTTTCTGTGGTTTCTCCAATCAATATCAAGTGAATGCCGGAGCAGTCACCTACGAAACGAGCCACGGATGCCACGGATTCCTCTAATGTAGGAAGAAGCACCGTGGTGTGCGGATTGATTCATTTATTTGATTCCGGGCACGTCAACTATCAGGGTCATTAGTCCAGTAAGTGTTTTTGCACGGGAGGTAGCTGTGATAGTTCCCCCGCAGTATGGCGAGATCCGGCGCCGACCTACCGTCGGCTAGCGGGGGTTTCCCCAACCAGGTATCTCCCACGAACGGGGCACCTCCACAGCCTGGACAAGCTCATAGCTACTGACGGGTTTTCGACATGTGTGGTAGTGTAGTGCGTGTTAGTGCAAGTGTGTGTAAAGGGTGAAGGTAGGAAAAAGAAGAGGAAGGTAAGATAGCTCACGTTCCGTGACTCGTTTGGTAGGTGATTGCTCCGGCATTCACATGATATTGATCGGAGAAACCATAGAAAACTTCCGATCAGAGCAGCCGGTCGCTAGAATTCTTCTCCGGGCAGCGACTCAATTCGACCGAGCTGACAAGCTAGTGTCAAAAACCCTGTAACAATCGAGACTCGAATCTAGAACCTCCCGGTCAGAGACACCAGGTGCTGCCCTAAGCCATCTCTCCCAGAGTGATGTGCGTTGCCAGAACGGAAGTTTCACAATAAGGTATTAATTATTAAAGTAGCATCTGTATGAGAGGTGTGTGCGAGGAACAACACAGTGGAATGGAAAAGAGTGAATTGGAGTAGAGGGAACTGGTGAAAGGTGAATCTGTCAAGCAGTGATATCACCGTCTCCTACTGGTGGCAGAGAAATGATTCGTGACCCCGTGGCATGCCATGACCATCTCAGCGCAACTAAGAGTCTCGTCTGAAAAGACAACTATCAAAAGTAACCCCTCCGTCTTCTCATAATGATTGCGGTGTCGAAACATACAGCAAGGTATTTCAGGGATTTCAAATATTTTTTTCAAATATTCGAATGTATCGATTGGTGGATCGGAAGCTGTCCAAGCATTTGCGACACGCGTGCACACGGACAAACGCAAGTTGCTCGATTACTCAATAAGGATATTCTACAACATACATTCTTGGCTATCCAGGATGAGCCGCGACTGGGTCAATTGTGCTTGGCCAATTGTGCAGCACAATTGACCGAGACGCGGTTCATCCCCGATACCCAAGATTTTATTGACTCCGGCCGCAAAAGCTTACGATGGCATTATTTTAAAAGCAAGTGGGAAATTACCTGCCGGATTTAGATGTAACCCGCTCGCATGCAGTGAACGTAAAGCTACAACAGCTCACAAAAGCATCACCACCAAACTCCGCTAGAGCTTGTAAAACGGTGTGCCGTGAAACGCAAACTTCGCCACATAGAATGTTAAACTACCATTCGCAGAGCCAAGTTTCGCGCACTAAGCTGGAAAAGTGTTCTTCGACATCGTTCCGTATAGACACTTTTTTAAGGTAGCTCCATGTAGTTGACTTCCTGAACAAGATCGGCGCATTATTTCTGTGACTAATAAGAACTTGTAATAGAAAAATTGTAAAGGATTCGGTACTCTTATGAAAAATATTCAATTTTATCACAAACCCGAACAAAAATTAATCTTTACAACAGGCTACTCAAAAATTCTTGTTTCAGGGCAGTATTTTGATGTGACATTTGTAATGAATGCCATCACACTACTTTAATGTTTATGTCACATTTCGAAGGATGTTTATTTATATTATAGCATCTCCCTTTATAATTAATAAAATTAAAAGTATAAATCAATTATAAATATATTTTTTTGCTTTTAGCATTAATTACGCTCTGTAATATAGAATTTTAAATGCAAAATACATCATTTCACGATGTCATTTCATTTGTCACAAATGTTATTCACAACAGTTCTAATATGAGTTTTCATTGTGTATTAAACGCTCTCATATTTTGTCATTATATTTTTTTTATATTCCTTTGCTCGACGGTGTATTGATTAAGACAGGCTTTCTATATTTCTTTAAATAAAGCTGATATTTTGTGTAAAAAAAACTGAACCAAAAAAAGTAGTTAAAACACATTTAATGAAGTTATGAAAGCATCCCCATCGTTGCGCTAATAAAAAGTCAACGCACCGTCATAGATGCAATAACCATGACATTGCTTAGCTTTTTTTTTATTTTTTGATTCACCAAGCGTAAATCCTCCGTTCCAAGCAAAACAAAACATCGCTGAGGCTGAACGCTGACGAGACGGCGAAGCTGAACAGGCTCCTTCACCCCATTCCAGCCCGTTTCACCGCGCATCTGTGCATTCTCCCGTCTGCGGAGGGGGCGGTGGCGGTGGTGAGGGCGGTGGAGAGGGCGGGGTGGAGGGGAGGTAGGGAAGGCAGTGTGTGTTCCGTACGCCGCGCGGCGCGCCGTCCATGCATCGCCCCGCCCCCACCGCTCCGCCCCGCCCACCGGCCCGGCTGCGCCCCGCCCCCACCGCTCCGCCGCCAGCGCCAACTCCACCCGCCTTGCCCTGCTTCGCCTCGCCTCGCCGGCGCGCCCCGAGGGCCCGCTGTTTGCACGCTCGTAAAAGTCGAACGGGCTGCCTCTTTGGGGCGATAAACCCGGCGCTCTCCTGGAAACCTCCCGGTCCGGAAGCCTGCGCCTCCGCCTCCGCTCTCCGCCAGGTCTCCCTCCCCCTCCTCACCGCTCTCCGGGCGGAGGGGATTCGCCCACGTCCCCCGTTGCAGAGCCACCGGGCGCGGACGTCAACACTTGCTAATCCAGCCATCAGCCGCCGCCTTCGCACACAGCTCCACCGTCGCCCACCTAGCGCTTCGCAAATCCATCACCCTCCCCGTTGCAAAGTGGCCGATGTCACCACCATGCTCCTCATTAAATTGACGCAGTCCATTACCAGCCAACGCTCGTTTGTTGGTCACACTGCCAACAAAGCGTCGTATCACTCCGCCACCTTGATCGTTTCGAAGCGATCGATGCACCCATCATGGCATCGCACATTGCATCGCAGCCATTTTCTCCTTATTTGCGGTAACATCTTGTAGGCAACGTGTGTGAGAACGTGAGTCGTTTCATTGCGTCCGAGAACATTGTTCTGTCAGTGCCATCTTCAAAGCATTTCCGTGCCCTTCTTTCCCTTTGCAAGTCCAGTGGCAGTTACATATTCACACAATATTGCCGACTCTAAAGGCTCAGTGGCAGCATTGACATTGTTCCTGCAACGTCCTTGACCGAGAAGTCAAGGGTTTGAGTCACGATGCTGGCGCATTTTCATCAAAAGCTACATTGACAAAAACTTCAAAACTTCAAAAACTGCCTGAAGGAGCATTCTAGCAACCGGCTGCACCAATCGTCAGTTTTCGTGAGTTTTCCTCAGATAAACACCAGGTCCGGAACAGCTCATTAAGATATAGGCCGCGTGCTAAGGTTGAGGAAACATGCCTTCCTCATGTGTTTCCCATCACTCCTCTCACACATACCGACACGTCCGTGCACTACACTACCATATATGTCAGAAGCTTATAGTGTATCATATAATATGGTATATCATATCACCACAAATAAATAAATATTTTGTCGATGCACACGACATTAGGGCCTACTTTACTGCCTGAACACTGTCAAAAATTCAATACAATAGTAGTAATGAAATGGATGCCATTCAAAGAAAAAATAAACGCAATTAGGGAAAAGAGTGTCTCATAAGCGTAACAGGAGTGAAAACGAGTGAGGAAGAGTTTTATAAAAAACTAACACTGTACGAGCATTTATTTGATTATATTTATTAACTTCGAGCTAGAGATGGATTAAAAATTAATCAGAAATATATCTAGTGTATAGTAGCTATCGCCTCTCACTAAACTCGCCTCTCACTCCCCTAAACACTACATATTCAACACTACATCATTCACGTACTACACCACTGCCACCCTGCCTGTACCAAAGCAAGCCCTAATCGGCCCTGAAACCATTCGTCGCCCGCGCGCCGCCCGGTCCTGACCTCCGCCCTCCGCCCACGCCCTCGCGCTGCACACGCCCCGGCCCACGTCCCGCTTTGAGGCTCCCTCCACTCGGCCGAAGGCTCCCCATTACCCGCGGCGTTTCAAAGCCACAGTGCGCTTTCAATCAAGAGTCATTAACCCAACCTGTCATCCACCTGCAGCCGTCGCCCCTCGGCTCGCAACCCAGCACTCCAACGCCATCATTCTGACGGTGCAGCACTCAGCTCCTTAACCAGGATGGCAGTTGATTGTTCATACATAGATAGATCGGACAAATTAATAAATCAGACATCTCAAAAACGGGGGGAAATCTTTAATTTTGCCAATACCAATTTTACCAATTTTACTGATAGAGTTTTATGTAACAATT
Source organism: Gryllus bimaculatus (assembly GCA_017312745.1). Classification (NCBI taxonomy): domain Eukaryota; kingdom Metazoa; phylum Arthropoda; class Insecta; order Orthoptera; family Gryllidae; genus Gryllus; species Gryllus bimaculatus. The sequence continues at coordinate 6,775,242 of BOPP01000046.1, read as the reverse complement.
TTCAACATAAACTCACACCCACATATAAATGAGAGAAAAACCGTAACGGTGTAAGTGACATTTTATAAATTCTCAGAAAAACATGTTTATTTTAGGCTATATTTCAGTGGCAGGGTATTTTAGTGGTTTTAATGAACAGTGGCAATGCCGTGGTTTTAATGAAAAAACAAAGCACCACAATTTTACTTTAACATTGACTTGAATAAACTGATATCCCTGAATTTATAAAATGTCACTTATACCGTTCTGGATTTCACCCATTCATATTATCCAAGTACAACACTTGGAAACTCTTGACCTAATTAGTAGCGGGTGAACCCTCAATTACCGAGGTCCCGGTTCGATCCCTGGTCAGTGTGGAATTTGTGGTGGGAGAAGGTAGCATTCGCCTAGTTTGGAGTTCTTCCGCATCCCCAGCCTCTCATTTTCACCACTGCTCATCATTCATGATTTATCATTATCATTTACTCATTTGGTCACTTGTAGGCTTCACTGACCTCAATATTTGTGTGATCCTTAACACCAATAAATCATTTAATGAAAGAATAATGAATTTCATCTGCCACTTACACGTCATCTCGCACCTCCTTGCTTTGGCATCACCGCACCTACACACCAATTTCAGCCAGCGGCTAACACCACCACCTCCATATTTTTTCTCTTACCTCCTGCCTCTACCAAACTGCCTCCATCGACCCCACGATACGTTTTCACGTTCCTGTTGGTGGCCAATCGCCACTCAAATGCATAAATAACATTATCATCTTTACTTCAAATCGCAGCCTCTTCACGTTCTCTCCCCAGCAACCAGCGAATGTTTGCGCCCATCACTCTTCCCTCACATCACACAACACATATTAGGTCACCGCACCCGCAAGCTCTACCTCTTTGCCTCCCAATCCTTCAGAATCACCACTCCGGCGCTCACTCCCCCCCCTTTTTCGTTGCCTCGCCGCAACCCAAGGCCTCTTCGCCTGCAACGGGAGGATAAGCGACAGCTTCCTGCGAGTAAATAAACATTCCCTCCCCCGCAGACGGAGCTCTTCAGCGCGAAACTCGCGTGAAAGGAAATGAGGAAATATGTAAAAATGGGTCGTACACACGAGTGGAAGGCTTTCCTTGAAGAAATATGAGATAGGCGAAGGAAAAATTTTCGTTGCACTCTTTGTTATTTTTTCGTATCGGGTCGTAGCAACAGAAGCAGAAATTTTTCTTGGGCGTTAATAATTTTATACGCCACCTGAAAAACCGTTAGCGCAAAGGTGATATCGCGAAATACATATGCAAAACTAAGCTGTAACAAGAATATTTCTGGAGAAAGAAAAAGCAATAATACTAAAGCGTTGTAAAGGCAGCCTGGCACCTGGGACATTTATATATCGCAGGTGTACCCTGGCATTGTGAGAGAAACGAATGGATATTTCAGTTTCAAAAACATAAAATACACATTCCGAGTTTAAAACCTTATTCAAAACAGTTTCCTGGCACAAAAACATCTTTTTTACATCACCATTTGCACAGATTTTACCATATATCATGCAACGCTAATAATATTTTTATCAAAATGAAAGAAAAACGTAATGGAAGAATTTAGAAGCAGCATCTATCTCTGTGTGTTTATCGAATGCAGGAACCTGCTTCCATTTCCGAGGAGCTCGTATGCAGTATACAAAATAATGACGGTCTTTTTACTTGTTTACTCAGGTTCCATGTACAAAGCGCCGCCATGGAGGGCGTCCGCTCGACAGAGGGAAATCGAACGCGCGGCGAGGGTGAATGCGCCGTTACGATTGCTTAATAAAAAGCGCATTACGGCCGAACAGGTCGCAGGACGGGGAAGTGGAAGTTGCACGCTGCGCTACAAGATATGGTTAGTATCTCGAACGGAGAAGGAGAACATGATTTATAAGTTGGTTAATAATTAATATTAATAAATAATTAATAATGATGTTTTTTAACATGTTTGGAGTGGTAAAAGGAATTGATGGTTTGTCAGCATATTAGTGAAAAGTAATCACGTAAATGATTAAAAACGATTAATAATGAAATAGAAGATCTTCTAGTGGAAAATGGAGAAAAAATGAAAAGGGTAAACTAATATAAATACCTTGGTGTACTTTTTAACAATAAGGGAAATAGCCATGACGAAATTGAGAGACGAATAAGCTTGGGGAGAAACGTGACACGAAGTATAAACTCTGACTTATGGAACAAAACCATCACTAACACTACTAAAAGACGTCTTTACTCCTCGCTAGTTAATAGTGTTACAACATACGGTTCAGAAGTTTGGGAGATCGATAAAAGAACAAAATTGAAGCTGCTGGCCCTTGAAATGGACTACTGGCGTAGAAGTTGCTGTTATAGCAGACGTGACAGAATCAGGAACGACGTCATAAGAAAGAAAATGGATGTCAAGAAATCTATCCTTGACGAAATAGAGAAAAAACAAATCGTCTGGTACGGTCATGTTATGCGAATGACAGACGAAAGATGGCCAAAACGAGTCCTGAAATGGGTGCCAACAGAAAGACAAAAGAGAGGAAAACCCAGACTTGCATGGCAGCAGGGAGTGCAAGAGGCTATGACGGCAAGAGAAATGCCAGATGATCCATGGTCCAATAGAGAGGCATGGAGACTGAGAGCGGAGAAACGGCGACAGCTGTAGAGCAACTCCGTACTACACTCGTATATATATAATCACGTAAATCAGTTGAATGGAGTAAGGGTTTTGAAACAGTCATAGTTTTGAATGTAACAACAGTTTTTGGAAATTAATGTAGAGGCTATGATGATGATATGCAAGTGGTGTAATAATAATAATAATAATAATAATAATAATAATAATAATAATAATAGCTGAACCCCTGCACCCCTGAACCCCTACAAAGAATAAAATAACTGTCGAAAACTTACAATAGAAAAACACACATGCACAATAAGGAAAATCGAAAACCACTAAATACTGTTTCATGTCGTTCAGTATTTATTCCAAGGCTTAGAAGAAGAGAAAGACGAACTCAATAGCAAAGTAACATTGCAAGATTGAATTAGATAAGAATCAAGATATGTAAAATGGGAAACAGTTGAACGCGGACTAAACAATAAAAAGGGATCAAGTAAAGTTAGCGAAACGTGCAAAGGAAATACGAGCAGAATCTGTCAGAACTGCCAAGCGTTGGCGCAAAGTTACAACGAACGGGAATAGCAGAGCAGCGACTCACAGCGGTGTATGCACCAGATGCGCAGCAGGAAGTGAAGCAATGGGGTGCGAAGACAAAGCATAGATTGCTGATGGATTAGGCAGTGCGTGCAGCACTCGCAATATCAGCACGCAATTTCGAGATCCCGGGCGCTGCTCTGCCGCTCCGGTGGTCGTGGATAGTGCACCATCGGCGACGACCCATAATTTACACTCCCTGCGCTCTCCAAGTAATTCTTCATTTGCTGAGTTCAGGAAATGCTTATACAGGCTGAGATTCCCAGTAACTAGAAATCGAATATTCCAATTCTTAAACCCTAGAATTTTATGAAACTGTAGAATTGTAGCAAAGTTGCAAAATTCGAGAAGATCGATTCTCTGTTGTTGTTGTTTTTGTTGGTTTTTTTTTTGTTTTTCAAATATTTTTCTTTACAAATAACGTATTTGTAGGCTTATAATACGCACCAGCGTAAAACTGCACATCATTTTTAAATATAATTTTGCAAGGAACCAAATACTTTCCACTTCACGCTAATCCTTACTCCACAGAATGCAGATGGTATTTTGCTTTATTTAATCACACGTGATACCAAGTCTAGAATTTGGCAATTTCTTCACCAGATTCATCATTAAAAAATTAGTATGTAAAAAAGCTCTGAAATAGTTCACTGTCAAGAATTTTTTTAAAGATTACAATGAAAGAAATTTTAGAATTAATTTCCCCTCTACTAATAATATATACAATATTTTGGAGTTCACAATTTATCTGTCGGATAAATGTTACTTTTCAAAGGCCAAATATGTGCAACAGATTCGTCTTTCAATATATACAGCAACAGAATAATTAATTCCGTAATAAACCTTTAAATATCCAACATTCAATGCATTCCACATACGATAAACTCTCAAATAAAATGTTTTTAAAAGCTAAAACCGATTTCTAAAAAAAAGAAGTACTTTCGAAAAATCGTAAAGCCTGCAAGGATTCCCGTTGGATACTCCAGCCAGAGGGAATTCAATATCCCATTTACAAATTCATACGGCGAGGGAAACGAGGAGAGGACTCCTTCATTGTTCGCCAGTCGCGCCCTCTGTTCACAGCGCGCGTTCCCTAATTTCGGAGTCCTCCGTCAGGGGCGCGACATAGCCGGCGGAGGAGAGGCGCGGGGCCGACGGCGACAGAGCCGGGGATTTCCGACGTACACAGCGCGCGCGCCATTGAAATTCAACGCCGGCAGCCCTGACGAGGAACGCCCAGCGCGGATGGCCGAAAGTGAGCGCGGAGTCGACAGAGGGAGAATCGGGGTTGTGGACGGAGGGAAGGAGGTGGTAAAAGGCGACGGCGGGTGCCGAGGAAGGGCGGAGTAAGACGGGGAGGGGTAGCGCAGCGCATGAACTGGGACTGTGATTGAAAGGGATGTGGGAGAGGACGAAATCTGCTAGAGGATGAGCAAAATGGAAAAACGAGGGCCATGTGGGGTGTGGGTCGAATGTGGAAACGACGAAGCAAACGGCAGAGGAAGCGCAGAGGTTGAGAGCCTATGAACGTCGGATGGAGGAAGATGTGGGGGAGGAGGAACGGGGTGGGCAGAAGGAAACAGTGGGAAAGAAGGAGGTGGAGAAGGAGACGACGGCAACTGAGGAGGTAACCGGATGTGACGGAAGTCGCGGATGCGAAAAAGGGTAGCGGAGGGAATGACTCATGTAAAGGTGGGGGCTTCGGTAGATGTTGCTTCGGAGCGGGCTTGGGGAACGATGAAAAGGCAGAGGAGACGGTGCGGGTCGAGGCGGTGAAGGGAGGATGAGTCTGCAATCGGAGGCACAGGCGGAAATAGTGTGGAATCGGGTAAAGACTACGGCACGGCGGAAGTGAAGGCAGCAGCGGAAGCACTCGTAGTGACATATTAGTGGAATCTGAAACCGGAAAGCTAAGAAGAAGGTGAATGAAAATAGACTGGATGTAGGGGAATATGAAACTTTTTTCATAATTTATCTTTTAAATATTTCATATTTTAAATAGTTTCATCAAAGTAAAAAGAGAGCCGAAAAAACCAATAACTGTGTATTAATATACAATGTAAGAGCGTAGGATAATAAAAAATATACAATGTGTTCACGAAGCATAAAAAATTGGGAATTAATAATAGTATATAAAACAATTAACTTTGGTTGATAAAATTGCATGATTAGTGATCATCGCACGAAAAAATTTAAGTATTATGTTCATCTTGTGTTATGCCATTAACAAATGCATTATTTTTGCACTACTACGCCGTTAATACGCAAGTACGAAGTAATAACTAGTGGTGCTAAAACAGTACCTACGTTATCTCACGTATTTCAAAGCAAAATTACGCAACAAGAACTCGAATTTTCGAAAAATTACATATGACCTAATTTCAAACAGGACAGAAGGAATAGATTTCATTAAGTAAGACATGTTTATCGTTAATGTTTTAGTTGTAAGGACATAAGGAGATTTTTAACGAACATGAGATTTGGCACCATTTTTTAAAACGTTCTGCACAGTATCAAACAACAAAATTTAATAAAAAACTGTGGAGCCATTTTTTTTATAAATTTGGTAAATATCCTTAGGGTTTAAAGTAAAGCATCCCCCAAAAATTAAAATATCGGTTTCAAATTCAAGAGACCGTAAGATCCGGCAGATACATAGAAAAATATTAATTATGGAGAATATTGGCAGAACGGTTTAGTCGCTAACGTTGTTCACAGACGGACAGAAAGACTTTTTGCCGTTATTCGCTTCTTCGGTCTCAAGGACCAACAAAACAAGAATTCTGGCTACACCACAAGTTAGAGTTTTTTTTCTAAATTTAGCAACTGGATTTATCCATTTTTTCGTTTTCAAAAAAAACCTGTAATAGGATTTTCTGCTGAAAATTCGCCGTTTTTCAGCGCAGCACTACATAGCTTACTCTCTACTTCGTAGCGAGAAAGTAAAATGCAAGGATAAAATCTAAAATAACATACAGGTAACAATGTAGAAACAGCAGCTAGAGAGAAGGATGTCCTAATATCAATTCGGCTAATGGAAATCGTCAAACCACTACATTATTAAAGTAAGCGTACAATCCCCGCCGAAAGGTAAGTGTTGTCTCAGAACGTTGAGGGAGCGCCCACCATTCACAACGCGTACATTTTCGTTGGCTTGTGTTTGCTTCGCCCGTTAACAATAATTACACTGTTGGCTCCAAAGTTTGATAATAATAAAAAGTAAGGATAGGAGTTTGCATAGAAGTAGAGAAAACATTAGAGCTGCATCAGGAAGTAGTAGCTCAGTCAGTCTGACATAAGGATCTGTCCTGCCATGTGGTAGAAAGTCGGTGTTATCAGAGCGTACATCACACAAGAGCAAGGTTGTTGTGAGTTGAATATAACACTTGGAAATCGTTTCATCCTTGTCGGTGTTGCCAGCGACGAAAGAAAAACAAAAAAGATTGTTAATAGGAAATGGAAAATGTGTCCTAATGTGCCTTTTAAAATTATCATTTCCGTCGTCTCCTCTACTTTTACTCGCGTCAACTCATGGATTACTACAAGAAATCACTTCAATATTATTAATATGACTTTTCTTCCAATTATGTAATAAAAATGCATGTGTTAGAAGTCCGGGTGTTTATCAGAGCGTACATCACACAAGCAAGGTTGTTGGTGGAGTTGAATATAAAACTGAAATCGTTCATCTTGTTCGGTTGTTGCCAGAGACGAAAGAAAAACAAAAAGAATGTTAATAGGAAAAATGGAAAAATGTGTCTAATGTTGCCTTTTAAAATTATCAATTTTCCGTCGTCCTCCTCTACATTTTACTGGCCGTCAAACTCATGATTACTACAAAGAATCACTTCAATATTATTAATATGAACTTTTCTTTCAATCTATGTAAATAAAAATGCATGTTTGTAGCAAAGTCGGTGTTACTCAGAGCGTACTCACACAAAGCAAGGTTGTTGTGGATTGAATATAACACTGAATCGTTTCATCCTTGTTCGGTTGTTGCAGAGACGAAAGAAAAACAAAAAGGGTGTTATAGGAAAAAGGATAAATGGCTCTAATGTTGCCTTTAAAATTATCATTTTCCGTGGTCTCCACTACATTTACTGCGTCACTCATGATTACTACAAGAAATCACTTCAATATTATTAATATGCACTTTTCTTTCAATCTATGTAAATAAAAATGCCATGATGTAAGAAAGTCGGTGTTATAGAGCGTACATTCACTAAAAGCAAGGTTGTTGTGGGAGTTTGAATTATAACACTGAATCGTTTTCATCCTTCGTTCGGTTGTTGCCAGAGACGAAAGAAAACAAAAAGATGTTAATAGAAATCGGAAAATGTGTCTAATGTTGCCTTTTAAAATTATCATTTTTCCGTTCGTTGCCTGCTACATTTATACTTGGAGTCAACTCAATGATTACTACAAGAATCACTTCAATATTATTAATATGAACTTTTCTTTCAATCTATGTAATATAAATAACTAAAACACAACCTCAAAAAAGGTCACAATATGCAGTAATTGACACAATATATTAACATCTAAGAGTCTATACCTGCCACACGTTCATAAATAAAACTCAGTAAGGCATTAACATTTCTCTGCATTAGCAATGCAGATTTCCAGGCAGTCGTAATGTCGATTCTACGTTTAAGTAGAGAATCGAGAGCATTGGCGAAGTTAATATTCCGCAAAAAATAGCCACAAACGTTTACGATTGCACACGCTTCCGGATTATAAGAATAATCACCTCGTTCAAACGATCTGTAAAAGGATAATGTTCCGTGAGTCTCTACTCGCCCTAAGAGAAACAAATTGTTACGAAAAGAGAACCGGAAATGGTGGACCGAATCGTAATTACTTCAAAGCATTACAAATCGTAAATAACTTAACTATGACTTGTTCTTGTTTTCAATTCCCCCTGAACTTTCATTAGAGAGATGGACCACACCTTGCATTCAACTTCTCATTTCCTCATTTCTCGACTCTCTCTAGGGAAACTTGGTTAGTTACAACAGAAGTTTGGACACACGTCATTGATTCTCGGGTGTCTTTTGCTCTTAGAAACTTGAAAACGAGACGAAGGATACGCAATACCCTGAAGTTTATCACTGGGTCTATGTTTCTAAAATTCTCGAAAGCTGTCACCCGATACACTTTTTGAACGCGCTCATTCATTGCATCTTCACAACCATCTCAGTTCCCGGAAGACTGAAACTGAAGTAGTAAGATACCTACTACTGCGAGTCCCTGCTTTTAAGTCAAGCTTTTCATGTACAAATATGAAGTCGGCATAAAAATATTATTTTGCAGTTTTGTAAAAGACTTAGACATATAATGTACAGCATAAATACAAAAGATACAAAGCGTTTACATATGCAAAAACCAAGTAAACCTGAATTCAATAACAAAGACAATAAAAATGGAAAAATCCTAAGGACGCCACATTTATTAGGCCGAAAAAAGACGTACGAGTAATGAAGGTTTTGGGAAAGTTAAAGGGAGGGCAGTGGACACAAAATAACTGTTTTACAAAGTTATATTTTGGAATAACACTGAAAATATATTTTTTTGACAGCCACTACTAAAAGCGGCTCTTTCCGGGCATGCCTAGCCTGCTAAAGGTACAATTTTTAGCACAAGTGTTGTAAGTGAGACGATCCTCATGTGTTCTGGTAAATCTGTGAATGCAACAAAGAAATCAAAATACTTTCGTCTGATCGAGACCAAAATAATCAAAATGGACAAACGGAACAAGTGATAAAGAGACAAGCTGACATCGGGAGAAATGCTCAACAGGAACAAAGTGAACAAATGGGACCAAAGGTACAATGGGACAAGACAAAAGGGACAGTGTATCACACTCCTGTTCTTGCTTACAACGTCTTTCATTTTGCAGAAACATCTTTTCAAAATATTACGTCAACTGGGCGGAAAAACACCTCCGTAACACACCCCGTTATCAAGCCATAACATCCCTAGACGTTAAGAGATCAACATCCTGAAAGAAAGGATCCTTATGTTACGCATTAGGTAATCTGTCCGGTGAATCCTTGCCGCAGACCGAAGCACGCTAAGCCGATTAGGTAATGGGAAGGTCCTTTGCGTAAATCACGCAGGTAGCCGGGGACTCCTGGCTGAGGCGTCTGTGGGGTACTTTCACACGTAAAGGAGTATACCAATTAACGCATGGTTTCCCATTACTACTACAGTAACCGCCCAATAATCTCCATGACTGCTTTCATTGACAGAGAATTATTATTCGTCAATAGCAGCGAAATAATATGACATTTCGGTAAACTGCAGGGTGCACATTATTAATTTGAATATCCTCTCCTATATAATTTCAGAATTTCACAAGTAGATAAGTTTCGCGGCTCTCACACGCAACCAAACTTTATAAATGATATCTTTAAAGAAAGATAATTACACGGAGAGGTTATGAATTTCACCTTAGCATTAAAAATATGAAACGTCTGTTGTAAAAACTCATCCAAATATTCATGTCTAATTCAACCCGCAATGCTCGGGAAGTGGTGTTGAAATCAATATAGTTATATAATTCCAAAACGAAGCGTTCTATGGCCTTAAAACCCGGAATTTTGAGGCCGTCAGCCGACTCAAAGAAACGTTTCTATCTGCACCCGGAAAAGTACTTACTGAATGTTACTAAAGTCACGTCTCTATGCAATGTATAAAGCATACACAGGCCTTCGAGGGTGGAAAGAAATTCAAAGTCGATTAGGGAAACCTACATATTTCGGCAGAGCAGATCACATGCACAAAAATTCAGACAAGAATTCAGAAAAACGGACGTTGGGAAATATGCATTCGCGAATTCGCACTATTAGGACTGGAACAGTTGCCTTGACAGTCTTCGATCCCTTTCCTCAAAGCGCTGAGCAAATTTAAAAATTAAATTAGTTTCTTGAATGTGGATATGTTATAAATATATTTAATAAAATTCAGTGTAATTACCTAGTCTCTTTGTAATATTAAAGTATATATTATAATAAGTATACATAAGTTCTGTAATTATTATTAATGTTATTATTATCTTATTATTATTATTATTATTATTGATATTGTTATTATCAATGATATAGTTATTATATTAGACTTAATGTGACACGTAGCATGTTTGTGCAAGCTGAGAGAAACGAAAGGTGAGTAAGAATAAGCTAGCGAAAGCACCGATATGAGCACCGCTAATCGCGATGCAGGCGGTGAAGTCTGTAAAGTGAAGTTCTTAGCAAGTGGAAGTTCTATGAAGACATGCACCCGGTAAAATGTGCTCATGTGATTTTTGTAACGTTTGTTAGAGTTGCGATAGTTGACTGAAGTACCTGTAAGTATAGAGTAGATGGCTATTCTAAGCCACCAAGTTCTCACACTTAATTGCAGAATTATTAATAAATCTAAAATCTAAACGCAAAGAATCCATATGATACTCGTTCGATAATCTGTGCGGTGGGCGCGTCCTTGCGGCGGGCCGAAGCGCGGTAAGCGGATTAGGAAGCGGGAGGGTCCTTCGCGTTAATTGCGCAGGTACACTACGTGATCAGAAATATCCGGACACGTCCAAAATGGTGTGATCGTGTTTTTCATGAAGGGGACTTGCACCCCTTGTTGTTTTGTGTGGCATTATCACGACACAGGCCTCGTTGATGATTTAAACACCTTCTTGCTTCCCACTGTTGAAGAGCAATTCGGGGATGGGGATTGCATCTTTCAACATAATCAAGCACCTGTTCATACTGCACGGCCTGTGGTGGAGTTGGTACACGACAATAGCATCCTTGTACAGGACTGACCTGCACAGAGTCCTGTCGTGAATCCTATCGAACTCTTTTAGGATGTTTTGGAACGCCGACTTCGTGCGAGGCCACACCGACCTACATCGATACCTCTCCTCAGTGCAGCACTCCGTGAAGAGCAGGCTGCCGTTCCCAAAGAAACGTTCCAGCACCTGATTGAAAGAATGTCTACGAGAATGGAATGTACACGTAAGCTTCCGCGGCTCGAGTCCATGACTTCTAGGCTGCCCGGGTGACGCCGCGTCGTTGGCAGATAGGCCGACGTTTCGCCTGTCATGTCGCAGGCTTCTACCCTGAAGTCACTACCCTGAAGAAGCCTGCGACATGACAGGCGAAACGTCGGTCTCTCTGCCAACGACGCGGCGTCACCCGAACAGCGAAGAAGTTACGAGAATGGAAGGCTAATGGAGGGGCCAACACCCTATTGAATTCCATCATTACCGATGGAGGGCGCCACGAACTGGTGAGTCATTTTCAACCACGTGCCCGGATACTTTTGATCAAATAGTGTAGTTGGGATCTGCTGCGGAGCAAGCGCCCCCGCTGCTCCCGTTGTTCGGCTCCGCACCGCACCTCACCTCACCGCTCGCGACGACGCGAGCTTAGCAACATAATTCACGCGAGTGTGGCGCGCGCGCGGCTGCCGGATGAGGGGATTTGCTCCGGTCTCCGGTTCGGGAACTCCGGCGCGCCACTCCGATTGCGCGCCGCGGATCTCGCCCCCCCCCCCACGCCCCTTCCTGGAAAAGCCACGAGGCAGCGAGCTGCTAGCGGCGGGCGGCGGGCGGCCGCGGTAAATGGGAGGAAGCCGAATAGTCATGAACTCTGTTGAAACTGCCAGAAAAGCTTTCGGTTACTAAACGAAATCCCAACGTGAGTATTTATTAGTGTCACGAATGATTCATGTAGCGTATGACCAAATAAAGTAACATGTTTCTCGGCAATATATCAAAGACCTTCCAAAACTGGAATGGTATTAGACAGATGTAAGCTTTTTTTAAAAAAATGAAACTGGGATTTTTATATAAAGTTATTATTTATACTAAATAATTATTTTCCCATATTGTGTCTTTAGTTTTGTAATCTGTCTTGCGTAAATACTGTTATGAATTGTAGCATGAATATTAGTTAAGGGGAGACAAATATTTGAAGGAAAATTTATTTAAACACTCTCTTGCAATTTCTATTAAGTATCAAGTGACATATTAGAATTTACTTATTTGTAATAAAATATAAACCCAATAATGAGCATACGTAATCTGAAATATTGATGCAAAGAAAAATTACACTCGTAAATTAATAACATAAATGAATAATAAATTGATGAAAATTAACGAACGGTTTGATAAACTTCAAAAACATTTGTTATGAACCTCATTGCTTGATTATTGTCAATTCATTCTTGCAACATATAGGCCTACCAATCATTACTCTAGCTCTAATCAACAACAAAAATTCAGTTCCATTTGAAAAAGGGAATATTTTAAAAATAAAAAGACAAGGGGTCTTTGAAACTGTTAATGGAATGAACTTCTTGCGATGTAAAGGGTCAAATCACTTCGATACCCTCTTGCCCATGGCTATTCACGCTTGCTCGGTCCGAGTTCGTTCCCGTGACCTGCATCCAAGAGGGCTTACTCTACCAGCGCAGCTATTTGAGTTGGCGCACAGCCCGACCGGCGAAACACAGCACAGCGCTTCATTCCGCCCGGACAACCGCTCCGCGACAACAACGACTCTGGCGGCGGCGCCGGCAACATCACGTGCAGCGCCGGCCGACCGCTGCCGAACTTCCCGGCGGGGTGAGGTCAACAGAGAGTCAGAGAGAGAGAGAGAGAGAGAGGCAGAGAGAGAGTCAGACACAGACACACAGAGAGAGACACAGAGTGTGTATGTGTGTGTACGAAAGAGGACCCACAGGACAGGAAATACCATGGTGAGAAGTGATGAAAATTACTCATGGTTAAGGTTAGTTGGTTGTGGCGGGTGTATGTATGAGGCGCGACTAGTCATTAGCAATGGAAGTGGATTGATTTATTGATGCTTATGGGCACGACACCTAATTTTCTATGGTCATGAGCGAATGCAATGTCCTGGGAGGTAGCGACGACCCCAACCCTTTGGATGGTGCGATTGAGCGTCGACCTACACGTGGGCTTGAGGGGAGCGGTGTCCCCTCCATGTATTTCAACCCAGCGGAGTACCGCCCCACTCGGAATAAGTTCTAAACATCCGACAGGTCTTCCAAAATGAGGGGTAAGGTAGCTCATGCAAGAGTCAATGAGTGTGAACACGGAGAGGAAGAAGGGTTCGCGCGTGGCCCAGGACCCAACAGATAGAGTACTACTCCAGCATTCACCTAGTTTTGACCGGAGAAACCACGGAAAACTTCTGATTAGAACCGCCGACCGCTAGAATTCACACCCAGGCAGCGTCTGAATTCGATGGGCTTGTATCGAAAATCCGTCCCTCTCGGAATTCGATTCCTCGGTCCTCTGGGTCAGAGTAGTTACAGAAGCAACGGCAATGCTAGTTCTCAGCTCACTCATCGGGTCAGGGGGCGTGGAGAGACAATTCGTACGCTGCGTACACATTGAGCTGACGGGTTTGCAGCCGCAATGCTCGCAAAGAGAATCTCCATCGTCCTTTGCATCAGACACCCCAGTTGTAACGAACTGGATTGAAGTGTAATTTTTCGCTGTGTGTACTAAACTTTTAGGGGCGGAAAGTAAACGAGAGTAGGAAAGAACAAAAACGAAGCACGTCGCGAAGCAAAATTAAAGTTAATTGAAAAATTAACTTAGTAAATTATTTTCAAAAACTGGTGAGAGCACAAACGGTTGAAATGTTGCAGCTGAGTACCAGAGAAAAATACTACAAGAAGTGCACAAGTATTTAACAAGATAAGATAAAAATTAATGTACATAAAATGAATCAGAACATGAAGTAGCGAAAAGCGACAAAATTTTAGTGAGAATGTTTTGTGCTTTAAATGTTACACGAAAAAAAATTTAATGAATGATAAGGTATACTCTTCTGTAATAATAGTCGAAATGGGACAATTAATCTACAACTACAGAGGTGTATTACGAACGAGTGTAACGTACTATTTAATGAAATCATCTAAACTATTTCTGTTGATTAGATTCGTTTTAGATATTTCAAAATCAACCAATCTTCACAAATACTTCACGAATTTTACTTAACGATGATTGCACTTTCACTTGAAAATATAGAAAGACGTTGAAAACGCGTCTAAATTAGGCAGGAGCAAATGCATCCCGCTGAACAGTGATTCTTTGAATTGAATTGAATTGAATATGCCTTATTTTACGTGGCGAGACTCGGGCCATGAGGCCCGCTCTTCCGTCTGACCACGCAAATTTCGATACGCTCCTTTCAACTAAAACTTTCATATAGCAGAGAAAGAAGGTATTTCTTGGGCGAGAAACAGGCGATTTGAATTTAGCTCAGAGGCGTCATTTAGGCTTGAGGATCTTTTACATGCAAGTAAATCTACGAACATGGGACAGCCGGCTTTACTTCCCCTCCGAAGGAAGGCGTACGAAGGATTTTTTCGCCCTTAAAAATCCACGGCTTCGATCGGGTTTGAACCCGCCAACTTGTGTACAACAGTCCAGTACGCTAACCGTTACACCACCGCCGCCGCTAATCTTGTCATCGATATTTTTGAAAACTCGGTCCCTTTCCACGATGGCCCCACTTGACACACTCGCGGCGGAGGCAACTCGTCCGACTGCCGCGGAGGAGGCGAAGCACTGCAGATGCAGGCCGCGAAGCGCGCGCGCTCTGTCCTGGCGGCAGTGTAATTAAAGTCACGGCCTCGATTCCAGGCTCTGCTTGCTCTCCATTACGTTTTATTGCGGGTTCACTTTAATCAACAATTACGACGACGCGGCCGCCACAAAGTTCAATAAGCCGCGCGAGGACGACAAGATGGCGCTCGTGAAGGACCTTCATGACGCAAACAAGAGACGAACTACGGACGCAACCTAATCACGCCATACTGTCTAGTTCAGAACTTAATTTAATATCTTCGTCGTTTATTAGTATTGTGGCAAATTTATAATCATAAACTTTTTCTCTTTGCGCTAACACCCACAAGCAAGTTGATGTAATGCAAATTTTAAATTATTTGAATACTGTACTACAAAATAATCATTAATGCAAAAATTATATTGAAAACATTTGAACATCTGGTTGAAACCTTTGTACGAATATATTTTCAGTATCGAAAACAAAGCAATGTTATTAAGATATTTATTTACGATTCAGATGCTTGGGACATAGCAAAGTGGAAATCAATACAATAGGACAATGGCTTAAGCATTTTCCTATACTTATTTTTTAAATCCATTGCAGTATTTCTTCCATTGTTCCTTTTCTTTTGCATTTGCCTCGTCTCGTCGATAGAGAACTAATACAAACTTTTCCGGCCAATAAACTTGGCTCGCACTGTTTAAAAATGGAAGAAAGTCTCAGAGTAAAGAAGCAAGGCGGCGAAACGAGCAACGCGGAGCGCATTACCGAATCCGACTTCCGCAAAACAACCAGAGAGATCTCCCGCGCTCAATCGGACGACGCCGTCGCCCCGCGCTGGGCGCGGAAGTGAGTCGCATCGGTGGGCCGGAAGCACGCGAGGTGCGCGTCCCCGCCCTCTCCACGTTTGACCGGCTGAGCTCTCTCGGAGGCGCCGACGCTGTCTCTGCAGCGATTCTGAGCGGGAGGTCTTAGGATACGATCCCACGAGCGAACTAGCTAGATAACTAAGCGTCACTAGCTAGATAACTATATATATATATATATATTATATATATATATATATATATATATATATATATTTCGTCACTATTTATTTATGTAATTAGCTACCACCGAGTTATGCCCATTTGCAGTTAAAATAAATTTATCTTATCTTTATCTTTATCTGGGGTGTGCAACTTGCAAGGTCTTGAAGGCCACAACTAAAACTTTGCATATGGTTGCGGGCGATATTTACATTATTCGGACAACCTACACCTGACTTCCCCGTATTGTTGATCTCGGCAGTTTGCGCGGCTGCTTAGTAACGACAAGGGGGGGGGAACCGTGCGTAATATCAGGTCGGACCATGCACGTTGCATTGAAATCCATTGGAATGATTTTCAATTTCTGAATGTACTAGAAAAAATCTTAGATTTAACTTATCCAATTTACGAGAGAGGGAAGTCAAAAAATTACATTTGTGTAATTTAAATAACACAACAAAAGAATAGAGCAAAATCGCGTTTATGTCATCTCATACAGGACCTTTAGCACTATCACTATGAACATTTTAAAGAAAAAAGATTAAGATAAAATATGAAGATAGAGTAAAAATAATGATCGCGAGAGAAAATATTATAAAACTTCTTAAAGCAACAACCCTGCTCACTGGATACGACTGTGCAATCGAAATCTCAAGTAGTGTCACATCGTTTTGATTCTATTTATATCCCAGTCATTAGAAAACATGATACACATTTGTTTGAAATATTAACGGCAAATTCTTGAAACATGAAGCTGTCAGTACACAAAACGGTTTTAGTAAATAATATCAAAATACACAAGAGAATAAAACAATCTTCTAGATATTCCACCAACACGAGTTAGACGTTGGATAACACGGAACGGAAAAATATCAGGCCCAAAAATGCCTTCATCCAGCTACCTTCTACAGAACATCCGTACGCACTTTCTCTCTGTTTAAAGATACGAAGAGGGCGTGTGAATATCGTAAAATTCTCCAGAGGAAATTAAACAAAACACGAATATAAAATGCTCGTGATTCTCCTAGTAATGAATGTGGATTTGTTCCTACTCTCCCTCTCTTACTGCTTGAACCTCGCGTTAACACACAGGAGCGCAATTACACAATATTTACGGGGACGATCCTTCTTCCTGAGAAGTGGTTTCATTTTGGCTCGGGAAGCTTCCCCGTGGAAAAGAATAAAACAAGTAATTATTTTTATATCTGCCGTGAACACACGCATTTAAACGCTACATTCCTTCGGTATACACTGCTACACGAAACACAATACAGAGAAACCAACACGGAAAAAAATGTTTGCTTTTTATTTTATGCAAGGGTACAACAAAATATTAACTCAGGAAAATAAACGTCAGGCAGGCTAAAATATATAACCTGTCGATGTGTGCTGTTGCTATAAGTATTAAAATGTATGGGATAGAGAAGGCAACATGTTTTTTAACAAAATTCAATTTCCCTTTGCCGCCAAAAGCGGTGAAAGGCCCCGAAAACACCATGACGCATGGCACTGTCTCCGCCGCTCTAGGTCGTTTTTGTTGCACAGGGGCAGTTCGCCAAATCGATATGTACCAACATCGACAGCTTCTTACCCCCCCCCAAAAAAAAACATTGAAGTAGACAATATGCATTGTCCTCTGCGGCGTCATAATTAGTATTACTTTTGGCGCAATTAAAAAGCTAATAACTTGGGAACGAACCTGTTCCCAAGAGTCAAACCTGCCAATCTTAATGCAATCAAATCTGAATACCTCACTTCCGATGCTTTCCCTTCGAACACTTTCCAATGGAGTGTTATGACGAAATTGGACGGGAACAGCAATTTACCTGAAACAAAAAGAAACAACATATTACAAAAAGGTTCTTTTTTTAATGTATTTGCAACATATTTTTGAATCTAAAAATGCAACCCCTACTTTCTCGCATTACTTCTAAATTTGGAATTTTTAGCACTCATGTATGGAAAGTAGTACTTCACTATATAGAAGTTCATTTAGATAGAATAGAAGAAATTATTCACTAAGTTCATTATTTAGAATTAGAAAGCGTTACTTCGCAGCACACGTACGACAGAATATCATTTATTAAGTCAAAAGCCAAAAGCCATATATTTGTAAGTTTAAAAAATGTATGCAAGTCGTACGAATGTGTCTTTAATACTCCCATTTCAAAATGCCGAACTTTGCTCTTATCGAAGCCAAAACTTTCATTCGAACAACAAAGAATTGCTTTCTGTACTTGTTGCGTAAATGATTATTATTTTCTAAATTTATTTTTATTTACTGACCTATTCAAAGACTTCACAAGTGATGATTTAATATTTACAAATCAATAGACCATTTATTGTTCAATTTTACGTTTCTGTTAACCCAAATGATCTCCTGCGATGTAGTAATTTGTTAAATGTAGGTATAATTTGTTTGTAGTAGAGTGAATTTACACGGGGGATGAAATATTGTTTCATGACATGGAGGAGTTTTTTTATTCTTGTGGATCGTGCTGATGTTTTTTTTAGGGTAAAGGGGGTTACATTTGGGAGCGAAGGGGGACTCTTCCCAACAGATACGTCGTTTATATCAATTTTGTCGGGCAAATATTTTATTTAAAATGTAACCATTAAAGACATGCACAACTGAGACTTCAGTGGAATTTTACACATATTCGTATATACAACTTTCAAGAACACAAGGTTTTTGAAATTATAATTTTCGTTATTCTGCACTTGAATAAAAAAACTAACATTTGTTCGACAATTTACTGTGAATATGCTTGTTTTGTTGTTTTAACGTCGCAGGCTCTTTAATATGACTATTTTACTCATCATTTCGATATACAGGGAAATGTAAATTTTGTGAATAAATTGTTTTTCCAAGACAAAAACGAGTCGCCTGTAACCAAACGTCGCAAGATGGGATGTAAAAGATATTTAAATGGTCTCTAATGATGAGAGATTGACAAATTAAAAAGCTACAAGAGAAATGACTATCGCGTTCATTTTCATCGTGGAGTATGGCCTCCTGTTGCGTAAAGATGAGAGTCAGTTCTGAGAACTCTGCGCCAGAATTACTTTCTGCACAAGTGAAGAGTAACACGTCTTTCCGTGACGGTGGACAATAAAAAAGAAACTTAGAAATCTCTACTTCCTTCTTCGCAAGGAAAATAACTCTAATGCATTATTAGAGTTCCGTAGTAATCATATCGATGTCTGTCTACGAAATCAAAGTTTTGTTAGTTGTGACAAACAATAAGCCAAGAGTTACACTTAATTTAAAATTTAGGAATTTTTGTTTCAATAACCAATGTCATATATGCCAGATAAGGAGCAAAACGTTGAAAGACAATTTGCCGTAGGTTGAAGGGACCATTAAAAAGTTACGATACCCTATTCTGTTCAGAATTTAGCTGGCGGAATTCATTGGAAATTATTTGTCAAAAATATTTGTAAATGGAAGTATTTTATTTTCTAAATCATAATCGCAGTGCAGTTTACTAATGGGAAAGCAGAAAACAATGAGACAATACTTTTTATACACTATAATTTAAAAAAATCACAATTTTTTTCACCAATAATTTCACTTGAGTAAAAAACGAGACTAACATAACTTTGAATGACAATCTTTTTTCAAACGTCAAATCCAAACTCAAATGTTTGGGCCTAGTGGAGTGAAGTTCCACGGGGGATGAAATATTGTTTTATGACATCGAGGAATTTCTTTATTCTTGGGAATCGTGCTTGACAGCCAATGAAAATCTTTTAAAATGGTGAACATTTGAAAGACAGAGGAACTTTTCCTTCAAATTTCCAAAATGTAATTAATTGTCATTAATTAAATTTATTTGTCCAATTTGGTTTAATGAGCATCCTCAGAATAAGGAAGTCTAATAATGAATTTTTGAAGAAGTCCTCTCTTTATAGACCCCTTTATAAAAAATTCCGCATTCCGTTGTTAATTAATTTTCGATAATTAAATTTCACACAAAGAGAAAGCATTTTTATTAAGTCATATTCACGCAGCTTTGAACACGGAAATAGCATGTAGCTAATATAATTATTTGCGCTTCAGAAAGTAATGTCGCTAAGAAAAGAATATAGAAAAATAAGCAAGTATCTTCCATTTAAATCTGTACCTTCACTTCTCAATGAAGAAATATTTCTCCATATAGAAGAGATACTTCTCTAATACTACAAGAGGAGTCAAGTATTACTTGCAAAAATAATTCAAGATCTCAAGCATTACATTTTAAACATAGTTCACAAGTAAGTGAAATATAAAAGAAAATGTAAGGAGTAGTCAAATAATAATACATGAACAAAGAAACTCGCAGATTTCATGAAATGAATTTTCATGCAGATTTTAATTGCTATCTTTATTTTATTTTAAACTCAAATCGAAATCTATACGTACCTTCATAACACATGAAATTCGAGTCGCTCAATGTTTTCTTCCGTTTATGATTTACACAAGTGCATCTGGATGCAATAATGAAGGAAACTACATTATATCTGGATTACTTTCAATCCCTTTCTTAGCGTCTGGATTTCATTATTTAATCAATGTAGATTTCGAATTTCGGCAACTTCTTTTTTCTCAACGCAGAAATAAACAAAAAAAAATACACAAAAAGCTTTTACAGCTCTTCGTCTCGAATGAAAATACCATCTTAACAATTTAAGAGGTTTTCTCCGAAGAAAGAAATGACAAAGGGAAGACCATTCCATGGATCTGGACGAGCGGTCCCCCCCTTCGCAGCTCAGAATATACGGTTATTTCTGCGAGCCGTGTTTTAAAATGCGTCTACTTTTTCCCGCACGGCGTCCTCCTCCATCCCCCCCCAACCCTCCCTCTCCTCCAGCGCCATTGCAGCAGCCACCGTCGCTCCGTCGCCGCAGCGCATATCACTACCGCCATTACCACCTCCGTCGCGGCTTCTGCTTCACCCTGCGCCTTTTTGCCAACCCACCGCCTCAGCCCCGGTCCGCTGCCAGTCGCCCCACCATCGCCACCACCACCGCTGCTACCTCATCGTTGCCACCAATACCCTTTCTCCACATTGCTGCCGCCATCTCCATCGCTGCCGCTCGCTTCCACATCGCCACCACTTACACACTACAACCACTTCCACCGCGGCCACCACCTCCAACACACCACGACCCGCTTCCACTTCATCACTACGGGGCGGATTTCAATGAAATGTCATTTTTATTCTTCTGACTTTAGAACAATGACGTTTAGTACAGATATATGATACATTTTATGTTATAACGAAAGTAAATAAACCATTTTATAGGACGTTTTTCTGCATTTTTCATCGTTTTCGAGTAATAAGTCATTTTTTGCCTTTTTACGTCATTTTTAATACATTTTTCGATAAATTTAGGGATGTTAATATCATTTTAATGGTTCTTGCTTCAAACAATATTTACGAGGTGCAACAAATGTTCACCACAGAATTCCTAAGTAGTATATTCAATTTTCTCGCTCATATATTGTAATGTCTGCGGTTCTGAGTACTATATAATTAAGATTCCTGAGACCTTTACCGGCTCTGTTGTTAAATCGGCCGATTTTGCCATAAATAAAGGCAGAGATTTTGTTTTAAAGAACAGTCCAAACCAAAATTTTGCGAGCAGAGTTCACTTGAACAAAAAGAAAAGTCTCGATTACAACAGTAACATATCCAACAGCTTACGTTGCTCATAGAAAGTGATTTTGATCAATATTTTACGTAATTTTCTGTTTTTATGTCATTTTAAAGCATTTTATTTATCATTTTTGGCAATGATTTAGGTCATCAAAAACCGCCCCCTAATCATCACATTTTCACCACTACATCACCCATCACACACTCTCTGTGTCTGGCCGTAGTCGCCGGCACTCGCGCTGCCATGTTCTCTCCCCCACCTTCATCACCCCCACCTTGGTCCCAGACATGGCCTCCGTCGCCAGCGCCCCCGCCGCCGCTGCGCCGTTTCGGGCAGGCGAGGGCGAGTGGGCGCCCAGACGTATTCCGAGAAGCCGGCAAAGCCGGGCTCTTCGGCTGAGTTAGAGGGCAATAACCCTGCAGTTGGCGCGGGCGTTCGCAGTCTCCTCCTCGCCTCGCCTCGCCTCGCCTCGCCTCGCCTCGCCTCGCCTCGCTTCGGCTGCACGCGAATGCAGGGCGAAGAAACGGGTCGTGCACCGGAGGGCCTGACAGCTTCCTTCAACCCACGGCGACGGTGATTAAGATATTGTGGCGTCATACGGGTGTAATCGAACACAGACGAGAGTGGTTTGTAAAACAGTAGATTTATTAACAATCTAGACCGCAGTCTCAATTTAACAACTACCCTGCTCACAATAAACTAAATAAATAGACCCACTACAAGGAGAGATAATTTAAGAACGGCTACCACACCGCAACATACCACAGATGTTCTCTGTATGAAGCCGTTCTACTTTGAGACCATCTACACGTCTCGCAAGTCACGACAATGAATTGCCGGCCCCTCGCCCTAGTGCACCTACACGCACAGACACGCGCTTCACCTGTCGCCGACGCCTCTAGAACAAGAAGACTGGGGCATTGTTCTCCTGGCTTTATATAGGTCCTTTTGGCGCTACCCGCCGCCCCCATTGCCTCCTCCCCAAGGCCGCTCTCGGCCCGCTACGTCCACGGAAAGTCCCAGTGTGTCATCACTGCGCCCTTTGTTTAACATCCGGCGATGCTAGCCGATTTCCACGTGGTTGTCTGTTTTGAGCTTCGCACGACGCTACAATATGCTAGCCCTGTCTGAGGAAACGCAGCACCCTCATTGGTAGAAAATAATAGATGGTACACAACAAATGTCTTAGAAAAAGTATACAAGCGCTCTGGTTTATACCCAATTCTCAGATCCATGGGGAGCTGCGTATGGATTTATTCAAAAATAACATTACCATTTCGAGATTTTTTTAAACTACACTCAACACTTCGCACTTAAATAAATTTAACCTAGGACTTAATGCTGTGCACCCTTGCCGAATCAAATCCAAATTTCCAAAATATAAGTTTCTCCCCCTGTAAGTACATGATAAAACCAAATCAAAATTAGCCTAATGTTAAAGCAAGGAAATGATAAATAAATACTAAACCAAGTCCATCCCAAACAACACCTAGAAAACGGAGCAGCGATGTAAAGCTAAAAAAAAGCCAAAGATGCCCGTTCCTAAAAATTAAAATACTATTGTATTCAAGCCTTTGAAAGGCCACACAAAAAGTAAATTTTTTTTAAGAAAAACCGGTGAGGGTGAGCCAACGAAAGGAAGAGAAGGCTGCGACGTTTATCCGTTGGAATGGACTTAATAATTACGGTACCGGCTGAGTTTAGCTCCGAACCAGCATTGCCACTGTCTCTGCAGCAGCTGCAACCAAGAAGTCCTCGGGTTCCAGTCCCGGCAGTGGCGGTGGCGGTGGCGGTGGTTTTCCACGGTAGCTACGCTGTTATACGAATTTATCCGCTGTGTGGAGAAGAATTTTACTCACCAGCTGTCTACCGATACGTGAATTCTCGGCTATCCGGGAGCCTGCGAAATGTCAGGCGAAACGTCGGCACCCCAGCCAACGATGCGGCGTCTCCCGGATAGCCGAGAATTCATGGATTCGAGCCGCGGAAACTTACGTACACGTCTACCGATACGGTCACGGAACTGTTTTTAGTATATTTTGCTCATGAGGGACAATCTGTTAAAATGCGATACAAATACCTCAGGTGTTGGAAATTGAAACTAATAACTAAGGTAATAATAAATAAGGTAAAGAAGAAAACCATATTTTGTCACCTGCTAGAGTGAAATGTAGAATTATAAAATAACGATTTTTAAAACCAAGTAATTGTAGATAATATTAATGAATATGTTATTATTGCCAGCAATCAGCTATTTCCTTCGCATCGAATCTGACATACAGAAAACTCATCCTTCGTTGCCGTTGTCAATAAATTCAAATTCCTGTGCATGAAGTAAGCTATTTAAAATCCTTGTGTATGTTCAGAGTAATAAGCAAATAGGTCTGGGATACGCAGGCGAAATTACCGAAGTGTTATCCTTCACCATCAGACCCTGTTCAACGAAGATGACTTCCACTATTGACTCATCCATTCCCAGTGCGTCACGTGATACGCAGACCCAATCAGTCACAGAGAACTTCAATTCCCCAGAAGCAGAAGAGGATTATATGCACAAATTTGGATTCGTGAACAATATATGAGACACATTGGTAAAATAGAAATAAATGTCAAAATATTAAGTAACTATTGTCCAAAATGTAAATGTGCAATTATTTACCAAAAACGTTTGATTATTATTAACTCATCATCAACCGTGTTCATACCGTTGCACCACGCAAATTAATGATATTGCTGTCAAAGGAGATCTGGAAAATTAAAAAAAATATTAGATGGACAGGAGAGAAAAGAACAATATTTCGAAATTCGAGCGCAGACAATCAAAAAAATTACAAAATATTAGTGTAAATATTATGTGTTTTAACGTAGACGTCAAGGAAACGATTACGTTATTGAATTAATCTATAAAAACACAATCAAATGAAGTCATAAAATTAAAATTCACCGGAATATAGAGGTCTCTGTTGCCACAGTTCGGAACTTCTTCCACTGACCTAAACGTTTGTGCAAAACCTCTTTCTCGATTTCATCCGCTGTTGATCTCGATATTGCTGTCGAGTGCTGTTCGTTAACGGTGTGCTAAAACTCTCTCAATGCCATTCTTATCATAACCACAACAATATCTTATCTTTTTATTATTATTATTATTATTATTATTATTATTATTATTGTTGTTGTTGTTGTTATTGTTATCCTACATTATTCACAGTATCTACTGGTCGGAATGTCAACCACACACAGGAATGATTATCAGGTGTGTGGTTGCTTTACTGAAGGTTCAGATGGCTTCTGACAATACGGCATGTATTCAAATTATATTATTATTATTATTATTATTATTATTATTATTATTATTACTATTTTTCAAATATTGCTAATCTTGTGATCTTTAAAATTTACTTTTATTTATTCATATTAAACTTTTACACATCTTTTAACTATTTATAGTTAAATGACAGGAAGAGATTCTGGAACTCAAGAAAACTTGTGCAGATAACCCCGCCAAGTTGCATACAGTTTTTACTGTTGTTTTTTTGACTCAATAAATCTAAATCTAAATCTAAATCTATTACAATTATCATCATCTTATAGTGGAGCAACGATTTGTTCACTCTGTGCCCTACTTTTCCGAAGCCAAGAAGTCAGAGCAAAGCTTTATACACGTTCTGTGGCTGTGAAGAAAGGGAGAGGAAGAGCGCGATTTGGCGAGCGGCCTTTCCCTCGGGAAGAGGCTGACGGGGCTCAAGGGAGGGAGGGCCCGGGAGACCTGCCGGAGAAGGAGCTGGGCACGCGGCTCTGGGGAGAGCGTGAAATGAACTGCGTTGTGAACGTTTCAGAATTGTGGATCTTTCGTCAACAGACACGCCGATATTAATCGGGATCGCTCGCCAACATGAAGGAGTCCATTCGTGGGAGCGAGTCTGCGCTCTCCGCTCCACGAAAACAAAGGAAAGTTTCGCGCCCGCGCGACCTGGTTTTTCTTAATCCGACACCATCATGGGAGCTACTGGACCATTTAATCAACGTTTTGTACTTTAGAATTACGCGGATCTCGGGCGTGGAAATGCTTTCATCTCAACAGTTGCGTAAACAAATTGTAAGTTATTTCGACATTCATATTTCTGGCGCTGATGAATTATGGAATAAAAAAACTCTGGGTAGTAAAATTGTAGTCCAAATGTATTCTTGAAAGAAACAAAAGCAATGAAGGTTATGAGTTATCCTGAAACGACTTCAGTTTGGAAGAAATGGTTAATAAATGCATTCACGTATCACATCTATTCCAACTGATCTGCAAAAATAATCTTTTTCTGCCATAAAATATTTATTAAGTGATTTTTATAGAAATTCTGGACTTAATAGAAAATAACGCTTTCATCTCTCATGTGTTTCAATAATAGTTAAAATAAACATTTTGCAGTCATTGCAATAGGGTAATTAATAAATGTTCATCCGACTTGAATAAAAACAATTTATTCCCTTGCCTGTTTTGCCTCTGAATCTCCATGTTCTTTTGGGCTATTCGTCTTGTTTCGACAAGAAAATGTTTCAAAATGAAACGAAACGGAATCCAAAAGCCACACCAAAAAATTTGTAAAACAATAATTAAGTGTATGATGAAGGCAAGAGAGTGTATTAAACGCTCAAATCCCAGTAGCAAGGCTTTAACATGCCGCAGGTTGTTCCTTATTTGCACAAAGCATTAAACACAAGACAGTATTCCTGTGAGTTTTCCTTCAAAACCGGGTGTACTGAAGTTCTCGTAAGTTAGGGGCGCAGCGGCATAGCTGGCCTCGAGCTATTACCAGCGGACAGGGTCGAGCAGTATTTAAATACTCGTATGCATTTTAAATACATTTTATATTTGAATATCTGTATTTATTTGTTTTTTGGACATGCATTTGGGAGATGTTTTTAAATACACAATAGAGGTGTATTTAAAAAAGGAATACTTTAAATACAGATGAAAGAGAAAATAACGAGGATAGTTTCTTTTTGTTTGATTCCGCTAGCACCTCATTGACACAAAAATAAAAGCTCTTTTTCAGCTGTTGAATTTCAATTGTCTTCATTTGTAAATCAATAATCTAAATCATGAAAATGTTGGACAGTTATCGTACAATAAAAATAATGTTTACTCGTTATAACACAAGTTTATGTTGATCCGTACCACTTAACTGTTTTCCTTTGCATGTTTTATACATTCGCCAACTGGAGGTTTATTGCCTGATGATTTGCTTGAAAAATTAGTTGTTTTAAAAGGAAATTAGGTTTATTTGAGATTTTTATTATAATTTTATATTTGAAAGTGTTTATACATACTTGTAGATTACATTAATTTATTGTTCAGAAAATTTGTATTACTGTCAATTACTAATTTATAGTAATTGACAATTACGCTATGTTGTTGCAATAAAAACATAATAAACATTATTATATTTATTCTACTTAGATTATTTGAGGTATTTTAAATATGCATGAATTTAGCAAATCCAAACCTAATGTATTTTGAGTATTACTTAAATGAAATAATTATGAGTCGTTTTGCCAACAATATTGTTCATAATAAGAGCTTATTATTTCAATGTAAATGCCAACGAAAACTAACCACAATACCAATATGTATTAAAATACTTATTTACAAAGCATTTTGGCGGAGGATTTATATACTAGCGCGGAGAGCAGCAGAGGCCCGAGATGAATCCGGGAGCGCTGAGGCATGGAGACCTCTGCCAACCAAACCGTTCGGAATTGCCCGATTGCATCCCGCAGTAAGTTTCCCCAGATACCCGTATCCGAGTAAATCCCTTTCACTTTTAACCCCCGAGAGTCTATAGCTCGATTGCATTCAGGTCGGTGTTTCTGCAGGGGGGAAAAAAGGAAATATTGTAGTTAAGTTTGCATTCATGAGAAAACAGTGCAAATAGATTTCTCGCACCACTGGGGAGAAAACCAGGAGCAAAGATGGGCGAGGCATACTAATGAGAACTGTGTATGCAATTTGATTAAAATATAATTGTTTTTATTCTGCGTAGTACTTTAATGAAAGACATTCGCCCGTCTCCTGGGAGCATCCAACGGTATACGCAGAAATCAGTTTCTAGAAATTAATAACACTGAATACACTTTATTTTTAAATTAAGGTTTTCTTACTCTTTCTATCACGATCGGACAATACAAGAGTAAGAGAAGCACCTAGCCGATCTCTTCGTTGTAATCACGAGGGGAAACGAACGGAATACAGTTGGGCTATCATTTTTTGAGAAGGCAGGTAAAGGGCTAAAGACAGATTGACTGAGATAAGCATACACCGTTCTATCCGCCTTTACCTCCCCCGTCATCCTGCATTCACTGCCGGTCCGCCGCCATCCTGACTTCCTGCCGTTTTTTTACACCACGGCACCATCGCAACGTTGTCATCAGCCGCATTGTCATCATTCGTTTGGATAAGATTTGCGCTTTTCTTGAGTGTCGGAATAAGAAGGAGGTAAAACTCGTAACTGAATGTAAAAAATGTAAAATGTCGATATCGCTAGAGGCAAAACTCAAAACGACAGCTTGTAGGACAATGAAGTTATCTCGTTCCGACTTTTCTGACTAATGTTCATCCTCCGAAACTGGTTCATTCGAATCTATAGATTTAGTCAACAGACACATCAACGACGAAGTACAGGACATTACGAGTACAAGTTATCGGTAGCTCAGTTTCAATAATGATAGAGGATCAATACGGAGTTCTCTTCAGATTTTTGATACGAAATTCAGAAAACTGACGCCAAGAGAGACGTATATTTAATAATATAAAGGATCTTCCTTTTACAGCAGTGGCAGAGAGTAAATTTGGAAGTTGTTGCTTAATGAAGAGGAAGTGAGTTTCCAAAAATAAATAATTAGAAACAGAAAAGTATAGAATTGGAATAAGACGTTCAAAAGCCAGTTTTTCTAAAATTTTACAGCTTATTTTTTCACTTGGCTCCAAACTATATTAGGAATTAGAAACTTTTTCTAGTCCCACATGTTTTTAAAAATTCTTTCTCCGTAAACTGGACCTGACAATATAAGAGTTCTTACTTAGTAGATCTCAAGAATTAGTTGGAAGTACACTTACACCAACGCCGTGAGTTATATCTGTAGACTACAGAACAAAAACTTATCAGGTGAATTATTCGAAAATGAGAAAAAATATAAATTTACGGAAAATTAAGGAACTATTTCTTTAATGCAGCGGCGGCATATTTGCATACGACTGTTAGACGATTAAAATTCATCATTTCATGTGTGAGAAGATCAGCGTAGTTTATACACATGGATTAACACTAATTAACACTAGCTTCATCTTAAGAAGCTCCGACCACCAGCACCATTTTCGTTGCACCAGACACACGACCGCAGCAGGTTTTCCTATATCGGAGTCCAGGCGCCGCAGCGCCCCACTCGGCACGCTCCGCAAACAGAGGGCGGTGCGCTTAATTCTCGCGGAAATTCCCATTTCCCGGGTAACTACTCCACAAGATGAACAAGAGATCTCTCTCCGGGCCGCTGCGCGAGGGGACTGTTTCGGAGAGCCCTGACGGACGAACGCGACGCTGGTGTTCTAATTATCTTCCTTTTTCACCGTGAGATTAGAGTAGTAAAAGCCACATGTTAGAGTCAACCATGGTTAAAAGAAGCTAAATCTCAACAACTCAGCTTGAGACAGCTGAAGAGGGGCGGGAGGGGTAAGCATGAGAAAAAAAAATGTTCGAGTTAAATCGATTAATAATATTTCCGAGATGAATGAAATCTGATATTTACATAATAACAGATCAACAAAAGGATTAAAGAACGATTTGCCAAATCTGTAATACTTTTAGATTTTATTTGACTCACTTACTACAAAATTAACTATCTAAAACATCTAACTGCAATGTTTATTTAGAGAATCCGATATTCTAGATACCAATATAAGTGAAGAAACTGCTTTAGGTTGGAAAAGCATGGGAAGAGTTTTCCAGTGTTTCAATCCGGCTCCGATCAAACAGATCTTTTTGACAAAAGGAAAAATAAATGCAGAAAATCTAAGTTGTATATTAAATTAGGCTGCAAAGTGCGTAAAATTAAAACAAATTAAAAATTTCTTGAAAAAAGTTTAATTTGTCAGAGACATTAAATATAGCGTTGCCAGCGGAGAAATTATCATAAAAAGCCACTATTTTAATTAGAATTTTGCATAGAGTATACCGTAAAATTGCACGGCTTCATATTGCGTCAGCAGTGATTTTTTAAAGTCCATTATTTATTAAATTCTTTCCTTGTTAAAAGATAAATACCGAAAATGTTTCATACAACAAATAAAGGAAACATAGCAGATTCATTTTTCAAGTAAAGTTCACAACAAACTAGTAGTGCTACAGAATATCACACACTTTCTCGTACTAGTCATTTTCTTTATCTCTTTAGTCTAAGCTACATTTTCGGCTTTGACCAACCATCTTCTCGACTGCGTTTATACTGGTCTAAATTTTTTAACGATTTCTCATTCCCGTTAGTTCTTTTATACCATTTTCTCTTCTGCTTGTAATTGTTTGATAGAGCGGGTATTGTTCTAAAGATTTTTAATGAGCGATATACCAGGCAGAGCTTCAGACTCAAATGCAAATTTGGTCCGTGACAGACCTACTCAAAGTCTCTGGTCGAGATTAGAATTTTCTAGGCAGAGGTCGGTAGATTCCTATCTTTGTCCAAGGCCATCAATGAGAGGGAACAAAAAAGAATGAAGAATAAACTAGGAAATCCATCAAAGATCAGATGAAAAATAAGGTCAAGAAAACAAAAGTGAAGAGAAGCGAAGAAGGCGAAATGAAAGACACAACTGGCAGGGTCAAACATGGGCAATGGGCATCGGGCCACGCGACACCTAATAGAAAAGATAAACATAAAGTACAAGCAAGAAAACGCAATGCTTGGTAAACTTTCAACATTGTCCAACCTCTAATTAATCATGTAAATTTTAAAAGCTTAATAAACATCTGCTGCCTCACTATATTTGAATTGTAAAAACATTAATAGATGTAAAAATACATTAGTTCAAGTAAACATTAATAATTCACCCTATTACCTATTTTTTTACGTGAAGTACAATGTCACTCCTCTTGTAGCCCCTCGCGGTGTCCACGAGAATTTTTAATTACGTCTGCGTTTTGAGAGGCTTCAATATTCCTTTGGATTTGTGCGAAACTTCTGTAGATTGTTGTAGGGTAATTGAGTAATATTTTCTGCAATTTATTTGAAATCACTATATTTTACGTTTAATAAGCAAATTGAGGCAAATGTTTTTCAAAACGATTGCCGTTATGATCCTTCGTGCACGAGGTCGTCAAGTGCCTCTTTAATATGACCTTAAATAAAGAAGTGTAATCGTAAAGCGTTCAATGGGCATTCAGTAACGTCTTTAAAAAAACTTATTCACGCTCTTGAGTGGCAGGCCTGCATCACTGGAACGTCTTTTATAAGCGGAAACTTTTTATGAAGTGCGATTATTGGAAGAAAAGATTTAGAAGGTGGAGATGGAGAATTTGAAGGAGGTAGAGAATTTACCCACCCAGAAACTGCATCAGGCCGTATTTAATTTAGTAAACCACCACTTCGTCAACTTTCTACGGAATCGAAAGTAGCTATTTGATCTGGAAGCAAAATATTGACTAAACTGAGGCCTATGACATACCAAAGTTGAACACACTTCTAATTAATCTGCGCGTATTTTGAATGAGCTCGAAATCTGAATATTGTAGTTGACATTGTTAGCGATAGTTATTGGTCCGGAAACGCTTGAAGATGAGTGTGATAACAATTTCTACACATATACGATTTTAATGTGCATGATTGATGTGCAGTAAAACCACTCAAACCAATCATAGCTGAAGTAACAACTAGTTGAGCTACAACAGCAGATACTTTCTGGACACGTACATTATTGGAAACAGCTACGTAATACTGGAATATTGCATTACTATCTCTTCAGCTATTATCAGAAAACGTGCAATTCAACCCAGAAGCTCTAGGAGACTAGGCGTGACCTACAACTGGACTTAATACAACAGTTGTATCTTATCACCGCCAACGTCTCGACGTTCGACAGCAGTTAGCTTTTCAAGCATCAATGCTGCACTGTTCCGATATTTCTATTAAGCTTTGCAGATTGCTTAAATAAAAGTACATCAGTGCACTGAGAATACAAATTGAGTAAAGTCTGCTAGTGGAAAATATTCCCTGTGATACTTACATTAATGAAATGAGAGATGTGCATTATACGTGAATCTTCTTCACTTCTGCTTCTGCTGCTTTGTAATTATATGATTAATACATTTGGGATTAGTTACAAATGAGCTGAATAAATACTACCTCTTCTTAGTTGTGAAAGAGATTATTTAAATATTCTTATCACTTCGCACAATATCTACTGAGTAAATACGATAAATTGTGATGGTATGTTTCCAAATGAATTTTGTATTAGGAAAGTCCAATAAATTTTGTCGGTATAAATTAGTAATAGTAAGTATAAATTAGTATAGAACAGTTACGATCATCAATTACATTTCATCAGAAAGAGAAGACAGTAAATCAAGGACCAACCCGCCAGTACATAAATCACACTCTTTCTCACATAAAATAGTTTAAACTGCCCATAAAAACAAAAACAAAAATGTTTCACTATTTTCATTGTTTAAATTACATAAGATTTAGTTAGTCAGTTTATTTATGAAGCGTAGTGAATTATTCTTACGATTTCTTCTAGTTAATATCGATAAGTTCACTCAAACGAACACGGTCCCATTACCTTTTATGATAAGAATACATCTTTTCTAAGAACAACTTTTCAAGAACAGCTTACAAATCACGTAACAAACGCTAAGTGCACGTAGCAGAGCTTGCATAAATTTGCCCCAAGTCAATATGTCTCCGCCGAACTCTCAAACCGGTCTGAATATTGGACTTGGCTAATGAGGCTCTTCCAATTACCCTGGCTTCAGAACTATAAATAGTTGGCTTGTCGTTTTATGAGCGGCCGGAGGCAAACGTGCGTAGAACTAGAGTTCTAATCTCTGCATTCCGTTTTCTCTTACAGCAGACAATCGTGAGAACATTTGCCAATCCCATGCGTTGCCTTCCATTCAGGGCCGGATTTAAGTAGTGCGGGGCCCCAAGCACAAAACTCTGTTGCCCCCCCCGAAAAAAATAGCTCTATCTTTATTAAATAAAAAATTATTGTAGTACAAGTACTTTCTGTACAGATACAAATGAAAACTGATAATTTTTTATAGAAATTTTTAC
>BOPP01000046.1:6720550-6742259 GCA_017312745.1 Gryllus bimaculatus | reverse complement strand
TTGTACATTTTGTTACACAGTAGACTACTTGATTAACAATTATGTCACAGACAAAAAAATATGGTATGGGTATTTTTCCGAAACGCGGGGTCCCTGGTGAATGGGGACCCCCAAGCAACTGCTTGTTTTGCTTGTAGGTAAATCCGGCCCTGCTTCAATAGCTCCAGGGTGTCCCGAATGAAGCAGACAAAGAGCAGAACAGTTTGCTCGTGCGGCAGCTTCAATATATCATCATCAACAGGTCGGCGATACTATCCATTTTTGGAAGGAATTACAAGAATATGATATTAAATTGGGCGATTTCTTACAAGAACAAAGCAAGTCCAAAATTACATATTTTGATATATTTCATTAACGTATTCCTTATAACTGGTATTATCTGCTGAGACATTTCCTTTGGGCAAGTTGAAAAACAAGAGGCGTGGAAAAATAATATAAATTAATTTCTATGCACGTCTACGCTATGACGTTTTTGGCCCCTTCCTGAAAAAAATCGAATTTGAACTAATTTGGTTTTAGTAAGAAACCCTTCAATTATTACTTTAAAAATATTTTAAAGACATGATTTCAAATACATCTAACGACTTATTTTCCGAAAATGATATTATCATCACTAAACGAATGTTTATCATCAAAATATATATTAAGAGTAAAGGTTCTAAAAAAAGTGTAGTTTAATGTAATGTTATCACATGATTGCAGCATCTTTTCGTGTGTAGTAAATCAACGTGAGCGCATCGTGATATCACATAATATAATATTAACTAATAAACTAAATTTATTTGAACTGCAAATGGGCATAACCCGGTGGCAGCTAATTATATAATAATAATAATAATAATAATAATAATGATATAAAACTGTCTAATTTATAAAACATTTCAAATATTTTAAATTAATTTTATCTCTATTAAAATGAGGAAAACAACTAGCAATGCAACTGCAGCGACGTTGCGATGAAGTCCGCCATTTTGAAGGGATGTATGACGTGTACCGAGGAATACAGAGGCATGCACCGCACGCTTCCTGGCCTCCACGGCCTTCTTGCTCGTCTTCCTGCCCTCCAGAGGATGGATATTGCGAAACTTCGGGCTGGCTTTGCATTAGCTCGCGTCACGTGGTACCCTTCCTTCAACCCCCTTCTCACCGCTTCCGGGGGGAGGGAGAGCGCGTTCTCAGAAGAAGAAATTGTGCTATTGATTAGCGGAGAAACGTGAAAATGGAACAGGCATCAATTGGCGTGTTCTAAAAGGCAGAGTGATTTATGCTATGGAATTACAGCAGCCATTGAGCAGAGAAAAGAGACAATTCACAAAATGATGAAAGAAGGTAGAAGGTATGAAGGTATATAATGAAGGTATATAATATTACCTCTTTATAGAATAGAAGAAGTTATGGAAATGATTTCTCAAAATTATGGAAACACTGTACTACTATCTTGAACTGATTTTATGATCTAGATAAACTTGAAACATTAAATTTAAATAGGCGGATTTCAGAGCTATATCACAAAACTCAAAACAGCGCATACATAGGTTATGAATTCAAAAGGAGAATATGTAACATTTTCTTACATAATCAATTAAGTTTTTTTAAAAGTAAGGCATTCTTTTACTTATTTCCTGATATTAATTCAAACATCGATATATTTCATTCCATTCAGAAACGTTCCGTTCATGGTGTCATTTCGTCTCAAAAGGCTCTTTCCGAAAATGAAGCCTATTCGTGCACACGAGGTAGACGGTAACTTCAACTCTGAAGAAGTAAAGTGTTTGTGAAACGCTATTGTGGCTTTGGGACTGGTTCACAAAGCAGCTGATAAGAACTTTGCGAGCGGTAGGGGCGGCGGCGGCAGCGACACCCACCATACAAGCTGAGCTATCTGCCTCCACCACTCCACATTTTGGTGATGCACTCAACAGGAAATCTCTAAAATGCGTTTCAAATGAAAAGTATCTTGAAAATGCAAAAACTAAATGATACTGATTTTTCAGAACTAAAATTAACAAATAATAGTTTCCGAACAAATCAATTTTGCTTGGAATTTTTATGGTCCATCCTTGCGATTATTTTATTATTCAATGTCTATACAAATTACATTATAATACAAGGGTAAATTTATGTCAATTCAGACGTAAATTTGCTGTTGAACGTTCTTTATCATCTGACCTAGGTGGAGAATGTTGAAGTGGTTATTGTTTTACCACAACAATGCAAAGCTCTTATTTTAAATTATTTAAGTACAGATAGTTTATCATACATACTATAGTTTGAAAATGCTTTTTAGATACTGACATTTAAAATTAAATACGGTTAAATTCGTTTTTTAAACTCAAGCAATTTTTTTAATACAATTTTGCTGTGTTAGTCTTTGAACACAGTTTTAAATAAAGAGATGTGTATTTTTCCTTTCGATATTTAACAAAATAATCCCCATCAAGCGTCTTCAAATGCACCGGCAAAGTAGGCTCAGAGCATCCATTGACGTCACTGCTGTGCCTCTGACCAGGCCATCCTCGGGTTCGAGACCAGACGGTGGCATCATTTTCAACATTATCCTACAGAGCTAGGTCGAATTTATTCACAGTCTAGAAGAGACTTCTATCGCCCGGCTGCTGACTGGTACTTTTCCACGGTTACTCCGATCAAGACCAGACGAATGCCAAACATGGACAAACGGGCCACCAACCCAACGCGATCTTTCGTCTTCATTGTCCATTTTGCAACCCTTACACAAACCACACACACATACATACATACTTTTTGTCGGAATTTTGTCATCTTTCTTTCATCTTTAAGTATGTTTAGGAATTAAAATTAAATTTCAATTGAATAGTTTTTTTCTAAAAGGAAATGAACAGCATTATCAGGCAAAGTACGTAACAGATTAAATTAGAAGTGATTTCAATTCCGGAACTTATTGTAAAGTTCGGTAATTATTCAATAAGTATTTCTATATCCAATATACATTAACCTAGTATAATAACATAGAAGAATTGCTTATATATATATATATTATTTATTACATAATCCCTAATACTTCACACTGATTATTATCTCTTACGATATAAATTTGCTTACACTACTATATACCTTGAGACCTTTAGTACTTATATTCTTACTCCAAAAATCTTTACGCCGTCAATGAAAAATACTCACTATTATTTTACTTTAACATGAGATTTATAACAACATTGGCGAAAAGAAATCGTGAAAATTTCTATTCTCATCATTACCAAATGTTTTCCAAAAAGATTTGAGGTTATGCGCCCTCTAATGGGAATCCAAATTGCCCACATTCTGAGAAGACGAGATGCTTTTGAAGATCAGCTTACTCTCTCCCATCCTCCACGTCTGCCGACTTTTCTTTCGGAACTCTTCTTCTTTCACATTTTTTCGTGACAACCTTCTCTGATGTCATCGCAGTGACTCTGTTACATACACAGCTGCATAATGAGAATTTCTAAGCTTATGTTACGGATCAACTTACTTTGTAAATATAATTAAATTCGTTTGTGAGTCGATGTACTAAAAATATAATTTGAAATATGATCGTGTTTTGAAGATCCAAATCAAACTCTTTCATATTGAAAAATAACTCAAGATCTGCACGATTGTGGAAGTAATTGTAGCATTTTGAACGTTATAGAAGCGTACAATGCTCTAATGCAACGGATAGCGTGTCGCACTGTTACACCCAAGTACGCGGGTTCAAACTCGATCGAATCCGTGGATTTTTAAGGGCGAAAAAATCCTTCGTACGCCTTGCTTCGGAGGGGAAGTAAAGCCAGCTGTTCCATGTGAGTAGATATACTGCATGTAAAAACTCCTGAAGCCTAAATGAAGCCTCTGAGATAAATTCAAATCGCCTGTTTTGTTGGCCTAGAAATACCTTTCTTCTCAGCTAGTTGGTGAAAGGATGGTAGCGAAATTTGCGTCGTGAGACGCAAGAGGCCTCATGACCAGAGTCTCGCCACGTAAAATACGACAACAATTCAATTCAATATATGGACATGTAAGACAGTCATTTAAAAAAATACTCTTTAAATTATACCACGGCATAAGTCACTTTGCGTTTTCGTTGTTAATTAAATTGTAGAAATTGAATCAACAAAACGTACCTTTTAACATTCTCCCGTAATCCACGTTTAAGAGAAATCTTCAAACCAACTAATCACATCGCTCAGTTACCCAACATTTAGCCCATTCAAAAATGTGCACCAATATTACATCATCTCATTACATTGTCCCTTTTTGAAAGTAACTAAAATGCTTTCTTTTGTTTCCCCTACGTCATCTTTTCCTCAAATTCAAAACGAATATATGAAGGTCTACTTCGTTTTCGGAAAAAGAATCTAATATTGACAATACTTCCATAGAAAATGGATGTTTTTAAAAATTAGTTTCAGTATTACAGATCTATCTGCCTTAATATTCCAGTTTTACTTACTTTAAAAAATTGACCTAGTTCCTACTTTGCACCTCTTCTTCCTTTTAGAACGTTTCTTTGCCTTGAGTACTCAGTACATTACACATTGTTTCCTAACATTCATTGCTTTTAGAGTCCTTCCGATAACAACAGGTTGGAGATAGGACCCATACTGAAAACACGCAAGCGTAATCAAATCTAGTACAACATAAAACACTATTTCTGCAAGGGAACCACGCGTGAGTTAAACATCAAATCATATTATTCATCAATGTGCTTGGGAGCACGTCACCACATTTCTTCTCGACAGTAAAACTAAACAAAATCCATGTCTTCCTCGTTACAATTCTCCATGTTCCCGGTTGCACCCTCTTTATTGTTCATTCTTTTATCACCGACTGTAATTAATTATGTGTCCATATCGCACAAGGAAACTCGGTCCACAGTATTAATATTCTTATTTAATTTCCTGTCCCAGGTAATTGTGATGGTACCTCCAGAGAACGCTAGCAGCTCGAGACCTATCGCTTTTTTAATGTAATTGCTTTCTGTTCCTGCAGAAATTTTCCACTAGATTTCAAAATACGCCAGTGGCACAAAAAAGTGTCGTAAAAGTAGAGTGAGATAAGTTTGTTAAATAATTTATTAAAAGGCCATATAAGAGTCATAACGCTCCCATTCGTGGTTTTAAACACGAAAGTTGCGTTCAAAAATTCAGCCACACCAAGAAAATGTCCTCGTGAGAACCGTGACTGTTATCATCGCCAGCTCTAATCTCGAGGACGCCCAAAAATACCAGAGAAAGCCATGGCCTCATGCGACCAGATAGGGTGTGAAGGACTGCAGGCCCAAGACAGGTCCGTCCTGGGAGCACGCGATCGCAAAGGAGACCCAGAACGCACGGAAAAAAACCGCACAACCCAAGGCGACGAGTTAAGTACAGTACGTTTATCAAATTGCAAAATGTTTTTTTACAAACATTACCATAAAGTTTCTATTTTTACTTCTGCCTTTCAAAGGTGGAATATTAAAGTGTATTAGATGTAAGTCCGGAATTGAAACTTCATAGAAGTCCAAGGTTGAGTTTCGAGGGGGGGTGTGGATTTTTATCACCAAGTGCTGATCAGAAGATTTCCATCTGTCTGCTTGCAAATTCAATAAACTCCAATAGCGTGGCGTCTTTGGTGGAAGTTTATCATGGCGAATGCCATGGACCGCACACGACCCATCCTTTCTCCTCCCGATCTCACTCCCACCTTTGCAGCGGGACAGCGGCCTGATCAGCTCCGTCTAGGTCTTACATACAGCGTGTTGGCATTCCTTTGCGCCGACGATTCTGCTATTTTATATCTACACATCAGTGAAGTTTGAATTGCATGTTGGGAGCCACTAATCTATCCAAAACACATAATATACTCAATACTATCTGTTATCTTACAATTAGAATATTTTTTTCCTCAACTCTGAATATTGCCTGGCGGGGCTAACGAGAAATGGACGAAGTTCAGATTGAACCTTCTTTGTGTTAAGGGATTTTATCCTTGAAGGCGTAAGTTTCCCCGGCCAGAGTCATGCAAATGATCTTGCCAATCTGGGTGACGCCACGTCTACGGCTGTTGTGTCGTCATTTTGACCATCATGTCGTGGTCTTCCTCAGGGATGGTCTGCTGCCGTGAGGACGCTGCCAGCCCTGAGGAAGACCGCGCCAAGATGGTCGCAACGTCGGAAATACAGCCATCAAAGCGGCATCACCCGGACAGTCAAGATCATTTGGATTTTCCCCTGTGAGAACGCGGATGACTGGCCAAGGCTCGAATGAGGAGATATCGCCGTAGGAAGAATAACATTTTGAACTAAATTAAGAGTTTTATCAAACAATCGAGAAGAATTGTTTAATTTTTTTATTCACAATCTAGTAGCAAACATGAACTACGGGGTTTCTTTAACACTCTATTAATTAAGTATAAATAAATAAAAATAATATTGTTCTACAAATCCCAAACATTATTCTACAAAATCCAAGTCTGAGGCTACAATGTTTTTTAATTACCATGTATGCACCATGTATGTTACCAAGTCCAAGTCAGATACTTCTTCCAAAACACATTAAAATGTGTTGTACTTGTAATTTTCATCAAAGTAGTTCAATATATTTTCTTCAGACGCCACGGGTGCGAGACCCCACACCAGTGCAATACACACAGATATTTACAGTAAATTACACAATAAATTCACAAGTATACCAACTCAATGAATCTAATTCATCAACACTTGCAAAAATCTCAACTTTGCCAAAAGACTTTTACAAACGGTCCCAGCATTATAATGCTACCTACAAAACTTTTCATGTCCATTTGTAAAATTTAAATAAAAATTTATATGTCTTTGATAAATCATTCTGAAAACTTCAGTTCCAGGAACTTCAATTTCCTCTGTGTTGAGAGTGTTGAGGCGAAGACTCGGCGGCGCGGCGGCCAACGCGATGCAACGTGGACGCGGAGAAACTGCGTCGAAACGCAAGCGCGGCCATTTAGAGCCGCACCCGGGATGGCGCCGCCGCAAAATGTGTTCACCTAACGAGCTAATTAAGATGCACTTAACTACATTCGTCTTCATTATTGCGCGCCACGTTCCCGTTTATATATTTTTGCGGGGCAACCAGTGGCTTATCTGGGTTCCTTTTTTTCTCGTGCGCACCGCGTGGCAATGGTCGCTGCTCCAAGGAGCTCCCGTCTCGCGGTAGTTTGCACGAGATATCTATGCACTCGACGACCGTTACGCTGTGAGAGATACGAGAGAAGGGAGACACTGCGCATGCGCGGTTTAGCCAATCATGCGTACGTTTGTAAATTGAAATCGACAATAAGCCGTCTTCCTGGCCACGTGATTGTGTTTTATCCTGGGGCTGGGGATTTTAACTATCCGCGCCGGTTTCCCCCATGTCCTTCATGGAGACACATTAACCTTTACACTATTCTTCGATTCTTTTTAAATAGCCGATCACGTTAGGTCATTATTATATTACTCGCGCAACTTTTCTTGAACGATGGATTGAAGAAATGCGGGTAGAGTGCGGGTATTAGTTACGAAATCGGCCACCAGATTTTATGAAGTAATGCCAATCTCTGGAGAATCAGTCACGCCTGCGTAACGTTCTCACGAATTTGCGTTCTTAACTTTATCAGGAGTTCCAGGTATCTCTTGTGATAGATCCGTACCCGCTTCGGACATTTCATTAGATTTTTTGGAGAAAATAACCGATAGAAATTCTCGTCTTCAAAAGAAAATTGTTTCTATTTCGCGTCAGAGAAAATGTGTTTGGATTGTAGTCATTAATGCTCGCTGTGAGCTTTTGCCTTCATCTGTTTATTGTGCCAGGGAGGGGAAAGCAAGGTCATTGTTCAAGAAAAGCTGCGCGAGAAATACCTCCTGCTTTATAAAATGAATATTTTTAATTAATTCTTAAACCTCCTCAACGATGCTCGTGACCTCATAAATGTACTTACCGCTGTTAAAAACATTAATTTTATAATGCAGAAGTATAACAATGACATAATGGCATCGGTCACTTAAAAAGAATCGAAATTTAGACATTGGCGCACTTGTGGGCTACTCGGTCTGTGTCCAGCAGACTCACAAGGTATTTCGCGACAAAACACATACATGAAAGAGAAGGGACAAACAACCATGCCCATGGCGGTACTCGAACCCGCCACCGTTGAGACGGAAGCGCTGAGTCTGCACACACTCTAGCTACTTCGGCCATCCAGGTCGGCACATCAAGTCTTCTTTATGACCACTGAGGCCTTGCAAGTTGGACACCCCTGTACTATACTATTATGATATTGCAGGTATCGTGAAGACATTTTCATTAAAACCTTTAATTTAGCGAATTGTTACACGAAAGTATTTCATTTGTGTTCTTGAGCGGTGTATAAGGAATTTTAGAAACATTTTAGAAAACTATTTCTGTTGTTTTGATCAGCAGCATTTTTCAGCTGTATGCTACTAACTTATTATTAAATACGAATAAATACTTTAATAATACACCTCTCCTGCGTCGTTGCGTCACCCACCCGCCCGTTGTGGGCCCTCTGTCAGCGCGGTGGTACGGCCAGGCACGGCGGTTAAAGCGGTGCTACGTCTAAGATTAATTTTTAGCTCTGCAAATAATTCAGCAATTAAAAAATAACAGTATCCGTTTTCAGATTTATAGGTACTGGCCTGCGATGACGCAGTTATGCTCGTATTAACAAATAACAGAGTTGACACCCTTATGATCATCATCCTCTCCTCTACTCTAAGGATGGGTTCATGACCAGTTCTGGCTTCTACCAATTTCATTTCTATAACGATATGAATCTGTGTCTTCTACCTCGCGTTCTACACATAAACGCTTGCTTTAGAATGTATCGAACTCATTCCTCCCTTCACTCCCTGAAGACAGAGAAAGATAGTATTTTGCCATTGATTGCTTGAACAATTAATTTACATCTTATTTCGCGTCGCGCTTCTGGCCTGTAGTCCTATGGCGAGAGAGACAACTCGCAGAGTCTAGTGACTACATAAAATAGTTACCATAGGGTAAAGTGAATGAGAAACGATATAAAAAAGTTTATAATTCTATCTAAAGATGAAAAAGAATTCGTGCACACACACAGGGATTGACTGACTGACTGACTGAATGACGGATGGAGTGACTGACGGACGGGCTCACTGATGGACGGACGGACTGACGGATGGACGGACTGAAAGACTAATGGACTGACAGACTAACGGACGGACAGATTGCCTGACATACGGACTGACAGACTGACGAATGGACCGTCTCAGGGACGGGCTGACTGACGGACGAACTGACTGAAGGACGGACGGGCTGACTGACGGACGAACTGACTGAAGGACGGACGGACTGACGGACGGACGAACTGACTGAAGGACGGACGGACGGACGGACTGACGGACGGACGGACTGACGGACGGACCGACTGACGGACCGACTGACGGACGGACGGACTGACGAACGGACGGACTGACGAACGGACGGACCGACTGACGGACCGACTGACGGACGGACGGACTGACGGCCGGACCGACTGACGGACGGACGGACTGACGGCCGGACCGACTGACGGACCGACTGACGGACGGACGGTCAGACCGACTGACGGACCGACTGACTAACGGAGGGACGGACTGACTGACGGACGCATAGACTGAAGAATGGACTGACTGACGGTCGCATGACGGACAGACAGCCGACCTGATAGACGATCGGCCTGACAACCAGCCGGCCGGCCTCACGGACGGACGGGTGGCTTAAAGAACGGACGGTCGGCCTGACGGACGGACGGTTGGCCTGATGGACGGACGGTCGGCCTGACAAACGGACGCTCATCCTCACGGACGGACGGACGATCGGGCTGACGGACGGACTGACGGACGGTCTGACGGACAGACTGACGGACGGACTGACTGACGGACGGACGGACTGACGGACGGACGGACTGACGGACGGACTGACGGACAGACTGACAGGAGGACTGACGGACGGACGGACTGACGGACGGACGGACTGACGGACAGACTGACGGAAGGATTGACGGACGGACTGACGGACAGACTGACGGAAGGATTGACGGACGGACTGACTGACTAACTGACTGACAAATTAGTCAAAATAAGTCAAAATAAGTCAAAATAAGTCAAAAAAAGTCAAAAAAAGTCAAAAAAAGTCAAAAAAGTCAAAATAAGTCAAAATAAGTCAAAATAAGTCAAAATAAGTCAAAATAAGTCAAATTAAGTCAAATTAAGTCAAATTAAGTCAAATTAAGTCAAATTAAGTCAAATTAAGTCAAATTACAGTCAAATTAAGTCAAATTAAGTCAGAATTAAGTCAAATTAAGTCAACCTTAAAGTCAAATTAAGTCAAATTAAGTCAAATTAAGTCAAATTAAAGTCAATTAAGTCAAATTAAGTCAAATAAGTTCAAATTAAGTCAAATTAAGTCAAATTAAGTCAATTAAGTCAAATTAAGTCAATTAAGTCAAATTAAGTCAAATTAATCAAATAAGTCAAATTAAGTTCAAATTAAAGTAAATTAAGTCAAAATTAAGTCAAATTAAGTCAAATAAGTCAAATTTAAGTCAAATTATCAAAATTAAGCCCAATTAGTCAATTAAGATCAATTAATCAATTAAGCTCAATTAACTTCAATTAAGTCAACTTAAGTCAATTAAGCTCAATAAGTCAATAAGTCAATTAAGTCAATTAAGTCAATTAAGTCAATTAAAGTAATTAAGTCATTAAGTCAATTAAGTCAATTAAGTCAATACGTCAATTAGGTCCAATTAAGTCAATTAAGTCAATTAAGTCCAATTAAGTCAATTAAGGTCAATTAAGTCAATTAAGTTGAATTTTAAAGTCATTAATCGATTAAGTCGATTAAGCCAATTAAGTCAATTAGCAATTAAGCCAATTAATGTTTCGAAACGGTCGAAACGGTCCAAACGGTCCACACAGTCGTCACAACAGTCCACACAGTCGGCAACACAGTCCACACCGTCCACACAGTCCACACAGTCCACACATGTCCAACCAGTCCAAACAGTCCAAACATCACACAGTCCGCACAGTCCAAACAGTCCATAAGTCCAAACAGTCCTCACACAGTCCACACAGTCCAACAGTCCCACACGTCCACACAGTCCACCACGTCCACACAGTTCCCCACAGTTCCCACACAGTACCACCACAGTCCACATCAGTCCACACAGTCCACACAGTCCACACAGGTCCACACAGTCCAAACAGTCCAAAACAGTCCAAACAGTCCAAACAGGTCCAAACATTCAAAAACAGTCCAAACAGTCCAAACAGTGCCAAACATCCACAACAAGTCCACACAGTCCACACAGTCCCAA
This sequence comes from Gryllus bimaculatus, assembly GCA_017312745.1. Classification (NCBI taxonomy): domain Eukaryota; kingdom Metazoa; phylum Arthropoda; class Insecta; order Orthoptera; family Gryllidae; genus Gryllus; species Gryllus bimaculatus. The sequence continues at coordinate 6,730,907 of BOPP01000046.1, read as the reverse complement.
ACAGTCCCAAACAGTCCAAGACAGTCCAAACATGCCAAACAGCTCCAAAACAGTCCAAAACAGTCCAAACAGTCCAAACCAGCTCAAGCACAGTCTTAAACAGTCTAAACAGTCTACAACAGTCTAAAACAGTACTAAACAGTTCAAACAGTCTAAAAAACAGTCTAAACAGTCTAAACATCTAAACAGTCCCTAAACAGTCTTAAACAGCTAAACAGTCTAAACAGTCTAAACAGTCCTAACAGTCTAAACAGTCTAAACAGTCTAAACAGTCCTAAACAGTCTAAACAGTCTAAACAGTCTAAAACAGTCTAACAGTCTAAACAGTCCTAAACAGTCTAAACAGTCCTAAACAGTTCTAAACAGTCTAAACCGTCAAAAGTCAAACAGTCTAAAACCAGTCTAAACAGTCTAAACAGTCCTAAACAGCTAAACAGTCTAAACAGTCTAAACAGTCCCTAAGACATGTCTAAACAGTCCTAAACAGTCTAAACAGTCTAAACAGTCTAGAACAGTCTAAACAGTCTAAACAGTCTAAAACGTCTAAACATCTACAAACAGTTCTAAACAAGTCTAAACAGTCTAAACAGTCTAAACAGTCCTAAACAGTCTAAACAGTCCTAAACAGTCTAACAGTCTAAGCAGTCTAAACAGTCTAAACAGTCTAAACAGTCTAAACAGTCTAAACAGTTCTAAACAGTCTAAACAAGTCAAACAGTCTAAACAGTCTAAACAGTCTAAACAGTCTAAACAGTCTAAACAGTCCAAACAGTCCAAACAGTCCACAACAGTCCAAACAGTCAAATTAAGTAAATAGTTCAAAATAGTCATTAATAGTCAAAATAGTCAGAAAAGTCTAAAAGACCAAAAGAGTCAAACGCAGTTAATAATACTTAGGATAGTCCGAATCGACTTGTTGGACTGATCCGTGTGTTGATCGACTTTGCTTGGGTCCCTTCCCTAACTTTATCGACGTGCTGGGGGTCTATCCCTCACTGATCGAATTGCTGGGTCGATCCCCCACTTGACGACGTGATGGTCTATTCCTCACTTGATCGACTTGCTGGTCGAACCCCCCCCCCCCCCCCCCCCCCCCCCCCCCCCCCCACTTGATCCCACTTGCTGGGTGCTCGCCCCGGCTTGATCGACTTGCCTGGGTCGATCCCTCTTAGGATCGACTTGCTGGGTCCAATCCCCACTTGATCGACTTAACTGGTCGATCCCCACTTGATGGACTTGCTGGGTCGATCCCTACTTGATCGACTTGCTGGTCGATCCCCTACTTTGATGACTTGCTGGGTCGATCCCCTCTTGATCGACTTGCCTTGGTCGATTCCCTACTTGATCGCTTGCGCTTGGTCGATCGCCTCCTTGATCGCTTGCGCTGGGTCCGATCCCCACTTGATCGATGCTGGGTCGATGCCCCCACTTGCATCACTTGCTGGGTCGATCCCCCCACTTGATCGACTTGCTGGGTTGGATCCCCACTTGATCGACCATGCTGGGTCGATCCCACTTGATCGATCTGGTGGTCGATCCCCGATTGATCGACCTTGCTGGTTCGATCGCGCCACTTGATTCGACTTTGCTGGTCGAACACCACTTGATCGACGTGGCTGGGTCGATCCCGCCACTTAATCGACGTGCTGGTCGATCCCCCACGGTGATCGACTTATTGGGTCAATCCTCCTTGATCGTCTTGCTGGGCTGATCCACTTGATCGAGCTTGCTGGGGTGTTCCCCACTTGATTACTTGCTGGTCGATTCCCCCATTGATCGAACGTGCTGGTCGATCCCCCACTTGATCGAATTGCTGGGTCGATTCCCACTTGATCGACGTGCTGGATCGCATCCCCACTTTGATCGACGTGCTGGGTCGATCCCCACTTGATCGACTTGCTGGGTCGATCCCCCGCTAGATATGCCTCCAGAGCGCACACACTATAGCACTATCTACTTGACCGCACCTTGCTGGGTCGAATCACCACTTGATCGACTCTCAATAGTTAGATACACTTCGTCCGCACCATCTGCAGGGTCGATACCCCACTTGATCGACTTGCTGGAATCGATACTCCTACTTGATCGACTTTCTGATCTATACCCCACTTGAATGGACTTGCTGGGTTCGAACCACTTGTTCGATCCTGATGGTTCGATCACCCACCTTAATTCGACTTTCAGGTTCGATCCCCCATCTTGATCGGCTTTGCTGGTCGATTCGCCCCACTTGATCGAACTTGCTGGGTCCGAACCCCAAACCTGATCGACTGCTGGTCGATCCTCTACTTGATCGACTTGTCTGGGTCCGATCCCCGCACTTGATCGACTGGCTGGGACGATCTCCCCCTTGATCGACATGCTTGGCTGACCCCTCACGTGATCGACTTGCAGGTTCGATCCCACTGTCGCCTTGCTGGTTCGATCGCCACTTGATCGACTTGCTGGTTCGATCTTCCACTTGATCGCCTGCGGTTCGATCTTCCACTTGATCGATTTGCTGGTTCGATCCCCCACTCGATCGACTTGCCTGATTCGATTCCCCCACTTGATCGACTTGCTGTTCGACTCCCCCACTCGTCGACTTGCTGATTCGATCCCCCAACTTGATCGACTGGCTGTTCGATTTCCCACTCGAATCGACTTGCTGATTCGATCCCCCGCTTGATCGACTTGCTGGTTCGATCCCCAGCTTGCTCGCCTTGCTGGGTCGATCCGCCCACTTGATCCGACGTGCTGGGTCGAATCCCCACGTAATCGACTATTGGGTCAATCCTCCTTGTCGACTTGCTGGCACGATTCCCCACTTGATCGCACTTGGCTGGGTCATCCCCCACTTGACTCGACTTGCTGGGACGATTTCCCACTTGATCGACTTGCTGGGTCGATCCCACTTTGCTCGACTTGCTTGGTCGATCCCCCACTTGATCGACTGCTGGGTCGAATCCCCCACTTGATCGACTTGCTGGTCGATCCCCACTTTGATCGCACTTGCTGGTCGATCCCCCACTTGATCGACTTGCTGGGTTGATCCCACTTGCTCGACATGCTGGGTCGCTCCCCCACTTGATCGACTTGCTGGGTTGATCCCCCACTTGATCGACATGCTTGGGTCATCCCCCCTTGATCCGACTGGCTGGACGATCTCCCCCTTGATCGACATGCTGGCTCGATCCCCGTCACGTGATCGCTTGCAGGTTCGATCCCGCCACTTTGATCGCCTGCCTGGTTCGATCCCACTACTTGAATCGACTTGCTGGTTGATCTTCCCTTGATCGCCTTGCCTGGTTCCGATCTTCCCACTTGACTCGCTTGCTGGTTCGATCCCCCACTCGATCGACCTTGCTGATTCGATCCCCGGCACTATGATCGACCTTGCTGGATTCGATCCCCCTTGATCGACTTGCTGGGTTCGTCCCACTTGTAGACTTAGCTGGTTCAATCTCCCACTGATCGACTTGCTGGTGCGATCCGACCCACTTGATCGACGTGCTGGGTCGTTCCCCACTTAATCGACGTGCTGGGTCGATCCCCCACGTGAATCGACTTTATTGGGTTCAATCCTCTCTTGATCGTCTTGCCTGGGCGATCCCACTTGTCGACTTGCTGGGTCGTTCCGCCCTTGATGGACTTGCTGGGTCGATCCCCCCCTTGATCGACGTGCTGGGTCCATTCCCTCACTTGATCGGAGCGTGCTGGGTCGATCCCACTTGATCAGACGTCTGGTCGATCCCCCACTTTGAACTTCGAGCGTGCTGGGTCGATCCCCCGATTGGGATCGACTTGCTGGGTCGATACTCTACTTTGATCGACTTGGGCTGGGCTCGATCCCCTTGATCGACTTTCTGGGTTCGATACCTCGCACTTGATCGACTTTGCTGGGTCCGATATCCCCACTTGATCGACTTGCTGGAAATCGATACTCTACTTGATCGACTTTCTGGATCTCTACCCCACTTGATGGACTTTGCTGTCCGATAACCCACTGTTCGGACTGATGGTTCGATGCACCCACTTTGATCGACTTCAGGTTCGATCCCCCACTTGATCGGTTTGCTGGTCGATCCCCCACTTTGATCGACCTTGCTTGTCGATTCTCTACATTGATCGACTTGCGCTGGTCGATCTCTAAGATAATGTATTTGGCTGGGTCGTTCCTCAGGTGATCGACGTGTTGGGTGTATGCTCTCACTGATCATTGCCCTGGGTTGATCTACCTATGGATTATGGTGGGCCTTAACAAGTACCGCATACGTCGGGTTAACATGATCAACGGTAATTGTTAACAAGGAATCATTGTTGGTTCCTAGGATATTGAAATTTGGAACAAGAATTTGAAGGCAAGAATTTGGTTGGCTCCAGAAGGATAATGATCGTCTTATCATGGGATCATAGTTGGCTCAACTAGGGTCATAGTTAGCTTACAACTATCAATGGGTTGGCTTAACAAAGATATTTGTTTTGGCTCAAAAAGGACAACTGGTAGGCTCAACAAGGATATGGTTGGCTCAACTAAGGATATCTGATTGGCTCAACAAGGATATAGGTTGGCTATAACATAGGATTTTCGGTTGCCTTTAACAAGGATTTTTGGTTGGCTTAACAAGGATTTTGGTTGGCTTAACAAAGGATTTTGGTTGGCTTAACAAGGCTCAATGGTTGGCCAACAAGGGTATTGGTTAGCTTAAAAAAGGGTTTATTGTTGGTTCAAGGAGGGATCATGGTTGGCTTAAAGCAAGAATTTATTGCGATTGCTGAACAAGGATATTGTTTGGCTCTACAAGATATTTGTCCCGGCTCAAAAAGGATCATGGTTGGCTTACAAGGATCATCATGGTCGTCTGAACAATTATTTTGATCGACTCAACAAGGATCATGATTGGCTTAACAAGAATCCTGGTTCGGCTTAAACAAGAAATCCTGGTTGGCAAGAAGCTCCCATTTCTGCAAATTTAATATGCTACTGCATTCACGAGACTATCACCATACATCAAAGTCTCTAATAAATTGAACCTGTTTAGATTAGTGTGAGTGGAAATGCCTTTAAGATAAAATTGTTTCGATCTCTTCAAATCGTAACTCTAAGACAAATAGATGTTCAAGAAATGCCTTAAGCCCCAAACCGATTTCTAAATAAAACAATAGAAAAAAACTTATCCTAGATTTACTAACTTATTGACTTCTGGACGTTATAATGTTAACTCAAATTTGGTCTGAATATACTTGCGCCATAAAAGCCTACCAACATTTCCATCCACGACAGACACACATTCTCATCCGCACAAAAATACAGACGCGACAGACAGGCACACAGACGCGACAGACACAAGGTCACACAGACCGACATACACAGGCACAACAAACCCGCCAGACACGGGCTCACAGACCTGACTGACACACACAGACGGACACATCTACAGAACATTCCGTCTTTCCACTCGGCGAAACGAGGCAAGTGAGGGAATCGGGGAACGGTTGCTCGACAAGTTATCATCGGCTGCGCTGCGCCGAGGCGGTTTTCCGAGATGGACTTGTGACTACCGCGCTCTCGAGCTAGCGACCGAGCGCAACACTAGTGGGCCTTGTTCGGGCGAAGCTCGCCAACTTACGTACGCGACAAGGGGGACTTGAATTTTCATGACGCGAGCTGCAATTACTGGTAACATTGGGGAAAGTTTATCTCTTAAACTGAAAAGTAAATTATAATTTTGAATTTCTTGTTCTTTTTAGGCATGTAGCCGCAAGTTATCTACAGTGTAATTTTTGTTTTTATTATTTTATTATTATTATTATTATTATTATTATTATTATTATTATTTCTATTCACATTTATTCAAAAGCATCGAAATCCAGGTGTGACTGTGAGATCGGAGTCGCTAGGACAGACATGCAATACTTTCACAATCTCTGTTGTACACACTAACAAGCAGATAAAAAGAGATTACACAAAGCTTTTGTGACTGACCAACGTAATTCTAAAAGTTAGTACATGCTGTTTGTGACATGAAAAATGTAAATTATGAAAAATGAGTGGTTGTCTCTCCGACTTCTTGTACTGAAGAGTGGTTCACTTTTATTGAAAGAAATGTTTACAAACACTCAATGCATTGACCATTTTGTACTTGAATTACAGTACAGTATACTCCTATATAAATCGAAGTTTTTAGTACCTGAGATAGTACAATCTAAAAATCACTTTTTCACGTTGCGGTCACAACAAATTACTTTTGACGCCTCATCTTTCGCAAGGCGGCAATTTGACAATAATCTCTCTTGAATAGTGAGAAAAATTCAATTACATTTCACAAATAAATATATTTCGAAAACTTTATTTAATAAATATATTTCGAAAACTACATATTTAAATATTACTGTCATCTGTCGTACATACGAGGTAGAACTAAAGAATTCGCCGAAGTATACAGTATAAGTATTCAGCATATTGATGTGTTTTGCAATTTTCCGCCTACGCGAGCAGTCGAGAAAATAGTACATTTGCTTTGACAACATTGTATAAGGTTCAATATCACTTCATCTAATATAGAATGTTTCTATTATATCTTCTAATTATAAAATGTTTCTGAGAAGACATGAACTCAATGATTCATTTTGTTTTGGTTAGTGACTTTTGTTGGAGCGGTATGGCTTCTGTTCGTAGTAAAGGCCAAACAATACACAGTTAAGCTAGGGAAAATATACGTCTCGTTATTAAGAAATGTGACAAAGAAAAGAATTCGGGCGTTCTTCAACACACGCTGCATAACAGCAATTTTCGGGTAGTAAACTATACTGAAGTATCTGTTCGAACTGTGGCATCAATTAAAAAAGGATTTGAAGCCTGTGGGGCTGCCTTAAGTACTCCCGGAAAGGAAAGGCCATATTGTGAAGATACAAAATTACACATTGATGACATCCACTTAATGCTTATTTGTTTTCCTTATTCTCGTATGATGTTTTAATTCTTGCCTATGGATACTTGGCGTAATATATTTGGGACAGCTAGTAGTTGCAGATTAGGCGGAAGGGGCAGCTTTCAAGAACATTGAGCGCATTCCTCAGCCTCGCAATCGAGTCAGTTCCCAAAAATAAGTATGAGGTGGCTCGGGATGAACAGACGAAGTAGACACGTGGACATGGAGCAGTAAGTCTAAAGCGGAGAAAAACACCGAGTACGCGAGCCGATCAGTGAACTTGGTGTAAGCATTCTACACGTTGTCTATTTGCGAACCACTGTCCCAGTGCCATATTGGACTTGGAAATACCGGGGCCCTCTCCCCCACGGCCACTTTACGCGAGTCCAGGCTCGTTCGTGCCCTTGTCTCTGCTCTAGTCCTTTGCGGCAGGTTGCGATGAAAATACCAACCACCCGATGCATTTGGAGCAACAACCTGCTCAATAGTTTTCACAATCGACAGACTGAATCAGACCTTCAGAGAAAATTCAAAATTTTCTCCGTGAAATATAAAGAAGTTTCACAAAATCTTGGAAACACAGACATCGAAGAGAAGATTTGATGGATTATATAGTACGATATAAGCAATACTATAGTGTACATACTTTGGTTTTTACTTGAAACGCGTGCCTATTATTATTATTATTATTATTATTATTATTATCATTATCATTATTATTATTATTATTATTATTAAGCAGAAGGGGAAGTGGGGGGCGAGGTGTTTTCGTAAATTTCACTTTACGACGCTCCTATTCGTCCGATTTGCATGATTGTCACGCCGTTGGATTCAGGAAGCATGTCGCCATCGCTCTATAAGGCCTTATTTTTAAATTTGTTCTCGGAAGTTTAAGAACTAATTTAAAATTCGCGTTTTTGCTAGATTTTTGGAAAGGACCATCGTAGCGTAAATTCTATTTTAAAAAGGCGTCAAATGCCGTTTACAAATCGAAAATCGGACCATTGGTTCAGACGTTATCAGTAAAGTAAATTCCCCTCTGATAGTGCTGCGATCTATTGAATTTTACTACAAGTATTTTTCGGTGCATTTAGCGTTAAATCCCAATGCACCTTTACGTTTTCTCCTCAGTTCAAAAATGCATTTACAAAATTTATCTCATTATTCAGAAAATTTTTTTTTGTATGATTTATTTAAAAAAATATGTTAAGATATAAAGTACACAGTAAAAGAAAAAGTAGGGATGTCTTATTAAACAAATATGTAGACAGGATGTTCAGCGCAGAGACTGGCAAAACATTCAGAAACATCAGAATAAAAAATAAGATAAAGTTACCTTGAACATTTAAACCACAGAAGGTTCACAAAGAGAAAATCATCGACCTTTGCTAACCTACGCATGCCTATTGTGGGCAAAAGCAGCACACTGCCATATTCAATGTTACAGATAATCCAAAATAAATGTATTCGAAATATTATCAAAATCCCATGATCCATCAGTAACCAACGATTACACACGGAGCTAAAAATCGAATTTCTCCAAGACTTCAAATTAAAACATCCAAAAACTTGTAGAAAACAATTTCCGAAACACCTGCATCTAAAACCTACCAAACTAGGTCAGACAGACAAACAACCTTCGAGAGCAATTTCATGAAAACGCAAAGATGTTTTGAAAGCATCCTAAAACCCAAATAGACAAATACTACAACCTAACAATATCTTGAATTAAAAATTTAATCTGAGCATCTCTTGAAATGAAAGTGGGTTGGTTTTGTCAAGAAAATGATTAATTCTAAAGTAAAGAACTTCATATATGAACCTTAAAAGGCAGTATTGCCGACCAAGTAGATATAAACTCTAAAAAACGAAAAAAAGAAACTTATTAAACATGTAATGTTCATTATTGAATATTTTTTAATTACTCGTTATTCTTAAATATGAACATTAAATTTTACTTGTAAAGAGAGTAACCTTTATTTTCCAAATGATCATGAATATTTGATCTACATATACAATTCAATAATTACTCTTATTTCACTACCACTTGAAAGAAAGTTTTTTGTTCAACTAAATATTCCTTACATGAAATTTACGGTTTCAAATATCAGTTTCAGTACAACCATGAGTCATCCACTTTTCAATTCTATGCAGAAAGAAGGGGGAAGGTTTCGAGGAAAATTAAAACGCAGCGAAGCAAAAACAACTGTTTTGGACGCCTCCATGCCGCTTACGACTACCTCAGGACTGAGTGGTTATTTTGTACCTCTGTAAACATTTCTCTTAAGCACGCTTTCCGTCGCAGACGAGAAAGGAATAAACAAACATCATTTATATTAAAATAAAGTTCTTCTTTCTCCCTGTTTTCTGCCCCGACGCAAACAAGCGACCTTTGCACCCGCGAACTTCTCCTCGGCACCAAAAAAGTAATTCGTACACCTTGGGCGACTCTTGTTAAAACTCTTGAGCAAGACACAAAACTTTGTAGCATCTTCTGCTGACACCCTTAGACAATTTTCTTAATAGTCCAGGGCCGCAATACAAGTAAACTACTCTTGCCGAAACAAATTACTACTAGCAAGGATAGAGTATGAAGAAGGTCGACATATTAAAAACATAAATAAATTATTTTAACCTCATATTTATTTCCCTTTAATGTTACGAGGCCTTAGAAATTATGTTCAGTAGATTGACATAAAATAATGTGACGTATTCTTACCAAGTTTTCTATGTTAAATGATATCGCCACGACGTAGCGACGTACAGGTAGGGCACCGAGGGCAACGAGGTTATTACGCACTTATCAGGATTGCTTATATTACTAATAATAAGCATCGTTTTGGGAGTTTTTTAAATTATAATGATCACTTACAAGCTGGATAATCAATGATTTTGTGAATAAATAATAATAATAATGATAGTAATAATAATAATAGTAATGACAATGGAACCATTTTAAAATGAGAATCAGGGGAACAGAAGTGCCTCTGTAAATGCTGCCTCGAATCGGCTTTGTCTACATTACTCTATAAATAAGCATTAAATTCGGTATTTGAAAGTAAATTCGTGATTGACACGAGATGCTCAAGGAAGGGAACTGCAATTTACTACATTTTAATAGGCGTGAATTGGGGCATTGAACGCAGCTATGTTTGTTTGTTTTTTGGCCAACTGAAGCACATATTTTATAAGTACGTGAATTAAATGTATAAAGTATTTCAAGTTCATCTAATACACATTTATATATTACACAAACGTGTTCATATATAAGATACCAAGCCACAAGATAGTATTTGAAGACGTTTATCAGAATTGAAAATGGACGCAAAAACTGAATTGAGCATACCATGGGCCTTGCATTTCTGTCCCTATGTCAGAGAGAAGATATTACAATGCGATGCACAACCCGAGAGCGATCGAATCGTTCGCTCGCCGAGGGCAGAGCG
>BOPP01000046.1:6694934-6720222 GCA_017312745.1 Gryllus bimaculatus | reverse complement strand
AAAAGCCCGCGGTCCACTTAGGGAGGACCGAACGAAAGCGAAGGAGAAAAGGAGGACAGGAAATGGAAGGAGAAAGGGAGTGACAGGGAGAGGTGCATGAATACAAACAAAAATCAAAAATTGATAAGAAAGATGAGTGAGCCGGTCCGGATGGCCGAGATCGTTAGGCAGTAGTGCTGTAGAGATCTCGGACCGAAGGATAGCGAGTTCGAGTCCGGCCTCAGGTTATGTCAAAAACCTGATGTGATGGAGTGAAATGGACAGCGGATTCGGATTTAGTGAACCAAAACATAAAAAAACTTGGTCTGATCCCCACACACAACACCATTTTTTGTGTGGGTATGTTATTAGATTCTTGGAACGCATTTTGCAAAAACATACAGAAAACATAGTTTGATCCCCAGCCACGAACACAATTTTTTGTGTGCCTGTGTAATCTCTAATATTTTGTCATTCACCTGACATGATCTACCTGTTATCATACATAGAACTATTGTAATTACTTGTCCAGGACAGTGAACAACTTAAAGATGTCAACCTACTATCTTTTTAACGTTTAGAAAGAGAATAGCACTCACAACACCTCACACGATCGAAGATATTGTCCAAATTCTAATAGCTCGTTGACCTTTTTTGCTAAAGATCGCTAACAAGTTCCCCTCTATAAAATGAAGTACGGAGACTGAATGTATTTAACCATGGTCACAGAATCATGATAAAAATAAACATTACATGAATCTGAATCTAGAAATTTTAAATTGTAACCTTGTGCATGAAAGTCAATTAGGGCATATTTTTAACGTGTTAAAAATTTAACACGTTTTAATCAAATGACCTAAGAGTCCGTGTTTACAGCTGCCCACAGATATCTCTCGCCTGGTTAGTTAGCAAGTTCAAAGCAAATGCGACGCAATGAGGTGGAAACGGGTAATAACCCTCGTATCGCAAACGAATCAGGGTCCGCTTGTACCGGCGACAAAGTAAAAAGCATCATTACGTATCGTAATGCGATGAAATTATCTATCCGTGTATTTCATCACCCTGCTAAAGTTCGAAATATTGAGAATAATGGCTGACGTGAATTCTCGCATTTTCCGAAAAGTATATAGGAGCAATGAGTCTTAAATTTTGCCGATTAAACGAATATTATGACAATTCAACTATTAACTCTATATAGATATATCACAATTGAAGAATAGTTATAAATAAATATTGTTTTAAGATAATAACGAATTAATTTTCAAACATTATTACAATAATTATTTTATTCCAGTGAATGTCTTTTTATCTGACCTTGACCTAGTGAATCCTTCAGTTTACGTTCAAAAATTGGTTTTATTACTTTTAGGTTTTAATAAAATGTAGCAAAAATACGTTTTATAGTTCCGCGAACAAGTAAAAGTGGTACTTTCAAAGCATCTAAAGCTAGTTAAAGGCTCAATTTTTAGCGCTAGTGCTAAAAGTAAGAGGATGTTCAAATGTTCAGATAAATCTGTGAAAGCAACAAAGAAAACAAAATACTTTCGTGTGACCACTTCCGCTACTGATCGTACTCTCTACTCGGCTATCGGCCTCCTGTCACAAACCTTTCGTACTCTCAAAATGAAATGTTACTTATCAGTATTTTTCGTTAATTCACTTCATGTTCATTAAACATAACTTTTTTTTCATTATTTTGGACCAAAAATGAGTTCATGAAATGAGATAGTTAATAACGTAGAGGTCATCATCAAATAAATAGGTAAACGATTATTGAGCATTTTACAGGTACGCACATTTAAACAAAATCCCTAATGTAACTCAATAATTACAGTGATTATTTGATTTAAAAAACTAGTTAATATGCGAAGAATAAATCGACCATTCCTTTTTCGAATAAAATCAAATCCAAATAAAGAACACATTTCGCAGTTGTATAATACTACGCTAATAATATCCGCTCGGCAAGCGTATATTCATACAATTGTGGCTAAAAAGCATTCGATGCTCTGCGTTAATACTCAATGTTGCTGATGGGAGTGTGCTGATTGGAGAGCGAGGTCAGAGCCACACAGTCTGGTCATTAGTCCTCTCGACCTCATTTTCGCCCACTCGACAGAAGAGGAGGATGGGCGTTGAAGATAATAAGCGTGCTCGTGGAACACTACTAGAGTTGCACATACCGAAGCATTTTCTCTCGTAATTTGTCCATCCTAGTTCAAATAATGTTAAAAATTCGACTGATATAGTACACGAATCATTCATGAGATAACGTACGGAGCAGACACTTTTACCACACTATTTCAGATACTTAGGATCCCAGAATTAAGAAAACTTACAAAAAATATACATCTCCCAATAGCACGACACATGCAATTTTTAACTGTTTCTGGCGTTAAATTAAATATATACTTCACTTCTCAGACGTTCTTGCTATTTTCCAACAGTAGTGCACTTTGTAATTTGACTGTACTGGATAAAATGTGGCAAAGTAGATACTTTTAAGATTCGAGACAGGTTAGTCTCTTGAAAATAAGCATATCCTATACATGTTAGAGATAATTGTAAGACATTAGATTTAAAGTCATATAATATGTACAACCCTCATGAGATCCTAGCAATGATCATTCCAACGACGAGTTATGTACAAAATATGACAAACATTTCAAGCTGTACAATAAAGCAAGTAAATTTGTTACACAATAGAGCACAAAAAATTACAAGATCACTCTAGTCGGCAATGCAGTTCTCCTGATTTCTAAATTATAAAAATTTACTAATAAATTTGTAGATTATGTCTGTTAAATGAATTGCCGTCACATTGTTCAACTCTTTACTCTGAGTATTTTAGTGTTTGTCATAACGATGTTAAGTACTGTATAGAACTTACACCTAAGAGCCAAAAACACTGGTACAACAATGCGTATTGAAATAAAGAGATCTGGAACAAATCAGAATTCGCCCTCCGGTCAGAAACGACTATATACAACCTGAGTTTGTCCCTGTTGTTAGATCGGTTACTGCTGCTACAATGGCCGGTTATCACGATTTAAGTGAGTTTGTACGTGGTGTTGTAGTCGGCTCTAGAGATATGGGGCGTGGCATCTCCGAGGTCGCGATGAAATTTGTTTTTTCCCGTAAGACCATTTCACGAGAGTACCGTGCAAATAGGGATTCCGGTTAAACATCAAACCTCCAGCATCACTGCGGCCGCAAACAGATCGTGCAAGAACGGGACCGACGACAACTGCTGAGAATCATTACACGTCACAGAAGTGCAACCCTTCCGCATACTGCTGCAGATCTCAATGCAGGGGCCTTCAACAAGTGTCAGCAAGCGACGAGACATTATCGAATGGGGTTTCAAAGCCGAAGACTCATTCGTATACCCTTGATGACTGCACGATACAAAGCTTTACGCCTTAAGCTTGGGCTAGTGAACCCCGACATTGGATTGTTGATGACTGAAAACACGTCGCCTGGTCTGACGAGACTCGTTTCACATTGTTTCGAGCGGATGGACGTGGACGAATATGGCGACAACCTTATGAATCCATGAACCTTGCATGTCTACAGAAGACTGTTCAAGATGGTGGAGGCTGGGTGATGGTACGGGGCGTGTGCAGTTGGAGTGATATGGGCTTCCTGATAGTATAGATACGACTCTGACAGCTGACTGGTACGTAAGAATCCTCTCTGATCACCTGCACCCATTCATATCCATTGTGTATCCCGACAGGGTTACCATTTGCGGCACTTCTGTGGGCTCGCGGGGGCCCTACACGGTATTAGGCAGGAGTACTAGTTTTTTGACTCTTCAGTGTATATAATTCCTTAACTAAAATAGATAATTTGCCTTTTCAACCATTAAACTTTTATTAACAGATTAAATATTGTAGGGACAGGAAGAAACTAAGAACAGTATATGTTTTCCATATTCAATCAAATACCATTAATAAAATGTTTATTGACATCTGTTAAGGCAATGTTAAAAATCAAGCTCTTTAGTACATATTTTTTATCTGACCGAACAGGCGAATGCTTTTGATAAATATGTAAGTACGACACAAGACAAGAATTAGAAATAAAAACTGCACATTTTAATATTTCTTTAATATATCAATAAAATTGGTACAAGGTTATTACTTCAAGTTTACTTTTAGAAGACGGCAGAGAAGACGATGGTAATAAAAAAGCAGACTGTGCAACAAGATGGCAACGTATTTAATTAACACATTCATAAACGTTACTTTGGATACACGCAAATATTCTGATATATCAATTTAATCAAGATCAAAATGTTTGACTAAAAATAAATATTAAAATATTTGATGACTTCAAATATAAGCATTACTCTTACTCGTGCACACCCAAATAATTGAAAGAATAAAATGAAGAAATTTGAAAATATGAAAACAGTTTCAGATTCATATCCGTTACTTTCTCGAATAAGTAATTACATGGACAGTTATATAATGCTACAAGAAATTGATGGGCGGAATTTGACGCAACTACACGTTTTGGGAGTCTATATCAAAAAGTTTATTTTTCTTTGTCCTCCGCCTCTCTGTCCCTTTCTCGTCTGTCTGGGATGTTAATGGAAGCTATAATCCGAACGAAGAAAGAATAGGTCAATAAATTAATTTATGTCTTTATGTTTTGATTTGATGTTATGATGTGAAGTTAGATTGATATTTATATGTGTACAAGACGTAGTCAAAAAAATGTGGTACGTTGTCCGAGAAAAAACAAATAGGATCACTAATAAGGATCTGATAGGCAAAAAAGGAAGAAAATAAAGCATGCCGTATTTTTAACTCTTACAAATTATATCAAAAATATGTGCTGATGTAGCACACTAGTTTTGCTTTATCGTACAAAGATATTCACCCTCGAAGCGCGGGTTGCAGTGGAGTACAATACACATGTCAACGGAACCTGGGTTTAGAGTTGGCGGAGGTAATTACTGCGACAAGATACAGTGTGGACATAGGAGGAACTGTTCGTCTGGATTTGGGTAACACGTTTACACAAGCATCCAATTTACTGGTCAGCCCTCCGTCTATCCAATAACTCTTGTTTAAGCGTATTCTCAGATTATGCAAATGAATTGCACATACTGATGATGTAGAACTTACGCATTACTGCCAGGTCTAAAATGCTACAAAATGGGAAACTTTTGAAACTTTCTAAATAACAGTTCCAGTTTTAGAGATCTGAGAGACGGACTGCAATACTTTCTCTGTTAACTTTGGATTTACTTCAGAATTCACCGTTTCCTAAATCTATTTGTCTTTGAAAATAATTTATTATTTTACAAGAGAATTTACGATTTCGAATTCCAGAAATTGTCTGATAAGAAATGTAAAAATTGTTTTATACAGATGCTCAAATTGTGTTTATACTACCAAAATCCAACGGCTTCATATTACTAATATATTATATTTATCAATTACTGTTAATATGGAGGCAGAGTATCAATGTCCTGTAGTATTTTTCATACGTGAGTATAACAATAATAATCTTCTCCCAGAAAGATTTCAGAAGAATTTCTTACAAAAGTCAAATTAGATACAATAACATTTCAATTCGACACAAACTGATCTTATACATGACGCATCTCCAGAGATCAGTGATAATCTTGAGTAAAAACGAAACAAATATTACATTCGCAACATAAATTCGCGAAATATAAAG
The DNA here is from genome assembly GCA_017312745.1 of Gryllus bimaculatus. Lineage (NCBI taxonomy): Eukaryota > Metazoa > Arthropoda > Insecta > Orthoptera > Gryllidae > Gryllus > Gryllus bimaculatus. The sequence goes on along the minus strand of BOPP01000046.1, from coordinate 6,714,546 downwards.
CTTGCATTGACCAACGTTTCTTGAGACACAAATTAACACAAAAATTCAATAGACACACAGAATTGAAATAATTTTTTCACCTGGCGTTCAGACTTCCCACCATTTTATCCCCCATTGAACAGAAAATCGTATTAGTGAGAGCGTATGCTTCCGCGGCCGGAGTCAGTATTTACTAGGCTGTCCGGGTGACGCCGCGTCCACGGCGAAGGTGCCGACGTTTCGGTCGCCATTCCGCGGCCTTCCTCAGGGCGTAATGCCAAGATCGTGTGGAATTCAACGCGAACAATTTTTTTGACAGTCAAATGTTCATGCAATATTGAATGTATGCTGGTCCCACTAATGCCTAAGGTTGTCTCAATCTCACGATAGGTCACATGACGATTTTCATCCTCAGGGCATTACACCCTGAGGAAGGTCGCAGAATGGCGACCGAAACGTCGGCACCTTCGCCGTGGACGCGGCGTCACCCGGACAGCCTAGTAAATACTAAATCGTATTAGGCACGCATCCGACGCAGCCAATGCATTTTCTGACCTACGCATTCACTCGCGGCATTGCGCGATCAATTCGTAATGCAGTTGCAATTACTGCGTATCCAACGCAATCAGCCGTTCGTCACGTAAACAGCCGCCATCCGAGGGGCGCGCCATTTCCGAGCGGGATTTCGGGGGCCGCAGTGTAATCTCCGCTCTAACTACCTGAGAGAGCAATCGACGCCCCGATGCAGTGCGCGGCCGGCGGAGTCTACACTGCGCCATCGGCGATCGGCCCACAGGAGACGACGTAATAATACGCGCGGCACGAAGTGGCGTTTCTCGCGTACCATCGTTTAGTGAACTTACGGGGCTGCAACAGCACGTACTTTCTCGCATCATCTCTTACTTTTCTTACTACTCAAAAAATCGGGAAGTTCAAAGAAATTTAGCCCTGCGTTTTCTTTATTGTGCTTTACTCTATTACGAAAAATAATTACAAGCCTCGTTTTTGATTTTAAAACAAATTGCATAATAACTTGAAGCAGAAATTACGCAAAACCTTTTTCCTCTAATCTATTTCTAAAAAATGTACATGACAATTTAAAAAAGCTTTTTTATAAAACATTTTATTTAAGAAATTAATCTTCATCTTTAGTAAATATAATTCTTGCAATTTTCGAAAACACAGACAGTTGGCCGAAAATGAGTCTAACACGAATGTTTTGTCCGCTCTTTATTAGGCGAGGAGAATTTTAAGAAATAATGTGGAGCCTCTTTTGAGAAAATAATTGTTTAAAATTGCACAATTATGTAAATATTACTCATATTTTCAAAAAATTGTACATTAACTTATTTCAAGATGTCTTTGAATATCTGATTTAATTTAAGAAATAAATCAATAACTTAAATATTACATTTGCAGAAAGACGCCGCAAAAATTTTACCTTTTGCAATTTTTCAAAAATCAGGGATTTCAACCATGAGATCTGCGTCAATATCAAGCGTACTTTATGCTTTTCAAGAACAAAGTTTCATCAACGAATTTGGAGCCATTTTTGAGAAAATTTTGAAAATATAATTGAGTCTTCATGTGAAGTCCCCCCTAATATCAAATTATCCATCGGAAATTCGCAGGGCCTCGTGTTCGTTTAGGTCGATCGGAGAATATCAATATTTCAGAAAACCGTCTGAACTGTTTAAGTGATAGCGTTGACCACAGTCAGTTGGAAGAACAGACGGGCAGAAGGACATTTTGGCGTGAATCAATATTTCAGTATCAACGACCCATAAAACGTGGAGTCTGGCATCACAACGTGTCAGAGGAAGTAATCTACTGTATATATGAAAAAGGTTTATCCACTTTTTCTTTATCGCCTTCCTTCGTAAGAAGATAAAGTACGCAGTATAGGGCGCAGTATAATAGCAAAAAATCGCCGTTTATTATCGGGTCCTGGTAACGAAAAGGGATAATTGTCGTATTCTCGTTCACAGTGCAGTGTTCCAGTATTTGTAAACCTCCTTAATATCGTTAATTTTTTTTAAATAATCATGAACTACGTGAAACAATATTTTGGCGTTTCTCTATCTTCCATATAGAATATGTATATTTGTATACTTTTTCTAACGTTTCTACACATATCTAATTTTGTGTGTGCATCGTTGCTACTGAAAATTTTACGAAACGAATTTTGAGAATTTTATGTGATGTCATGCATTATGCAAAAAAATCTGTATAATTGTTGAAAAAAACATTAAAACGTGGGAACGTTCTATTGCGCACATTTCTCATAGTTTTAATTCGTCGCGGGCGCATATTGGAAGACCGAGCAGTAAAATCCACCCGCGACAACCAACCACCAGCGCCGAAGTCAAACCTCGGACCGAGCCGCGTCGCTCAATCGATAGGCACGTGCGTACATCGCCATGACAACGCGCAGCCCGGTCCGACCGAACGAGTGCGTTCAGCCCTCCCACCGCCATTCCATCCCCTTCCATTCCACCCATCCCGCAGAATACCTCCACCCCCACACCACCCTTCCTCCAGCCCCCCCCCCTCACCTCACCATCGAGCGCCATCTTACGTACTGTTGTGGTCGCCAGTGTTCCTATAAAAGAACCGCCACAGGGACGCAGCAGCGAGACGGCGTCGCCTCCGGAAAATACGGGCACCGCTCACGAGAGGTGGCATACTTGGGGGTCAGCGCTACCGTCACGCTTCAGTCGGCGTGACCGGGCGCGCCATAGCCCTTACGGTCGGGCCGGTCGGCGAGCTTTTAGCCCGGACTGTGTACAAAAGGGCACCCAGCAGGCGGAGATCAGTTCGAGTCATCCCCGGCAATAGTGCGGACAACGAGGAGTGTTAGTGAATGTCATATTGAGTGACGCCGCCGCCTGCGAGTGTAAAGACATTTCTTCAGGCTTTTGGATCGCGACCACGACAAAGTTATTGGACATCTCTTCCGTTTTGGTTGACTTGGTCACCGGCCTATCTCCTGGCAGTTTTTGTGACAACGCTTGTTTATGGTATTCTCTGTATGTTGTGAATCCTTAATAAAAACTTGTTTGACTGCTTGGTTTGTGTTGGTCGTAATATGCACGTCTCCTGACATGCCACACAAGCCATCACTCGGTCAGACTTGCACCTTCGCCTTGCATAATAATTCCGCCTCGGCCCACCACGCACCACAATTCCTACGCGACTTCCCCCACACCGCGGTAGCACTAACGCACCCTGTTCCATCTCGTTTTCAAGTCATGATTAATTATTTTCCCTGTTCCATCAAGCTCTGCAACAGTCACCATTCACTGCAACGCCGCACCACACATTTCACCGCTCCGCAGCGTCCCGAACCATCTCGTGCATCAGTACCTCGGGTTCCAATTAACTCTTACCCAATTGATTGATTGTTTTAGTGATTCCGGGCACGTCAACTTCCAGGATCATTAGTCCCGTAAGTGTGGTGCATTTTCGCTCGAGAGATGGCTATTATTGTTCTCTCGCTGTATGGCGAGATCCGGTGCCCACCTATTCTCGGCTAACGGAATTTCCCCCAAACAGATATCGCTCCCCAGGGGGGCATCACCACAGCTGGAACAAGCTCTAAGCTACGGAAGAGGAAGGTAATATCGTACGTGGTTCGTGACCCATTTGTTAGGGTACTGATCCGCCATCCTAGGGGCGCTAGAATTCTCCTCCAAACAGGCACTAGAATTCGACCTTGCTGTCAAGCTAGTGACGAAAATCCTGCCACCGTCGGGACCCAAACCTACGATCTCTCAGTCAGAGGGACTACAGTGACATTTATCCAACGTTTACACTCACTTCTCCCAGCCTCTCCTACAGAACAAACCACGTTTTCTTGGCCTGTTGTCCTCCACTGTTATTCCACTCTCCCTTTACCGCCTCGGTCCTTATCCTAACTCACACCATTTGAACCGTCACTACGTACACTTCTTTACTAGTTGCAACTCTTTCCTTCAATTTTATATCGGTCTCCTACAAGATCTGCCTTTCTCGACACCCCCTCTTGTAGTCTTTGCTCCTCTTTCGATCACGGTCCACTCTCATCGGTCCCACACCCTTCCTTCTCAATTTGTCCTTTTCACAGCGGTCCCTACACGTTCCTAACTGCACTGCCCAACGCCACCACCCACTTCAAACTTTCCACTGGAACGTCAACCCCTCCTGACCCGTACCTGCTTCCCGTCCCCTCCCCTGCAACAGCGACTGAGGTTGCGCTTTCACTGCGGCCGACGGAAGTGCGGGTATTTAGGGCTTTCTCTTCAAAACGACCGTTTTGGAAAACGCAGCATTTACGAATATTATGCTGTTTGACAATTGTCAGAAGCAGCAGACGGGCGACCCTGTTTGTATTTACTAATTCCAATAATGGAACGAACGAGTCATTCCATTATTACACGAAATATCCAGTTACATTCTATACAGTTTATATATGTGAAAGAGTAAATATAAACTACATATTTGATATTAAATACACTCTTTTCACTCTTCTACACATAAATTCCCTGTAATTAAAAATCCTGTAAATTTTCTCACAGCCAAACAAAACCTTATCCAGAATAAACTTGCTACAAATCGATATGTGAAGCTAAAGAAAGTTGTATTAGGAAAGTGAATGTGCATACATAATGAGCCTTCATGCACGACCAACGAAAGAGGTAATACTAGCCACGTGGAAATATTCCAGGTGGGTAACTGCCCACCTGGAATTTTGACAAAAATTGGGGAAAAATTCAATTTAACACATTCATTGCCATTATCAAACTGGTGGAACAATTATTTTCCAAATCGACCAAATATATTTCTCAAACTTCGCGTGCGATACGCAGTTGTGACCTCGCGCAATATGTTTATGGCGAGCTGACTGTGTCCCATTGTGTCCAAAAGAGCTGATAATGAATTGGTTTATTATTCGAGAGTTCCGAGGTAAATGAGGAAATGACAAAACTGATGAATCTTTCAGTCAAGCGCGAATGAGGAGAACGTTGCAGCCTGCGAGTACATCGGACTTAACCTCGATAAATGCTGATAAAAACCCGAAAAGTTTAAAAACCGAATGTAGAAGTGATCCCTTCTATTTCTGGTAAGTAAAAAATATAGAAATAAATTATTAATGAGTTTATCTAAATTATTAATTAAAAATTTTGAATAAACTACATATTGCATACCGTCATCACGTTTTTTACTAAAAACTTAGATACAATAAAAAATTAACATGATCCCCAACCCATGGTGCTACTCATCTGAAATTTATGCGGTTCTTCGGCTCTGCAATCATGTTAAATAATTGCACAATGAGATCCCCTTGATGAGACATCATCTCGATTACATGAATTGCATGCTGAAACAGCTGAATGCGCCCCTAGCAGAACTGTTGACCTTCCGGTCTGGGTAATAGAACGCCAATAGCCTTAGGCATGCGAACAACGACGCGCTGGCCGCGTGCTATGCGAACAATGCCTCCGCAACGTCGAGTGTCTCCCAAGGCGGGCTTTGAATTGCGCTCTCGAAAGGAACTCTCCCGTAATTGACATTGCCATTCCAAGCCCAGACCGTGGAGAGCGATATATCTGTCTTCCCCCGAGAATAATATTCGGTCAACTCCACGAAAACTGCAATCAGTTGAGAATAATTCACGTAATTAAGCGAGACATACGTCGAATTGGAGTATTCCACTGAAAAACGTAATTTGATATCTACTCAAAACTATGGACGTGGCTGTTGATTTACACACACCTGCGGTCATAAAATTGTAGAAAAATAAAATAAATATGCGACGTGTGGTGGACTAGTTTACTTCACTAAGGAATTGCCCGAAATATACCTGAATATATTCCCCAATTAAGCAAATAAACTAATCGAATAGATTTCAGTACCTTGTTCATTTGTGGATGTAAGCGAGAGAGAGGCGCACAGTTTTATTTTCTCCCGTTTCCTGGACAGGTGATGACAGTGATGGGTTACTTTTGCCTTCCTCTCTTTGGCATGATAGGATACTCTTTGGGATTAAGGGGTGATGTTACATGACTGGGTTTGGATGTAAAGGTGTTCAGATGGTATACTAGGAGTAGGATTTGCCACGTTGCATCAGAATGGTGAAAAATACCCACCCGAACACAAATAAATAAACTATAAATAGTTGATTACGTATATATATTAATAACTTCGGAATCACAAGTTGCATGTGAACTGTTTGAAAGTCGCCTTGTTTTCTTCTGCCGTCAATTAACCACCACCTTCCAAATAACTGAAGAGCGCCTTTGCGCGGGAGCAGATGCAAAACGCAATGTCGCAACGTAGTCGGATTGACTGATGTTCCCGTGTACGTCAACCGCTATAGTCATTAGTCCTGGTAGTGTAATGAACTTTTATTTCGGGCGGTGGCGATTATTCCAGTTGCTCGACAGTGAGATCCGGTATCGACATATACTAGGATTTATTTAATTGTGTATTTTAACCGATTAGCCACAACTGATTTACGTCAAGTACACGACTAAATAAATCGTACTACACACGTCAGATTGCAGGGGATGTCCCCCTCTATGCATCTCCCCTAGCTGGACAGCGCCCTAGGCGGGATAAACTGTAAGTTTCCGACACTTAGTAGTGTAGGGCATGTAAGGGAAGTTGATAGGGTGAGCAAGAAAAGTTAGAGTCCGTAGCCCGTCTGTAAGGGTACTGCCCCGGCATTAACCTGGTAAAACTACCAATCAGAGCGGCCATCCGCTAGAATTATCTAGTAGAGAGCGGCTGAATTCCACCCAACTCAACAGCTAGCAACGAAAACCCGCCTCCGCTGGACTCGAACCCAAGGACCTCTCGGCCAGAGCCGCTGCAGAGACAGGGACAATGCTTGCTCTGAGCTAATCTCATGCGGTGCGGAGGGGGCGGAGGTGGAGGCGGAGGCGGGAGCGCAGGCGGGGGCGGCGGAAGGGGAAGCGGCGGGCAGGGCGTCGCGGCCATACATCACGCGCGCGCGCGCATCAGATACACGCGCCGCGGTCGCTCAGTCCCGCCCCCTCGCCCAGTCGCCTTTGATCCCCCGCGCGGCGCCAACAGGGGACGAGGCCACTTCGCCGAAGGAGCGTTCGCGCGGGTTTAGCCACCCGGTCATGAAGTGAATTTCCACGTGTTTGAAAATTGGGAGTTGCATATCGTGGAAGTCAATGCAAATGAGTATTTATCTCCTGTGATTTACAATCTTAGCAAATTTGCGGATTTTTACTTGTTGATTAATATTTCTTTATACATCTCCGGCGAGAGGTATTTGTTTTTACTTACTTACGAAAATTACAATTTTGGATTTTACACCTCTTATGACTTGCAATATCGATTTGTTAACGTTTTGTTTATTATTTAAGATGAATTTTTACATTTCAACATGATTGAATTCATGATGATTTTTAATCAATGGTAACATTCTCTCAACTGCAGACATTTGTACACCGGCTTTTTTTATATTTTCCTCGCGTCGGAAATGACTGTCTCATATTTTCGTGAATCGTGTCAGTTTACGTTGGACATTGTTTGAACCACAAGTATCCGACCAACAAGTCACGCCCACGTTTTAAACTATTATCCCACTTTTAAGGTGTTCATTCAATTAACCCATACAACACCTGCATGTCCCTGAGAACGCTGCCAGCAGCACTGAGTGTACGGTCAAGTAATACCGTTAATCTGAGATTCCCCGTGTGTATCTCCCTTGCACGGTCTGGCTCGCACCCCGGCCACATCCGCCTGCAGCGCCGCATCGGTTCGCAACGCCGCCGCCGCCGCGGCGGGGCGGGCGGCGCCGTTTCAATTGATCCTACATGCAATGGCTGGCCGTCACCGGGGCGGCGCCTCGCTCGTGACGCCGTTGCACCCCCCTCCCACCCCCACCCCAGCCGCAATTCTCCCCTCCAACGTCTCCATCTGGCGCACTGGTCGCGCACTGGCCCGAAGCGGCCTAAATGGCACAATCGCCGCAGAATTGTTACAGCACGGTTCCTTAAAATTTAAATTATATTACAGAAATTCATAAATTCTGAATCATTTTAAAAGTACTCAATTTAAGTGGTTCAATAATATCCTTCAATTGCATTTAATTGCAACCCTTATGCAATATTTAGAAGACCAAGACAAGACAACACCCCTAACGGACATGCTTGTATTCTTTGCTATATGTCGTTATATGGTCGAGGACGCGAAATTTGCAAAAAAGGAAAGAAATATTTTGCAAAGACTACATTCGTTCCACGAGTGACCCTGGAACATCTCTGAAGACAAAAATAAATATATCATAAATGGTAGTGAAATGGCATCCATTTCATTTTGACTAATTTTTATTTACTCAAATTGGATATTTTATGTTTTCTGCTGTTTCTTCCACCTCGGAGAAAATGTCTATCCCTGCGAACAAACTTCTCTAATTACCGACGTCCTGATAAATTACCAGAAATAAAACATGTGATTAATAGAAAATTTCTGAGGTAGCAAAAACTGGACATAAATAAAGTATGTAAGCCGTATGATGTTAGCGAGTTCTTCCATACGAAAGACATTTTTCCTAATAAAATTAATAATTCAAAACTTTACGATTGGTTCTCAGTGATTTTGAGTTGATTGGATCAATATCCATCTCGCGTTCCCGGAGCCATTTTGGCCCATCGTGCGCCCCCCGCCCCTCGCCCTCGCCATCCCTCTCCTCCCCCTTTCCATTCGCCCCCCACCCCTCCTCCACCCGCGCGTCGCTCGCGGCGCCATGCCGGCGCCGCCATCCGTCTTCGTCGACGCGTCGACGCACCGCTTCCAGAACAACAGACGTCCATCCATCAGGCGTCGCGACGCGAATCGACGCCCCACATTCACGCCCCCCTCCTTCCCCGTCGCCTTTCCATTGCCGGTTAATTGTGGCGTAATGGAAACAAATGCAGGTGCGCGGAACAGGGTGACGTTGACGGTTTTATTGGGCGCAACCGGCTGTGACGGATTCCCTCAGATTCGTTAATTTCTTTTTTACGCTTCCTTTCATCACGGGAACCAAAAATTGGGACCGATATTGCGAGAGCTTTTCGTTTATTACAAAAGCATTGCGCACTGAATACGCATACATGAAGCAATCACAGCTCAATGTTGGGGAATAATCATCCTGAAATTTACTCGAATAGTAGTGGATCACACATGCATCTGTGTTGCACATGATGTAGCTCTGAATAATAGTCAGTAGATGAAAGAATGATCGTGCGTCAGCATGTTGTCGGTTTCATGTTAATAGGATTTTCTATTAACAACTTTCCAAAGATTCGCATAGGAAGCCGCACAACGCTTTCAATGGCTTCTCGCTTTCGTAACCTCCTAATGTTTGCTGTTTCTAAGAGAGTATAACAGGTGCTTCATTTTGTCCACTCAGCTATTACATGCGAGTCTTCAAGGATCAAAAGGGAGCTGATTAACTATCATTGCCATGCCGAGAGATTTACTTTACCGAATATACAGAGATATAAAACATAATAGCACTTAAGCAACGAAAACACTGACGTCACAACACTATGTCCATACGAATGGTAGTTTTTCCGACTAAGTATGGTTTTAATTATTTCATAAAACTAAAACATCTTTGGTTAACCGAGTAATTTAGAATATGCCAATTGTAAATTTCAGTAATTTTTCTCTTTTCATATTATAGTGAGAGATTAGACTGCTGATGGGTATTAATTTAATTTATGCTGGAAAACCTCGCTTAGACAAAAAAATGAAAGGCGTAGTAACACTCACCTGTATTAGCTGTCCGGTGGGAGCGAAGGAAGTTGTTCCCTCTGTTGAGAGTCTTCAGTGGGGTCTGGTGTTTCCCGGGAATACGCATTGAAGTAGCCGCCATCTTGCAGGTCGACAAACACCACAACGTTCAAAACCCTCAGTTTCTCCGAGATACTTCTCCGTCAGGATTTCGACGCACCAAAGTCGCAGAAAGGCAGCCGAATACGCATCACCTTTCACAAACGTTCTCACTCGCTTTCGTTCTTATTGTGCTTTCAATGAGCGAATATTTGGTAACATTTGTTCACAGGGCACGAAGAGGAACCTGAACCATTCCGGAAGCCGAACATACACGCACGCGTTCTGAAACAGAAAGATACGAACAACGAATGAGAAAAATGTCGAATGAAATCACACGTCAGAAGGCTGCACACATAAAAATAAAAAAAGTAAGAGTGAACTCGCAGTTATTCATTGTCATTACCCTCTAATCCGAGTACACGTCGCCCCAGAAAGAACACACAACGCTCGACAAGATGGATGCCACCATTAAACTTCCTCGCGTCACCCAGAGAGAAAAAGTCTCGCCGGAGACTTATAACACGTATTTAGCTTCATTTAGCGAGCGAAGTTCGCGCGCCCGACGTGGCGGTTTGATATGAATTCTCCGCGGAGTCGTAACGCTGAAATTAAATTTAAGCGACCCGTCCCCGCCCCCGCGGCGTCCAACGCCATGAATAAATAAAAGCTAGGGGCCGCCGGTGGCGCGGCAACGCGGTCTGGAGACCAACTCGATGCCTTACCGGCGAGATGTACGACGGCGACACCCGCTGCACTCAGCCGACGCAGTGTGTGTGCCGAAGACTTACTGGCGTAAGCTCCGACGCCGCCGTGCTAACACCCGCAGAAGACCTCCCCGGAGTTCCCCAAGGCTCCAGTCAACACGCCTTGCGCAAAATGAGAGGCGGCCCGGCGGGGGCGGGGTTCCAGGTGGCGCGGCGCCCGGATTTAGGAAACGCCTTCCTTCCCGGAAGGATGCCTCCGGGAAGACGTTCCTGTCGGAGCCGACGCAGGCAACGATGCTCGTAATACGGTGTGGACAGACTATGGCTGCCGAAGTAGGTTTTAAAAAAACATATCACTTGCCTATTAAAAGCACGTGGAATTCACGGTACCAGCGTTGTGGCGAAACAAACGATAGACTGTGGAAGAGAATTATAAGAGAATTACTCATTCTGTACGTTCTTTTTAGGTTCTGTTATCAAGATATGTGTATTCTTTTAGATCTGCTCATGGTAAAAATAAATTAAAGTTTTCTATTTGAATCAATTCACTATAATTATCACAATTTAATATTTACAGGATTGCCACGTAAATGTTTAGTGATTTAACCTATTTGATTAGGTAAGCATTGTTCTTTTTCCTACTTTGTTGGGCCCATGAAAAATATAACTGTTTTGAATGTCCATTACTACATCGCGTGTTTGATGTAAATCTCTTTGCAAAAAAACCAAAAATTTAAAATATGAGAGATATGTCAGAGACTAGGGAAGATAGAACTTTCATTGTATTCATGAAATGAAATAAATGTATTAATTTATATTAATTTTATTCCTTAAGCTTTGGAATATATCATTGAAGTATTTTCAGAATACAACGAGAACACAAAATGAAAGTTTTAAACTTAAGATATTTAGAAGGTGATGTTTCTATTTTTCGGATGATAGTATCAAACAGTGCACGGGTTGATATATTTAAAGAATATAATATTAAATTAAAATGTAATTTGTACGAAAGAATACAGACTGTGTTATGAGATATCCCAGTTACATTTCCAAACACATTATACATTCTTCAAAGTGGTTATCATTTCAGCACAGCCTCTAGGTTGAGAAACACAAGTTTCAACATTTTCTTTGAAGGAATTGATGTTACATCACAGATTATAACCCAAAATCGCACCAAAAACTATGTATTATATAATTATATTCAAAATATGTATCAGTTTTACAAAAATGTGTTTACTTAGAAGCCTACTAAAGTAGAATGTTAATTCTAAACCTCATACTGGTTTAAAAATGGGTTCCGACTTTCAAAATAATAAATCGAGTATCAGTTACTAAGTGAAATCAGTTTCTATCACCTTCCGCTTCACAAACGCACGAGGCGGCGACATACTGCAAAATAACAAAGCAGAAACCTAAACCTCGAACGTGAAAGTTTACTAAACACCGTATTGGTCCTATCATCGTCGCAAAAACGTCATTACCAGCCTCAACTGCCGCGCCATTTCGTCAGGAGAACGAGCGCCAACGCGAGCGGCGTAGCAATCGAGATCGCCCGGGCGCCCTGCGGGCTACAATAGAAATCGCTCCGCCGCAGATTTACACAGATTGTTCGTCCGCGCCCAGGCCCAGCGATACGGATGATCGATTTTATGTATGCAGAGTCATGGCCGGCGCGTTTTCCGCTTCGGGAAGCACGCAAAGGAAACACGCGCAGGATGGGCAGAGAGAGAGGGAGGGAGGGAGAGAGGGAGAGAGGGAGAGAGGGAGAGAGAGAGTCCCCCTTCCACGATCACATCGCCTTCGATACCGCCCGTAATACAAGAAGATGGGTGTAAAATTGCGTAGGCGTCAATAGACGCGACCAACAAGCACTCTGGAACCACGTGACGTATGTGTAGTGTCAGTGAGGCAGAATTTTGAAGTTAGTTTAAGAGGGTATTCGATTATAACATAGCAATAGAATTATGTTATATTTGTGACCATATGTTAAATGTTATGAATTAAAATACCTGTTGATTATGAACAATCAATTCCAAATAAAATGGTTAATTAAATGGCAAATAAAAAATTCTTAATGTTAATATTATAGTGAAGTATGATAAGTTTTGCCTCTGACGAAGCAAACACATCCGTTGGAGAAAGTGTAATTTAATAAAACATTTGGAATTGATTGTCTATAATTGATGTGGTAGCTTGAAGAGCGGCCCATAGAACGGGACACTTTTCTGTTGAATACAGAAATGAATTCTGCCTACTTTAATCTTTATCCAAGCAAATTTTCTTGTTTTTATCTTTATTTGTTAGGTTGTTAGAGCAACATTCCGTTATATGAAGAGAGTTCCCCAGAATATTGCACTTTAATCTGTCATTCGAAATCCACTTAACCTGGCAAAAGTTACTGATATACGGGACGTACGTGGGTATTCTAAGGAAGAAAACATAAAATGTTACGAAAACCTTTTGAAGAGTACTCCTCAAGAAGTATCCACGGGAAACGTTGACAAAAGTGAGTCAGAATCTGATAGCTCACAAGATAAACTGTGAGGTAAAAAATAGGTACCATACCACATTACGATTTATATTGGCAGTTTATAAATAAAAGAAAATTCAAAATTAATAATATTTATAATTTACTCCATTTCAATAATAAATATAAAGTGTTTTCCAGAAGAACGGTCTATAACGCATTTTTTTCTTTATACCACATGTTTGAAATTAAGGAGAATTTAATTACGTTTTAAATGTAGGTAAGTTTAAAAATAATTATATTACATTTAAATAACACGTAATTTGTAATTAAATATACCAGTGTGTAGAATACTATGATCGGAAACTTGCAATGCGTTTTTCTCAAAACACAGTTTTGGAGTATAACCCTTCTTGTAGCTACCTCCTCAATTAATAGATATTGTAGTTCATAACATTGTAATACAAATTTAACGACATAATTTTAAAAGTGGGTTTCTAACGGTGTGCATTGTTTATTGGATGAGCAAAGACACGAACGTCAGTAAAATGTTTCACTCATAAAATTATTATTCGCCGATTCTATTACGTTCGCATCACGCAGCCATCTAATTGTGTGACTGATGCTGTTTCTGGTCCTCTGCGAATCTCGCAAAACTTCAACCTCTGCACTGGAATCCCACGAGGTTTTTGTGTCATGCAACCTCGGCCCATCTCCTCCCATCGCTTTTCCGCCGCCCGCGCGCTCGCTATCTAATTAGCAGGGCGAATTATCCTCATCACCTCGCTCTCTGTCTCCTTGCCTCGACGCCTTCAGCGGGGACGGGGGGTGGGGACCGTGGTGGCACGGCCCACGAGATCTTTAACGGATTTTCTGCGTTGCGAAGCATGCGGGAAGTCGAGGAAGAGGTTGGACGATCGTGAAAGTACTACAAGCGTGAATTCTAAGGCTGGCCCGTTTTTCTTCTGTCGCTTATCGTTACCAATCTTTTAAGTGAAATAATTGATTATACACTAACACGAGTATACAAATTAATGCAGAATTCATATACAGATTCTTCATTTGAACTAACAATTTTTACTTCTCCTCGACATTCAGATAACTCTATTCAGCTCGAAATCAAGCTAAAAATGACATTCAGCTCGAAACCAAGATAACTGTATTAAAACAACTCCATTAGATATGTAAATTATAATTCTTTAATCAGTTTATGAATTACTTAACCCACATTTTATAACCTACACAAGCTCTCCTCTATTCAACAAGGAAAGGCTATTCCGTGTAAAATTTATTCTCCAATTGTGTTTTTGTATTATTTGTATTATTATATTTATTTTAAAAAGAACAGTAAAAGCTGTATGTGACGTATGGGGGAGAAGATAATCTGCGCGCGTTTTCTTGAGTTCCAGAATCCCTTCCCGTCATTTTAACTATAAATAGTTGTTACGCATGAAGGGGGAACGCATCGTAGGGAAGAAATCGAGTTAAAAAGAACTGTGTACATGTGCTAATTCCAATGATTTTTTTATTGTAAGCAATATTTACACATAAACGTTGCTTCTGCTTTATTGCAGATTTTAGATGAATTATACCTCATGTTCATTAAAACAATAGTTTGTCTCGACCTCCCACATTATTCCTCAATGCACTAGTACAAATGATATAAGAAAATCTCTAAAAATTGAAGGAATCCTACAACCACTACTCAGTTTCACAGACGGGTGTGTCAAAATAATAAAATTGTTAACAACTACAAAAATGTATAACCTTATAAAGCTAATTAATGTAATAGATTAAACCATACATAATGTGTAAAATGTGATTAAATGTAACAATTCGGTTCGTGTAATAATTGTAACCTTTATGTTTATACATACAATTGTACAATGACAGGGGTCGCTGATCTAGATGTTATAAAGCGACCATAAATAAATAAATTTTAAAAAATCTTTTGTCATTTTCCACGACACTTGAGTACAGGATTTTCAAAAGCATAGAAAAATCATTAAGATCGCTTATGATCGACACAAAATAGAATTACATGTTACAGATGCATAAGACGAGAATCGAATATTTCACATGTACTCTAAGTATTTCGTTAGCGAGTTATTAAACAATTCATTTTCAATTGCATTTTGGTCCCTCTTTGACTCGTATGACTCGACGGCTTGCAGGAGGAACAGTAACCATCGAACTATCTACGAAATATGCAACTGATTTTCTGCGTTGTTAAGCTAATGAATTCAAGGGTTTAGTCCAGGAAGATGAAAACGTGGAGTTAACTAATATTTATATTTCAGCAGATAATGTATTTACGTAGAAATAGATTGTATCGGCATGGTAGTAAGTTACGACTCACTATTTTCTTCTTTATTTAATTTCTAAAATATATTTTAGGTGGGTTTTAAGTTTACAATATTTACCAAATGATTTCATGTTTTCCGGAAAAAGGTGCAGAGTGTATTTTCCAACATTTTAGCGTACATGCTCATACGCATGAAATTAATTAATTTTTGAAAACGTATTGTCAAGCAACAATTACGTTTTTCTAATTAAATATATCATTCCATTCATAGTTCTGTTCACCAATAATTTGAAACAAAAAGAACGCAGTGAAACAATTTCAATTCGGCGGTTTCATTAGTGATTTTCAACCGCTTGATTTTATTCACAGCGCTCGTTCAAACATCGGCACCAGTGAAATTCCACATCGATCCTCCCCTTGGCAGAGATTTTACACTTTCGCGGCCGCCCCCACGCCATTTGGGGGCCGCTGTCTAATTAGTCTGGCAAATTATCGTCATCGCCCACCCACGACCTCCCCCGCCCCCCAGCTTCTCCTCCGGTGCCGGAAGTGAAGGAGGCCCTGGCCGCGCCACGGCCCGGAGGGTCTTCAAGAGGTTCCGCAGGGTTCTTTCGCTAAACCGCTCCTGCCGCGACAAGAAGATGCAGGGATGATTTTATTTTTGCGAGGGCTCTCGACTTATCAACGAAGAGAGGCTTTACGAAAATATCCTTCAAGAACAGTAATTAAAATAATTTCAGTTTACGACTTTGTTAAATATCTAAGCATCTCGATCAGGACTGCAATACTTGTACAACTCGAAAAATTAAGTTTTGAGATAAAATGGATTGAAGTTTTTGCTGGAGTTTGAAAACTGTTTTCACGTGCTTAATAATTTGAGAGATATGAGGTAATCATCACTGTGTTCGGTTAATAATACTTATGACGAATTGTTGTGAAAATACGATCATTATACAATATTTGCATTTTTCGCGTTGAACCAGTTATGCAGTCCGTGATGAATGTGTTACCAGTTAAAATTTGTAAACATCGATAAAAAGAGTATAAAATAACTTCTACAAATATGTAAGAACATTCGTTAACTCATAAACTTGTATTTAAACAAAGATGCAACTTCCTTTCTTCCTCTTTAAAACTGTAAAGAGGTATAAATTTGGGAAAATATCATTGGTTGAAATTTTTGCTCATAATATAATACCGCAAAGCAGATGTGTGTTTCGATTAGTTTCGATCATAGGCATAACAAAAACAACAAATGAAGCACGAAATGCTTCGGGAAAGCTGTAATGGCCCATTCACAATGCAAACGTAAACATAAGCATAGCGCACATAAACATTAACATAAGTGATAGAATGAGTATTCACAATTCCTAACATAAAAGTAAGCAAAATAAGAGTTTCGATTGGCTGTGAGACATACTGGTTTACAATTGGTTGGATGGGAGAATCGATTTCAAAGTATCGGCTGTGTCCATGGCCAATTTGGCGTTAGTTCTTCTATCGACTTCGCTCCAATTTGGATTCTCGATTTTGAGTTACCGTTCTGTGATTGGTTAATTTCTTATGTAGGTGTTGTGGTGTGTTATCGTTGGCATTTTTCATGAAATAATTAAAGACGTTGTCATTGCCAACAATATTATTTAATGTAAGAGCAGCTTTCGATGGCTTAGCCATTATCATCAGTTGTCTGCTGGATGATGGCTAAGCCATCGAAAGCTGCTCTTACAATAAATAATATTGTTGGCAATGACAACGTTTTTAATTATTTAATTTCTTATGTCTCACTTAAGCATAACCACAGAAGCTTGAAGCTTTTAAGATTACGTCTTACGCGTACGCGGACGCACTGTGAATGAGTCCGCTTATGGACGTCGTCTTAACGTTGTTTTTTTTTTTTTTGTTTTGTTTTTTGTTATTTGTTGTAAGGTCGCATCAACTTCTAGGTCATTACCGACCACTATTGCTTGTAACGGTGTGGTAACTGTGAGGATAACACGATATGATGATGATAGCGGGTGAAAGGACGAACACAATACAACCATGCCCGACTCGAACCCACGATCCTTCGGTCCGAGATCGCTACGGCCTTACTGCCTTAGCGATCTCAGCCACCGGATATGCAGTCTTAACTTTTCTGTTAACGCCATACTTATGTTTATGTTTGCATTGTGAATGGGCCTTAAGGTGCATGTGCTCCGTCGTTTCGCGAGCGCTACTCCCAGCCCGAGTCGGCGCGTGTTCGAGCGGAGCAGAGCAGTCGGTCGCTGGGTGCTCCGTGGCGTGACTGGTCGCCCGCGGAGAAGGACGCGCAGTCATCCCGCACCGCCGCGCCGCGTTCCTCGGAGCGACTTCACGCTCGAAGACGCCGCTTCCGTTCCGGCGAGGTGAGGTGAGCGCCCCCGCCGTCTGCCGCTTTCAGAAACGATCGGCCGCGCAACGCCTCAATTGGACTGCTACCTCCTCAACTGATATTATTATTACTAACATCATTATTACTATCGTCATTATTACTATCGTCATTATTACTATCGTCATTATTACTATCGTCATTATTACTATCATCATTATTACTATCGTCATAATTACTATCATCATAATTAATATCATCATTATTACTATTATTGTTGTATAACTTATTGTCCCAATTATTGTATAACTATTATTGTTATTATTGTCACTATTATTGTTACTATTAATATTACAGTGTTGGTGTTTCTGAAAGTACCCGATATACCTAAAAAATGGTGTGCAACGACTTCATGAATACACGATGCTGTACACTCTATATATATTTATTCTTTGATGACCAAATCTTGGTGCCTACTTCCACTTTTCTTTAATTTGAATTGCCAAATGACGTTTGTCCTTATTTTTTAAGAACTTCTTCAATATTATTATTACTATTATAATTATTATTGTTAATATTATTGGTATTGTTACGAATTAACATTAATCTTCCCGACATAATTATTATTTCAGCCAAAAACACAATTTGGAACGCAGCCAGTAATCAGCTTCTTGAAGGCATAAATATCTCTCTGCATACGTCAAACCAAGTTTTCGCAGTTTTTTTAACGATAAATAATTCTAAATCATAGCGTGTGATGTTCTTAAGTTATTAACAGTTGTCATGAAAATGTTTGTAATTGTAAAATTTAGGTTTCTGGATGACGCAATCTCTCCTAGAGTTAGGAATATTAAATAAATTATTTACACTGTATGGTTTTAAACTACAAACACCCATTATGGTGGAGTAATACTGCAATTTACTTTCTACATGCTGTCCGTGTCAATAGCATGGTTCTTGGACCACTACATTGTTTCTCATCTCATTAGATGTTATCAACGTGAAGCATAAATTAACAGCATTTTATTTCGTCTTAGTACACCCTATGATATTTTCTATACACTTTTCTACACTTCTGGCTATCCACAGATGTTCAATATCACCAAGCAAAGTTTCACTACGCTGAAATGTTTAATACGACAGTTTTGAACATTTCTATCTATAATGTTGCATGCATAAATGATTCAATAGTTGATGATATATTTTCCACTGCAATCGGTAGAATTTCCCATGTTGTCGTCACAGATCATAGCTACATCCATGATTTTATTACTTTCATTGTTGAGAGCTACTGTATTGAGTCACATAAATAGGGTTATTTTCATAACAAATTTTAAATAAGGATTCACAGTTGAGTACGATTTCAACACCTAAATATCTCACGTCAAGAAATGTGAATTTTTCACTCACTCCCTTCATTCTGCATCTTACGAATGCAGAATACGAATCTCTGAATTTGAAATATATTTCTTTGAAACTCAAGCATTGAAATTTCTCTAAAATGTATGCAATAGTTGAGTACCATAACGCGATGAATACGTTTGGAGTGACATCCGAATTCAACTCACAAAAGAAACCTTAGAGATGACATTTATATCCTCTCTATTTTCGCAAAGGCCATTACATTCCCCGCCTATCACGCATCACGCCCTTCCTGGGCAGACTCCTTCCTCAGAGATTCGCCCTCAACACCCAGCGACACTTCGTTGCCGCGCCGTGTTCCCGAAATGGCTGGCGCCGCTCGCGATTGGGGACGACTCGCTGAGCCGCAAGTCATAAAATCGCCTCGTCGAGGCGGCGCGGGCTGAAGCCGACGTTATGAACCTCCCGACGACAGCAGCAACGTCGTCGTCGTCGTCGTCACAAAAAGGAAGACGTCGCGTTGGGAGCGGCGGCGTAAGGCCGGGATATTGAAAAATTCGCACCGCGCGCGGCGCGGCCGCGGGTCCAGGGGGCGGGGGCGGGGC
>BOPP01000046.1:6674195-6694909 GCA_017312745.1 Gryllus bimaculatus | reverse complement strand
CGCCGGGGCGGCGGGAGGGGGCGGGCGGGGGCGGCGGGCGGGCGGGACCGGGGCGGCCAGAAGGAAAGCGGCTCCGGCAGCAGCTGCACCGCGCCGCGGAGCGACAGCTGTCGCCCCTTGACGAACACGCCTTCATTGAGAAGACGGGAACAATAGTGGTCTGCCGATTGATACAAGCGAAGAGTTACGCGCTATTAAATTTCAACAATTAGGTTTCTTTAATCAATATAACAGTTTCATTTGTAATCTGTAAGCGTTCAAGTCTTTTGTGTACGACATCGAACCATTCGATCCTCCCCTAGTCCGATCTCTACCAGGTCGACGCTCAACAGCACGATCGTCAACAAGTCGCAAAGTCAACCAAGTTCCAAGCACGCCAATCAACAAGGTCCCAAAAAGCCAGAACGCCAACAAGTCGAATCTCATCATACTGGCTCTCAACAAGTTTGACGCTTCAAGATTTAATCTCAATAAATCATCTCGACCAATTAAACTCGGCAAATTCAAAAATTCGTATTCTAATTAATGTTTTTATTATACGAGATTATTCGTGTTATACCTGTCTAGCCTGAAAGTCGTGAATTGAAGTCGTCGTATAATTTCCCGATAGGTTTCGATTTAAACGATCTTATCTTTGCAATGCAATTTTAAGTCGCTTCGGATGCACTTCACCCCAATTTTTTTTAAATATAACAAAGCTAAAATGTTTAATGTAGTTTTGTGCATCCCCCTGTTATTATAAAGTATTAGGAAAACTGAAGCAATATTAATAAAAAAATGTCTAATCATTAATAATCACTTAATAATTAGAACAATAAAATTATAAAATCAAAATTCCCAAAAACAAATAGAGATTGCTGTTCCCTCAGCTCCGAAAAAGTCAATTTGTACCTAGGACAATCATAATAACAACCATTATTATAATGATTTATTCTTTATTACAATCCCTTCCACGCAGCCGATCCGGATTTTGTATAAAACGCAGGCTAGAATTAATTGACACTAAAGACATCTCTCCGGATCACTGATTCGAAGACGACGGGTGCCGGGAAAGAGAGAGGACTCGCCAGGGCAACCTGAATAAAACGACGCCCGCCTATTTATCTGCTAACAATAACTCGTTACGCAGAACACACTTCGTAAAACGGTCCACTGACGTGCATGTCGGTTGCTTAGTTCACCTCCTTCCAACCTTCAACTCATCATTACCCATTAAGAGTACGTAACGTAACATACGGTTGGTGTTTTAGAAAAAAAACATTAACAGCTTCCTAGACATGAGAAAGGGAGAATTACAGACTGCCAAAATATGATTTAAACCGAATGAAAATTGCTAATATGTCCATTGCTTCTTACCTGAAGAAGCGTGTTAAATCTTCTACAAGTATTTGAAAACACTTAAGTAAGGGTTCTGTGTTTGTATAAAAAGGCGGAATGTAATTTTCACAAATTTTCCAAAGCCAAAATAAAGAGATCCAGAGATATGGTATTGAATGTAAGATACGAAAACGTTTTTCAAAAATATAGAGCAATTACCATATTTATTAATTTCTTTGAAGAAATAACATGAGAATTCCGTCCCGAAAACTTCCTGCAGCTTCTTGCTTTCCACTCACAAAAACGTTAATGTCTAAAGAACAGTAAATTAGAAACGGGTAGGTAAGAAAATGAAACTATAGTAATTCCGGCTCATGATTTTGAGCAAAACATCTTACTTCACAATAATGTATATTTCCGTTTTCCCAAACATTTAATAACCAAATTACGCCACAAATGGTGCATGTATCAGTTCAATTAACTTCTTAAAACAATTTTCACAACCTTATAAGCATTTTATAGATTCTTTTAAAAATGAAATAATGGCCAGTTTATTTGAGAACTATTTCACCGCAACATTTAATTAAAAAAAAAATGTTCTTCTATTGAGCAAGATCATTCAATAATATTTTCCTTAAATAACCCTGTACTTTGTACCGACGCTCCGAGGCCCATTGTATTCATAGAGCGTTCGAATTTGCATCCGTTATGAGCAGACGTTTTCAAAAAGCACCTTTATCATTCAATCAAAACTGCATACATCTCAGAATGAAAGAAACAACTGAACACATATTTCATTCATCGACGTGATGTTGCGCAGTGACCCTACTTTTAAAATATGTTTCACCTTGGTTATGCCCCCCGAATGATAGGCTTCAAGGACTGCGTTACGTAAAAGTATATCGTCCATATTTTAGGAGACAGCAATCGATGAAAAGTTCAGCAAATATTGACTCAAAAATAGAATGTCGGACTATCTGTATCCAATTCGAGGATACTTTATTTTAATCAAAGCAGCGCACTCAAGACCTTCCATTACGTTATTTATCATGAGGATGACTTAATGTCTTTATTAATTTTGCAAACAAATATATAAATCTTCATATGTGTATTAAACATTTCTCGTGACGCAAGCACACTTAAAATCCGTAGTTTCCTACTCCCTTTTCATGCCGAGACCAGTTTAGACGTATTCATACTGAAACGCGCTCGAAACCGAAAGCCACACGGTACGAATGATTATCACATTATTATATCCAACTTCTCAGACACTCCAGCAGTACGGCTAGCCCTCTAATCCTCCTATAATTTGTCCTAGCCTCATAAATATTTGCCATAGATAAATCCACACTAAGTACGCCTTAAACATTCGGTTTGTTATTTGAGAGTAAGAAGCGAGTCAAACTCTTAGGTTCTCACCATAAAGCCTTAGACACCAACATGATCAAATAATTTGTGTCTCCACGCGACAAAACGCGGATTCACATCGCGAAATGTTGGGAGATCATCACCAGTCACAGCGTCTGACGACGAGCGCCCCCTACAGCTAAAAACAACCAGACCACAATCACCAAAGTAACCGAGGCCCAATGCACCAGTCAATTGATGGGTGTCCCGACAAACACCTACAACCCCCTGGTTCGATAGGCTCCGCTTTTCTAGGTCTGATATTTTCCTAGACTTAGCGACTTTTCCATATTGACACACAAATAGACACACAGATATCGTTTCCGGCATTCTTGCCGGCCTTATACTCTTCAGAACCATTTAAATTGGACAGCCGCGGCCTTGTATGGAATTTATTAAAACACTGTGTCTCATAGTACTGAACTACTGTATTAATGATACTACCGTTATGTGAGCTCTGAAGAAATCATTCACTTAGCGAACACCCTCTGGTGACTTGCCCTTCCATACTCAGAGCCTACTACTGCGACGCATCCCAGGATTATAGATGCATTCACGCTATAGCTCTGTATGTATACTATAGCTCGGAAGAAGGCTCACGCATAATAACCTTGTGTGACCTTCTTCAGAGCTATAACCTGTCATACAGTTGCTCTAGACTCTGCGGGCCTATGTATACTACTTTATGCAGAGTAAGCCTCTGCGAACCGTTCAGGCCTACAACAATATTGCTCTACAGCGATGAAGTCGGATAGTCCTTCACAATTTATCGAGAAGTACTGCCTTGCTCCATTCTCTGCGGACTTGAAGGCTAGCCAAGAGATGCACAATTCAACCCTGCAACATAACTCTATCACTAGTGTACCTCCCCTGTAAGCGACGCATCAGATGCCCCAAACTGCTGACCGCGTATCGACAGACAGCCATCGGAGTCCACCCCATTGCCGGGCTCCCGGACGCACCTCCGCCGTGACGCCTGCCATAGCAAGACGTCCACATCTGAGCGGCGCCGCCCAGTAGCTTGTCTCTCGGTTCTGCCGAACTTGTCAGGCGCGACCCGCGCTCCGCCGCGTCTTACTCATGAGTCAACGCCAGACGCCGCCCTACACACGCAACGCGCAGGCCGCATCTGGAATTCCCGTGGGAACAGCGTCTACGCTGCATCAATGCCGCGCCTCCGAACTTCGCCCCCCCACCTAAGACACAGAGCCCGATATAACACCTCCCTCTTCTTCCCCTCATTTTTCCCACTCACCTCTCGGAATCCCCACGCCTGACACATCGAGGCCCTCATGTATACTAGACGTCCCCTTCCCCAAGTAGATCTCTAGCTACGGTCTATTAGGAAACAATTTAGCGACGCTCAGACGACCGCGTTGACTTTACCCTTAGCGCATCCGTCTTTCGATCTAACATGCCCATTTATCTACTTTCCTAAACCTACATTTTCCGATCTTAATATCATGTTTGCTCCTTCTCCTCAAAGCTACAGGCCAACCTAAGTAGATATATCGATATAAAAATCATTGATTCATTACTCACTGCCCCAATAACCCAGGTCACATTATTGTGTATTTTCACAACAAAATTAATAACAACATTTGATTAGTACACACCAATCTTTTTTAATAATTCAGCACTTATGTACATTTAACTTTCCATTACTTTATTTTTTTATATGTCTTTCAGTTCATCGGAAACTTGAAATAAATTATATATACGGAACTAATATGATACACGCAAGAGTAGAGTAGTAGTCTGTCGAAATTTATAAATTATATAAGAATGAATTATGAATTAATTTTACTATTTGTTAAAATAAATGTTACGTCTTAAATTTTATAGACCTAACTTATTTTAGTCCTAGTAATTCGAAGTTATTAAAAGAAAATCAACAAAGCCCCGCTCGACTTAATATTGATATATTCATAGAGCATATCATAATAACATTTATACAATATCTAACACAACAAATATTATCTACAACAACACATATACTCTAATTTTAAACAGTTACCACAATTCCTCACCTCCGGAAACAAATTGTGACACAAATGCACCATCCCTTCATTCGACGTGTCACTTCCCGAAAACGCATGCTCTGAATACCTAAGCGTCTTTGTCTCCTTTTCACCGCCAAGCTCCATTTCCTCACATCGTCTGACTTCCACCATCGTGTCTCTCAATCCGCCTAGCCATCGCTGCTGAGAGCCGCTCAAATTACACAGTGACTTCATATACCGACATTTCCGGAGAGCCAGCCTTAGCCGTCCTCTCAAGCGAGAATAAGAGCGCAACATCAACCACCATAATTTCCCAACATACCATCGCCAGAAAACCCATTACCACTTAACTTTTTCCACTGTGTACAACCTAATCTTGTCTTGTTATCACCCTGTGCCTCTCTAAACACCTCCAAATCTTAGGAAACCCAGAAAAACTCCAGTGTTCGTCAAGCGTTCTTTCCTCGCACTTCCGCTATCCTGATTGCGCTCCAGAGCAGCCCCTCACCCCTTCGAACGCCGTCGCGTCTCTTCCCCATGTTCCGCCTTGATACATGCACGTTCTCGGCGGCCTTTTGGTAATGTTCGTCTTACTGCGTCGTTTTCGTCGTCCCAAAGTGCGTCATGCTCCTACCGAGCGCGAGCGATGCGACTTCTAATGTTAACGCGATTATGGACTACTAGCGCAAGGCGGATGCAGAGGTTACGCCCCTCTGCAGAGTGCGGGTTCTAATACAATGACTTTCCATATGCTGGCGCGACACCTTCCGCGCCACCTCGCGCCGGCTCCTCATCTCACTCTAGGAGGGCCTCCTACGCCGTGATAGATCTCGCACCTCCACCCCTTCACCCTACACCGCCTCCTCCAAATAGCTCTTCGGTTTTGTCTTTCCACGTTGTATGGAAGCATTCACTCTCACTCTTCGTTGCCCGCCTTCTCGGAAATTTTCCCTTTCACATTACCTTCACTGCTATGTTTTTTGTTCCTTGGTGTCACTCTTAATATATCCTGCATCCATTATATAAGACCTTTTATTACCTGTTCCTCCGCAAAGTCCCCGACACCAGCCTTATGCACGAGATAAACTTCGCCTCTAGTGCCAACAGCTGGCAATTACCATTCAATATGTACTATATCGGAATGCCAGATTATTACAGTTCGTTTTCTAATAGTACTATTCCCGTACATTTCTACAATTACACGTGTGCTCTCATTCATCTGCCTAAGCATAGTAGCTTTAATGTGTCTCTCTAATGCATTACAAAGCTTGCCAGTGGAATCGATAGTACTTATCAATACTAATTCTTCAGTCTGAACAGTACACTTTCAGAGAACTTCAAGCTTATAGTCTTACTGAATACAAACGTTAATTTAAATATCTCGCAATTTCATATACTCTAATGCGCCAGACAAAGATTAATATTATCTCAGAGTTTCTATACTGCATTTACCCCTATCACTTCTCTAGAGCAATCAGCCTTCCACTCAATCCCACCCATATTGCCAACGACTGTGATAACGTACGAGAGGTCATCTCGTCAACCTGATGTCCACATTGGCTAAATCGACTAGTTCTATCCCGTAAGTGAAGTACCTATATCGCCACGGCCCCGTTCTATGACATCCAATATGATCTTAGTTGGAAAGCGTCTGTCATCTACATCTGCCAATGACGTCGCTCAGCACTATACGCAGAGTTCAGACTCCAATGTTGTACTTTGTGCCTCGACCTTGACGCATTGCTCTGCCTGTTGTCTGTTCCATCTGCATTTTATGCCCTAGCTACGGGACAAATTGCATACTATTTAGTTGTGGTCTCCTTATACTAAAGATGGCTTCTAATAAAAACAGTGACCCACACCCGAAGTAGTAACGAATACGCTGGTATTATGTTTTGAAACGAATTTGCCACGACCAGACCACATAATCGAAAGATATAACAATCTCTATGTGATTGGCGTCTGTGGCTCACACACTGTGATACTCACATATCTGTCTGCGAGAGTGTCGCACTTTCATTTACGTATTCCTTCAATTATTCACACACTCTTCTTGCTTTCCTTCGATAGCGCTCTCCTCTGTATTCCCCTTCCGTGTGATGCTCTCAGCGTGCGATCCCTTTCTACGTCTCTCGCTCTACTTCCTCCTCGTACCTCCTCCTCGCTCTCAATCGCGCGCCTTCGTACGCTCCTCGCTTATCCCTAGCCTAGCCCTCCTCGCTCCAGTAATCCCTCTCTGCGCTCCTCGGTCTCATATCCCCATCTATACGTTCGTGCCTCCATCCATCCACGCTTCTATTCCTTCGTACATCTCTTCGCCAATCTTATCTCAAATGTCTCACGCTCTCCTCTCTTTCCCCTTATACGCTAACACTCACATCGCACTACCTATTTCTACGCATTCTCGTAAGACAGCCTTCTTCTCCGTCTATCCCTTCGTACGCCTCCTCGCTCATTATACAGCCCTCTCTCGTGCGCTCTCTTCCTCTATCCTTATAAAGTACGTTCCTTAGCTCCCATTCCTACGCCCCTATTCCTTCGTACACCGTCTCACTCTATCTCTCTCTCGTATGTCTCTCGCTCTATCCCTTCGTATCGCTACTCTTCGCTCTTACCCACCTTCGTACGACTCTCGCTACCTTTACCCACTTACGTACCACCCCCGCGACTACGTTCGCAAATGACACGGAGAATCACACACAGTGCCCGTTACCAACGAAACCACCATTCCTCATTCTCCTCCACCACGATACACCTTCAGCCCCACGATTTCTCACACACTATACATACGCCAATCCCATGCGCCCCCTAGCCCCCCGACATGGACACCCCCCCCCCACCCGCACTCCCGCCTCTCGCGCACGCTGGCACTGTACACTCGCATTACACACCGGCATCAAACTATGATGCCGTGGCGCCTACCCGCCCCTTCGAGCACCGAACACGTCACCGTCTCGCACGCGCGACTAGAACCCCCCCTCCGGTGATAGATATCGAGGGCCCCAGCACACACCACGAACTCCGATATACTTCTGTTGTGCCTCATCGTGCTAGCATACACACATTCCGTAACATTGAAGACGCGTCCCCGTACGCCAAATCTTCCCTGTCGAATGCGCAGTTCGCAAAGCTATGTCCCAGCAAGATCCTGACATAGTCTATCTGTCAAGACTGCAAGATACTTTGCAAAGCTGAGGATAGCGCCCCGTGGACGTGCGTTATTTTTTTACTAGACGACGACGTGGATTAAAATAAATGAAAAATCTAAGTGATGTATATTCATGTCTCAGAACTTAATTATTGTTAACTCTTCTACATGTTTCAAAGAATCTCAAATTGCCAAAACACATCTAAAATCTTTTCTGTCGCTTCTCGTATTCTGACCATAGTGCGGTTAACTACTACTATCACGTTGTTTGTATAGAAAACAGTATTACAAAAGAGTGTTTAATAAATGAAATATTATTAAATATCGCCTGCCCTAAATTCATTGCCCCATCAAAATATAAATGTCTCAGGAGACTGCCTCAGTCTACTAGAAAATTAAATAATTATAGGAAGCATGCCCCAACGATAAGATTCACAAGAAGATGTATCAAAAACTGAGCGCAAAATACCTTTATAACAGTCATATCTGATGGTTTTATGGATGTGATTTTGCAAACAAAGCATCATTACATTATTCGTGTCCAATATATAGCATGAGTTTCAAGCACAATTAAACCGTCTTTCGTATCACGGAGCCAGTCGTCTAGCTTATCTCCCAGTATCTCTAGCCATACAAGAAAGATACCGGGAATCTTTCTGCCCTAAGTTTGTTAATGAACTCATCTTCATTCAATAATGAAACGCACATTGTGTTGCGTATCTATCCTTTGAGAATCATGAGCTATGTCGAGATGAATAATTGGCTAGATTCATGACTTCGTAACAAGCAATTCCCCACGCTTGAAAGCTTCAATCACTCTCTCGTCACCCCACCCGCCCCGTGCCTCCCTAGCTACACCGCGCCTTTACCCACGCTGACCCCGCCCGAGGTAAGCCATAATGATTTGAATTGAATTGAATTGCCTTAATTTACGCGTGGCAGACGTCGGCCTCATCCCTGCGGCTCGGTCTTCCCGCCGTCAGCCGTGCATGTCCACGCAAATTTCGTACGACTCCTTCACAACTAACAGAGAAAGGACCGCGGGGGTATTATCTTGGCGAGAAACAGCCATTTTTGAATTAGCAAGAGGCTCATTTAGGCTTGAGGCATCCTTTTACATGCAAGGTAACTATCTCACCAACATGGTCAGCCGGCTGTACTTCCTCTCCGAAGAAGGCGTACGAAGGATTTTGTCCGCTAAAAAAAAAAAACAAAAATCCACGGCTTCCGATCGTTCGTAGCGTTTCCAGACACCCGCCGCGCGAGCTGTGGGCCTTAACAGTTCCGATTGCCGCTAGACACTCGTTTGCAATCTCACCAGTTTGGCCGCGGCACCGCCATAAAATACTAAACTCCAATCAGGCTAAAGTGATATGTTTTCACTTATTTACCAAACAACGTACTCCTCCTACTGCGTAACCCGATAACAAAAAAGTCTGACAGTCACGCCGATTATACAACCACGCCATAGATTGCTCTGCGTGTCTCGGCGCTCCGATCCTCCAGTCCTCCTCCGCGTTTCCGAGCCTCCTCTCTCTCTCGTCGCTCGCCCGACGCGACCTCCGCTCCGTCCTCCCTCTCCTCCACCTGCTTCGGGTCGCCTCTCACGGGTGTCGCACACTCCTGCGCCGCCCGCCGGGCCCTCGCCGTGCTTCCGCTCTCTCATTTTAGGTGGCGACATCTCGTGCATCATTTTCTTAACGCAGCTGGTTGCCCGATTAGCTCTCTCGCCCCCGACCGCTCCATGGCGCACTTTGGCCGCGGGGCGCTGCTCTCCGCCTGCTCCTGCCTCGCAAATCGCAGGGCTCCAGCCGCGACCGATGCTGTCGCAGTGCGACGCGAAGCGCGACGCTGCCGGCGCATATCGCTCGTGCGCGCGCGGCGCTGCCGGCGCTGCGCGGCGCCCCAGGCCGCCAGCGCAGCGTGAACCTCCGTCGTGCGACTTGCAGTACGCTCAGGCTTTGGGAGGCGCCGTACATAAATCGGTAAGCGTGATCGCATTCACGCCTCTTCACCATCTTATCAACGCGAGAAAACAAGACTTGAAGCCTGCCGACCTTTTGTACGGAATTGCAGGATTACTTGTGTTACACTCTTTTTTAACCTGAAACTGTTCGTCCACTGGCAATATGAGCGACGTCCAGTTCTCAGCAGACTTCTTACCAACTATTCTTCGCATTAGTCATAATATGTAGTGCAGTGTTATGAAAGAAAGTTTCCTCCCGTCTGGAAAGTGTACTCAGGGCGACGTCCTATACATTGGCTGTTGCGAGTTTTTCTTCCCTCGGTGCCCTCACTAACTGAACTTAGTGACCCGGACACCAGCCTAACACAAACCTCTCTCCTCTGACCACTCTCCCGGCTGTAGAGTAAGATAGAATATATAAATAATATGCGTCTTCTTAGGGTATGAATGAGTGAATAAAGATTTACGGAAGGAAAATTATATTAGCGCCGGATCTCCCTGTCCATTCTCTCTCTTGGGGACGGGGCGGCGAGAAGGAAAGCGGGCTCGCGGCAGCAGCTGCACCGCGCCGCGGAGCGACAGCTGTCGCCCCTTGACGAACACGCGTCTTCATTGGAAGACGGGACGCGTAGTGGGCTGCGATTGATACAAGCGAAGAGTTACGCGGCGTAAAGTTTCAACAATTAGGTTTCTTGTAAGTCAATATTAACAGTTCATTTGTAATCTGTAAGCGTCAAGTCTTTTTGTGTACGACATCGACCATTCGATCCTCCCCTAGTCGATCCTCCACAGGTCGACCCTCAACAGCACGATCGTCAACAAGTCGCAAAGTCAACAAGTTCAAGTCACGCGCATCAACAAGTCAAAAAGCAGAACGCCAACAAGTCGAATCTCATCATACTGGCTCTCAACAAGTTGACTCTCAAGATTTAATCTCAATAAATCAGGTCTCGACAATTAAACTCGGCAATTCAAAAATTCTGTATATCTAATTAATGTTTATTATTATACGAGATTAATTCGTGTTTATACCTGTAGCCTGAAAGTTCGTGATTGAAGTCGTCGTATAATTTCGATAGGTTTTCATTAAACGTCTTATTTCTTTGCAATGCAATTTTTAAGTCGCTTCGGATGCACTCACCCCCAATTTTTTTTAAATATAACAAAGTAAAATGTTTAATGTAGGGTTTTGTGGCATCCCTGTTATTATAAAGTATTAGGAAAACTGAAGCAATATTAAATAAAAAATGTCTTAATCATTAATAATCACTTAATAATTAGAACAATAAAATTATAAATCAAAAATTCAAAAACAAATTAGAGATTCTGTTCCCTCAAGCTCGAAAAAGTCAATTGTGGTACCTAGGACAATCATAATAACAACCATTATAATGATTTATTCTTTATTACAATCCCTTCCACGTCAGAGCCTGTATCCGGTTTGTATAAAACGAGGCTTAGAATTATTGACACTAAAGACGATCTCTCGGATCACTGTTCGAAGACGACGGGTGCGGGAAGAGGAGAGAGCGACTCGCCCAGGGCAACCTGATGAAACGGCGCCCGCCTTTTATCTGCTAACATAACTCGTTACGCAGACACACTTCGTAAAACGGTCCACTGACGGTGCATGTCGGTGCTTAGTTCACCTCCTTCCAACCTTCAACTCATCATGTACCCATTAAGAGTGACGTAACGTAACATACGTTGGTGGTTTTAGAAAAAAAACATTAACAGCTTCTAGACATGAGAGAAGGGAGAATTACAGACTGCAAAATATGGATTTAAACGAAATGAAAATTGCTAATATGTCTTGCTTCGTTACTGAAAGAAAGCGTGTTTAAATCTTCTGTATTTGAAAACACTTAAGTAAGGGTTCTGTGTTTGTATAAAAGAGGCGGAGATGTAATTTTTCACAAATTTTCAAAAGCCAAAATAAAGAGATCCAGAGATATGGTATTTAATGTAAGATACGAAAACGTTTTTCAAAAATATAGAGCAATTACCATATTTAAATTTAAGTTCTTTGAAGAAAATAAATGAGAATTCCGTCCCGGAAAACTTCCTTTGTAGCTTCTTGCTTTCCACTCACAAAAACGTTAATGTCTAAAGGAAGCAGTAACTTAGAAACGGGTAGGTAAGAAATGAAACTATAGTAATTTCCGGCTCATGATTTTGAGCAAAACATCTTACTTCAAAATAATGTATATTTTCCGTTTTCCCAAACATTAATAACCAAATTACGCCACAAATGGTGATGTATCAGTGTCAATTAACTCTTAAAACAAGTTTTCACAACTTATAAGCATTTTATAGATTCTTTTTAAAAATGAAATAATGAGGCAGTTTATTTGGTAGAACTATTTCACCGCACATTTTAATTAGAAAGAAAAATGTTCTTCTATTGAGCAAGATCATTCAATAATATTTTCCTTAAAATTAGACCCTGTACTTTGTACCGGACGCTCCGAGGCCCTATTGTATTCATGAGCGTCGAATTTGGCATCGTTATGAGCAGACGTTTTCAAAAGCACTTTATCATTCAATCAAAACTGCATACATCTCAGAATGAAAGAAACAACTGAACACATATTTCATTCAGTGATGTTCAGTGACCTACTTTTAAAATATGTTTTCATTGTTACCGAATGTCTGCGAAGACTGCGTTACGTAAAAGTATATGGTCATATTTTTAGGAGACAGCAATCGATTGAATAATTCAGCAAATTCTCAAAAATAAATGGGGCTTCTTTCCTGGAGATACTTTTTTTTAATCAAAAGCACGTCAAGACCTTGCCATTACGTTATTTGTTTCATGACTTATAATGTCTTATTAATTTTCAACAGTATATAATCTTCTATGTGTATTAACATTTCTGCAAACACTTAAAAATCGTTTTCCTACTCCTTTTATGCGCATCTATTACTTTCATACTGAAAACGCGCAAACTGAAAGCCAGGTACGAATGATATGCACTTTGAAAACTTCTCGGACCCTTCTCATGTACGTCCTTATAATTTGCTGCTTTTTTCATAGTAACCGCCACGCCTAAAACGTGTTATTTGAGAGTGAAGGAAGGGAGTCAAATAGGATTACTAAACTAGCCCAAATGGATCAAACTTAGCACAAACACGCGGGCCGCGCGGGATCTCACCATCCAGTTGACGACGAACGCCGCCACGAGAAACAAAAAAAATCACCAAAGTAACGAGGCCAATGACCAGCAATGGGTGTCCCCGAAAACATCAACCCCTGGGTTCGTAGGCTTCCGCGGTCGGAGTCAATGCATTCTTGGCTATCCGGGATGAGCCGCGTCTCTGTCTATTGTACTGACGTTCCGGCCATCTTGCTGTGGCCTTCTTCAGAGCTATACTGTATAGTATAACTCTGTATGTATACTATAGCTCTGAAGAAGGTCACAGCAACACCTTGTGTGACCTCCTACAGAGCTATACTGTATAGTATAGCTCTGTATGTATACTATAGCTCGGAAGAAGGCCACAGCATAACCTTGTGTGACCTTCTTCAGAGCTATACTGTACAGTATAGCTCTGTATGTATACTATACAGTATAGCTCTGAAGAAGGCCACAGCAAGATGGCCGAAACGGTAGTACAATTGACAGAGACGCGGCTCATTCCGGATAGCCAAGAATGCACATCAACCCCTGAACCTATGACCTCCCTGTAAGCGACGCATCAGATGCAACGCTGCCGTACGACACTGCCTCGGCCTGCCTGGGCCCGGAGGCGCCTCCGCCGTGCGCCGCAGCAAGCGCCCCGCGGCGCCGCCCCAGTTTCTCTCGTCGCGTGCGGCGCCGCCGCCTCCGCCGCGGCTAATGAAGCAGACGCCGCCTCCGCCCCGGGCCGCATTGTCGCCGGGGAACGCGTCTCGCTGCATCGTGCCGCGCTCCGAACACGCCCCCCCCCCGCCCGTTAACCCCCTGCTGCGTTCCCACGTCACCCGGGCCCCCGCCGTGTTATCCTCGGTACCTCTGTAACTAGACGCCTTCCCAGAGTCTCTGCTACTTGGAAACTTTGGCGACGGCACGACCGCGTTACCCTAGCGCCGTCTTTGATCTACAGCCCATTTCTGACTTTCGGAAACTATTTTTAATATATTTTGTCCTTTCTCAAAGCTACGCCAACCTAAGAATACGAAAAAGTTGATATTTCTCACTAACCCAGGTCACATATTGTGTTATTTCACAACAAATTAATAACACATTTATTTACACCAGGTCTTTTTTATAATTCAGCATATGACATTAATTCATTACTTTATTTTTAATGTGCTTTCTTTCACGGAAACTTGAAGAAATATTAATGAATTTGACATGCAGTGAGTAGTCTGTCGAAATTTAGAATATATAAAGAATGAATTATGAAATTATTTTACTGATGTTTGTTATAATAAATGTTACGTCTTAAATTTGACAACTTATGTTTTCCTGTGAGTTATTAAAAAATCAAAAAGGCGCTCATTTTTATGATATTATTAGAGCATTCAAAACATTTTCTATCTATCCTATCCTATATTCTACCCTATCTCTAATTTTAGAATCAGTTCTCTGTTCCTCCCTGTCCGGAAACAAATTGCATCCCTATCGACGTGTCAATCCGAACCCTGTTTAGCTCTTTGTCTTCCTTTCCACCGCTCGCTCCTTCTCGTGACTGTCCACCATCGTGGCTCTCACGGCCAGTCCATCGCTGCTGAGGAGCCGCTAAATTAACAGCGGACATTACCGTCGCCTCGGACGAGCCTTAGCCTCCATCGATGAAGCCATCACCACCATAATTTCCTTCGCCGCCCATTACCCGTATTTTCCATGTTCCCTACGTCTTGTTATCACTTCCCTCGCCATCAGGAAGCCAGGGATCCTTGTTCGTCAAGCGTCTTCCTCGCACTTCCGCTTCCTGTGGCAGCGCCTCACCCTCGTCCGCGCTCTTCCCCGTCCGCCGTGTCTCCGTCGTCGTGGTTGTCGTCGTCGTTGTCGTCGTCAATCTCTCTCCTCAGGCGATCGCTTCATTAACGCGTATTTGCATAGCGCGGGCGGGCGGACGCCCCTCTGCGGGCGTTCTAATCAAATTTCCATAGCGGCCGCCCGCCGCGCCACTGCGGCCGGCTCCGATCTCAGTAGGGGGCCTCCTACGCCGTGATATTCTCGTCACCCTCACCCTCACCTCCCGCTCCTCAAATAGCTCTTGGTTTTGTTTCCACGTTTGTATGGAAGCATTCACTCTCACTCTTCGTTGCCGCCGTTCTCGGAAATTTTCCCTTCATCATTTACTTCACTGCTATGTTTTTTGTTCCTCTGGGTGTCACTCTAATTATCCTGATACATTTTTAACCTGTTTGTTACCTGTTGCTCGCAAAGTCGACACCAGCCTATGCAAGATCGTCGCCTCTAGTGCCAACAGCTGGCATTACCATTTCAAATATATGATGACAGATTATTACAGTTGTTCATTCTATTCCCGTACATTTCTACGAATTACTTGCATGTCATTCAGTATAGGCTTTGTTATTTCAGCTTATGGAATGTACTTATCAATACTATTCTTTAACAGGTACACTTAGAGAAGTTCAAGCTTAGGTCTTATCGAAACGTACGTTAATTGAAATAATCGCTTCATTATTATGCAGAAAGATAATATATTATATTTCTAACTATTAACATTCTTCAATATTGGCACTCAGATCCACCCATATTTGCCAACGACTTGTGTTAACGAGGGAGGCATTGAACATAATTGGCTAAATCCGACTAGTTTATAAGTACAACCACCCCGTTATGACATCAATATCTTAGTTGGAAAGCGTTGTCCACACAATGACGTCGTCACTTACAGAGGTAGATCAATGTTTGGACTTGCTCGACCTGAGATGCTTGCATGTTTTTCCATTCTCATTTGGAGCACTACAGATTGCATACTTTTTGTGCTTTTCTAAATGGCTTCTAATGATAACAGACCCCACCCGAAGGTGGTATTAGTTTTGAAACGAATTTGCAGGACCAACCACATAATCGAAAGATATAACAATCTCTACGACACGAAACTTCTCATCGCACGTTTTCATTCTATTCCTTCATACGCTCTCGCTCTATTCCTTCATACGCTCTCGCTCTATCCCTTCGTATGCTCTCGCTCTATCCCTTCGTACGCTCTCGCTCTATCCCTTCGTACGCTCTCGCTCTATTCCTTCGTACGTTCGCAAAGACACGGGAGGAATCACACAAGTTGCCGTTCCAAGAACCACCTTCTCTTCTCCTGCACAGTACACCTTCGCCCAGTTTCCAACTACATCGCCTGGATGCCGCCGCCCTGCCCCCCGCAATGAACCCCACCCGCACTCCCGCCTCCTCGGGCGCCGCTGGAAGCTGTCTGCGCATTACCGGCAGTAAATATTGATGGTGGGCGCTACCCGCGCTTCGAGCACCGGAACACGTCACCGTCTCGCCGGCGACCTTAAGGGAACCGCCCCCTCCGGTGATAGATATCGAGGGCCCCAGACACACAGACGCGAAGTTGCTGTGTGCTCATGAATAAACATCGAAGGAAGCGCGCCGTAGCCAACCTCCGGCGAAGCGTTTCGCAAGCGGCCAGCAAGATGACACTGGCTATGCAAAGAGCGAAGACATTGCGTGAGTGCGTTTCTCTGAACGATTTGTTAAATAATGGAAATCGCTGATTGAGTGATATTTAGTCTCAGAATTGAATTATTGTTTCGTCAAAACTAATTGCTAAAACACATCTAATTTTGGCGTATGCAAAGGTGGTTAATATATTCAACGGAGAAAACCGTTTATAAAAATTAAAATAGTTATATTTAAATTTCTAGGACTGGCCGTAGAAAAATTAATAGAACTGCACGAAAGATTCACAAGAAGATGTATCAAAAACACGTAAATACCTAAACAGCATTTTTTTTGTATTTGCAAACAAAGCATCATTTACATTTCGTTCCAATTGAAGGTTGTCCAAAACTCTACTCACTGAGCGTTACTTTACTCCCAGTTCTCAATGAAGAGATTACCAATTTTTTTAAAGTTTATAATAACATATTCTTCAATATGAAACGCACATGTTTTTATCCTTTGAGAATCAAATTGTCGAGTGAATAATTGCTAAGATTCATACGGTAACAAAGCATATCCCACGCTTGAAAGCTGTCAGTCACTCTCGACCACCTGCTCCTAGCTACACCTACCTTTACCAAGTGAGCAGTAACCATAATTGAATTGAATTGAATTGAAATTGCCTTATTTTACGTGGCGAGACTCGGGCCATCCGGCCCGCTCTTCCGCCTGACCACGCAAATTTCGCTACGCTCCTTTCACCAACTAGCAGAGAAAGGAGGTATTTCTTGGGCGAGAAACAGCCATTTTTGAATTTAGCTCAGAGGCGTCATTTAGGCTTGAGGATCTTTTACATGCAAGTAAATCTACCAACATGGGTCAGCCGGCTTTACTTCCTCTCCGAAGGAAGGCGTACGAAGGATTTTGTCGCCCTAAAAATCCACGGCTTCGATCGGATTCGTTTGAACCCGCGAGCTTGGGTATAACAGTTCGGTATGCTAACCGTCACACCATCGCCGCCGCCAAATAATAAAAATAATCAAGCTAAAGTGATATGTTTTCACGTTATTTCACCAAAACATCCTTTCTTAACCGAACAAAAACAGCGAATTAACACGCATAGATTGTCTGCGTGTCGGCGCGATCCTCCAGTCCTCCTCCGCGTTTCCGAGCCTCCTCTCTCTCTCGTCGCTCGCCCGACGCGACCTCCGCTCCGTCCTCCCTCTCCTCCACCTGCTTCGGGTCGCCTCTCACGGGTGTCGCACACTCCTGCGCCGCCCGCCGGGCCCTCGCCGTGCTTCCGCTCTCTCATTTTAGGTGGCGACATCTCGTGCATCATTTTCTTAACGCAGCTGGTTGCCCGATTAGCTCTCTCGCCCCCGACCGCTCCATGGCGCACTTTGGCCGCGGGGCGCTGCTCTCCGCCTGCTCCTGCCTCGCAAATCGCAGGGCTCCAGCCGCGACCGATGCTGTCGCAGTGCGACGCGAAGCGCGACGCTGCCGGCGCATATCGCTCGTGCGCGCGCGGCGCTGCGCGGCGCTGCGCGGCGCCCCGGGCCGCCAGCGCCGGACCGGGCGGCGATGGAAGGGAGGGCGCGAATAAATGAAGGGGAATTACACGCTCTCACCACTGCTAACGCGAGAAACAAGAGGCGGAATTGCAGGATTTTGTGTACACTCTTTTTTAACCTGAAACTGTTCTCCACTGGCAAATTGATGAGCGAGTCAGTTCCAGAGACGTCTACAACTCTGGGCATTAGTCATAATTGTAGTGCATGTTATGAAGAGTTCCTCCTCGTCTGGAAAGTGTACTCAGGCGACGTCCTATACATTGGCTTGCGAGTTTTTTCTTCCCTCGGTGCCTCCACCAACGAAGAACCCCCGAGCAAACACAACCTCTCTCCCGACCACTCTCCCGACGTGTAGTAGAATAATAAATAATAGTGCGTCTTCTTAGGGGAATAGAATGGGAAAAAGATTAGGAAGGAAATATAGCGCGCGGTCCGTTGTCCTTTTCAGAGCATGGCTTTGGCACACATATTGAAAAAATAAATGGAAAAAAATTCTTAAAAACACACACATACGACACACTTACGATTAGATCACTAGAATTCTCCTCCAGCCCCTCTTGGAATTCGACCCAGTTACGTAGCGAGTGTCGAAAATGTGCCACCGTTGGTGGTCATCAAGCCCCTAAACCTCCGTATTTGACACTGCAGAGGCTACGGTGTTGCCACCGATCTATCACAGACGCTACTGTCAAATCGAATAATACAAAATGTATATATTTTCAACTAGTTTGGTCACATGAAAGTTTGAGGACGTAAAAACTTCTATGCCAATGCATGATCATTCTTATGGGAACGCACAACCCAGTCGTACGCAAATGTAATATGTACTGAGACAAAACGTCAAAATTAAAATAGATTTATTAAACCTTGAAAAACGTAATTTCGATGATAACTTCACGATTATACTGAATATGAGTATGCCTCAACTCTCTTCTCTCACAAATAAAGCAGGATTTTGTAAAAATTCTTAAACCTTTATTGGGATTTTCAAGGGAATGGTTCAAGCAACTTCCCATTCTAAAGAAACAAAAGAACGAACTACTTAGTATTTTTTGTTGTATTTTTTTACGTTTCTGATCACAAAAATTAATGTCTAGTCCATAACGGCCGCCTCTTTTCTGGAAATAGTTATTCAGTATTTCCAAAATTGTTCTTGTTAGGGTAGAGCATACACTATGTAAAATTACATACACTATATTTTTTTAAATATATGTACACCAACTGCAAAAGTTTGAAAGGTAAAGCTTTTTAAGGTCAGAATTTTTTTAAAACAATTTTTTAAGAAAGCAGGTAGTTAACTGAAGAAGAGACATGAATGAAGATGCCTTCAGATTACCACTTACGCGCCTGTGCACACAGAAGTAAAGGTATACAGGGAACGGGATAGAAAAAGCGCAAATCAAAAAGGTGAAGATATCGATGTTCTGATACGAGCCAGAGATACGTACCTACATTGTTTATACAGTATTCCTAGAGAGATGGTCCTCATTTTTTGATACATGACCTGTGTGAATTTGAAAATATTGTAATTAGTACTTGTACTGTTTAAAATATCTTGAAAACAAAGAGCAGTATATTACATCTGACAATTCGCTCAAACATTATGTTTAACAGGTGTATTCTTTATCGTTATATGTTCAAATATTTTGTATGCATAGGGAAATCTCCGTAAGATAAATGTTTATTAGATGAAAGTTGTACAGGAGTTTATGTAATACATTAAAATGATTTAATAACAGATTGACAACAGTTCACTGAATTATATTATTATTAGTCGTACAATTAAATATCTTCAGCTCAAATTAATGCATATAACTTCTACATTCAATACAACAACATAACATTATACAAACTACTAATTCTGAAAATATATTAATAGGTGAAGAGAAAATCCCATATTTCAAGCATATTGGAGGCATGGAGAAGTGTTCGATTTGGCATAGTTACAAGAGAAGGAGTGCAGAAAGCTAAAAGTCATACATAATATGTGTTACAAATGTATTAAATTAAATAAAATTTATAGTAAGCAGATACAACACGCAACAGTCCATTGTCTAGCTTCTAGCATAACTCGAATACGATACGTTTTAGAACCTTAAAACAGATGTTCCTGTGCCATAGGGACACATTTGGTTTTTCTATCTCCTGAATTTCAAAACAAGTTTCTTAGACATTTGTATACCAAGCTTAGCGTTTAAGAGAAAGAAACTCTACTGAATAATTGAGTTTGCGCATGTGAAAAGCATATTGTTAACATGTCTTCTGGACAATTTTGCTTTGTGGGCCGTTGAAATCCCAAGATAAGTTTCCGTTGCATTTGCCACGCATGTGGGAGAGGGAGAATTCAAATAATCGTTGGGGCGTTACTGTTGTTGATTCTAAATAATGTGCTAAAATAATACACAATGTTTGTTATTGTATTTAAAAAACCCAGCTCAAAATATTTCGTTTAAAACTTTAAATTATAATTTAAGAATTGAATATATGTTTAAAAATTGTAGTATTTCAGTATCATGCACGTATCGAAATTTTCGCACAGTATCAATAAATCTGTGCCCATCAATCAATGAACATTGGGTCTTCACGACCCTTAAAACAGTTTGAGCTGTTATGCAATTGCAGGGGGAATCGATGAGGATGCGTGAGCTATGAGCAAGCACAGGAAAGCAGCGAGTGGCATGGAGGGCGGGGGGCAGAGGGCAGGGAGGGTGCGGGGGGAAC
>BOPP01000046.1:6650163-6663996 GCA_017312745.1 Gryllus bimaculatus | reverse complement strand
TAGGGTCCGGGCGGGCCGCTCGTTCTGCAGGGAGTTGGAACGCTGATGGAAGACACAAACGGCAAAAGGATAGAAACGCTCAAGTGGGGTTTTCCATCTCGAGCTATTCCCCTCTGCTAAATCAGTTTTATCTCATGTAAATAGTCTTCATCTACTTCTCCTTGTCCTTAGAGACGTAGAGCCTGTTCTCTTCAGAAACGTCTTATCTTCTTCATTCCTCGACCTCCAGACTTATTTTTTCCGGATGGTTTCTCATCACTGCTCCATCTTCAGGTCTTAATTATTGATTTCAGCTTGGTTTAACCAGTCTCTGTATTTTTCTTTTTTTTCTTTTCTTATTTCATTGCTTGTTACGTATTTTCTTCAGTATGCATTTTTTAAAACTCATCTTAGCACATTCATTTCAGCAGTATCCATCATTCTTTTTTGTAAATTGCTCGAGTTTCTGAGTGAAGTAGACCTTTGGAAACGTAATATTTTGCGTCGAAAATTTCTTGGCCCGAGAGGTTTATGGCGATGGTCATCGCAGCCTCTCGTCTGCGCTGTCCAATCACGTTTTTCAAAACTGTTTTCTGAACGGATCTATTAAGATTAAATTTCTTTTATGGAAGAGCATATAAAATATTTGAATGCCCATTAAACAGTAATAGTATATAAGCAAACACTTCCGTCCATGAAATTGAATTGACATTATTTTTTGTATACGTACTGCTGCA
The DNA here is from genome assembly GCA_017312745.1 of Gryllus bimaculatus. Taxonomy (NCBI): domain Eukaryota; kingdom Metazoa; phylum Arthropoda; class Insecta; order Orthoptera; family Gryllidae; genus Gryllus; species Gryllus bimaculatus. Next base: position 6,663,280 of record BOPP01000046.1, on the reverse strand, counting down.
AACGTTGCAAGTTTCGTTAATATTAAAATATGTTGTTATTAAACGTGCGTCAGAAGAGCGAATGGTTGGGTCAGAGCGAAGTGTTGTTTCAGAACTCGGGGAGTAGCGGGTTCGAATCCCAATCTGCGTAAATATTTTTATCCATTCCAATTACCGTAAAATCCAGTTAATTCTACATTTGTTTTATTAATGTTATGCATAAAGCAACCAAAATTCACATTCGCAAACAAGGGGAATAATTGAATTCTAAAGAAATTTCGTAATTGAACGCAAGCAACAACAGCAGTATTTATAAATAAATATCGAAACAAAATAAATTATTACAGGCTTGTTCATGTATTTGTGAGGCCATGTGAGGTGATTAGAATATTTGATGGATAATGGAAAACAAATATGCGTGATCTTAAAACTATTTTTCGATAAAGCGCTGGGAAACTGTTTTATTGTATGAAAGATATAGAATTTGTGGTGTGACTTTTTGTTTATTTATCATTCTAACCATTAAATTAAGTTGTTGAATTGTGTGTACAATAAAATGGAAACATCCAATAAATCAACATTATTTACACGCGTGCCAATTCAGCTATAAACACTCAGTAATTAAACAATAAACTCCGTGATGTAACCTCACATAATTCGCTGTAATATGTTTTTGTGGTGAAAGAATAATTCAATGCTGCTTTGAAAATGTATATTTGTTTTTTAGGCTACGATTTAACTTCTCATTGAAAAAATATAACTAATGAGAATGTAATTCGCATTATTTTAGTGGTGAAATCATTTTCTCAATTACCTCGTACCAACGTAGTAAAGAGAAAGAATTGTAATACTGCTGTGGAAGAAACTCGTATTGTGGAAGCCTAATACAAAAAAGTGGATGTATCTTCTTTTATGCGTAGTAAATTACTTCCTTTATAATGCCATGTAATCAAAAATCCACATTTTGCAGTCATTTATAGCCAAAAATTGGTTTTCTCCATAATATCCCCATCTCTCCGTTGGTCTATGATCAACTAAGGTGCCTAAACCGTGCAGACAACGGTCTCCAAACTTTAAATAACCTATCATTCTGGTCGAACTCGAGGTGCTGCAAATTTGGAACTGATATTTTGAATGAAAAAAAGAAAGGAAAAGGAACGAATGAGATAAAATAAGGAAGAACGAAGAGAGAGAGAAAGAGAGGAACAGGAGAAATAAAAAAAGACGAGTTTAGAGAGAGAAAGGACAGAAACAAAGAGCTATTACCGAAGCACGAACGTCCCCTCTCTAATCCGCGCGAGGCCCTTTCGAGCCTCCCCCTCCCCTCCCCAGATCAACCCCTCTTCCCGCGCCCACTTCCTCACAGCGCGCGGTTCGCCCGCCTCGACGATTCGACCGCGCCATTAGGCAGGAGGGAAATGTCAGATAGCAAGGCGCCCGCCGACGACCGCCAGCCCCGCCCGCCCCGCCCCGCCCCGCCCCGCTCCGCTTCCCGCCCCGCCCCGCCCCGCTCCGCTCCGCCCGCTCCGCTCCGCCCCGCCCCGCCTCGCCACCGCGCCGCCGCCGCGCCACCGCCCGCGTCCGCGCCGCGCCGCCCGCTCCGCCCCGCCCCCGCCCCTGCCCCGCCCGCCCCCCGATCCGCTCCCGCTCCCGCTCCGCTTCGCCCGCACCCTGCCCGCCCCAGCGCCCGCTCGACCGCGCCGCGCCGCGCGCCCGCCGCCGCCCCGCCCGCCGCCCGCCCCGCCCCGCTCCGCCCCGTCCCCGTCCCCCCGCCCAACCGCGCCCGCCCCGCCCCCGCCCCAGCCCCGCCGCTCCGCCCCCGCCCGCTCGCCCGCCCCGCCCGCCGCGCCGCGCTGCAGCCGCGCCGCCCGCGCGGGGAGGGTGGCGGGAGGAAGAACAGCCCCGCGCGGGCGCCCGCCCGGGCTGTCCCCGGCGTCAACGGGACCGCGCGCCTCGCTACCCCTGCGATCCAAATAGAGGCTCCCTTGTGGTCTGGTGGGGAGTGGCGGATTCATACGGCACGCGAGAAGTCTCTTGAGGATGGTGTTAGGTCTGCTTGAAGTGATGCGTGCTTATTGATGGCATGTGAATGGTACTCGTAAATGGATAGTGTGCTAATCAACAAAGCCACCCCCTCTAGAGAGGTCGCCGTCACCGGTCCGCGGGCGCCGCCTGAGGCAGCGCGCCGGAGGCACCTGCCGGCGATGGCGTGATACCGCGTGGCGCGGGCGGGCGGTGTTCCGCCCAAGCTGCGCTGCGGCTCAGAGCTGCCTGGCCGCGCGGAGTCGGGGCGCTGGGCGCTTGTTCGTATCTCCACGGATCTGGGGACGCCGTCGCCGGCGGCGGCGGCGGGCGCGACGGCGACGAGCCGCCGTCCGGAAAGCTGTCGGCACTTAGAGCGCCTTGTGCAACCCGCCGTCGTCATGGAAGACACACCGGCCGCCGTGCGACGGCGCGCCGCTTTTATGGGACTTCGCTGAGCCGCGCACCGCGCAGCGCGCCCGCCGCACCAACCTCCCCCCCGTCACCACTGCCCCCGCCGCCCCCGACCGCCCCGCCGCCCCCCGCCCTCCGCCGCACCACGCCGCCCACGGCCGCCCCGCCGCCCCGCCCGCCCCCGCCGCCTCGCCGCCCCGCCTCCCCCGCCGCCCCGCTCCCCGCCACCATGAACCTCTGCCCCGGCCCGACACTGCCCCCTGCCAGCCAATCCACGCTTAACCCACCCGCCACCGCCACCACCCACCACCGCCACCCCAACCCCCACGCCCTCGCCCCCACCCTCCGCCACTGCCTCCACCGCCCGCCTCCCCCGGCGCTGCACGTCTGTCGTGCGCCCACGGCCGCGCCGCTGTTTTGGCTTCGCCCCCCGACTCCAAAGGGGTGCCTGCGCGGCGGCTTTGCTGTGCCTCCGGGGGTTGCGTATTCAGGAAGGTAAAAGTGTTTGCCCCATAGAACGTGACGCTCACTGGACTGACTTGTCCACCGTAAAGAATTGTTGCGATTTGCGTCCGTAACGTCCGGTCAAACAAATAGACACTAAAATGCAATTTATCTAAATAGTCAATCTCTTATTAAAATTCCAAGGCCGATACCCCCTCGCAAACACCTATAACGACTTGTTGAAGATTTTAAAGTGTTGCCATAATTCGAGTACGCATGGAATCACCTTAATCGAATGTTTGATAAAGCTCGTTAAGGCACGCTATTAAGCCAATGCTGCTCGTGTGAAGATGCGGATACTTAAATACCAAATCTAAACAAATGTTGATAATGAAAATATAATACACTGTGATACTCAACGTTTAAAAAAACTTCGATACCGCTCTACTAAGTATGTGAAATATCTCACAGTCGTACAGCGTTCTTTCTAGCAAGTTTACTTCACTATTGAAAATTTCTTTTTTGATAATTATGGAATTGTTTGGAAACTCGAATAAATTTTCAAATATATGAAGCCTAACTCATCGCGTTAAATTCGGTGGTCAAATATAATAGTAATAATAAGTTGATGATAATGATGATGATAATGATGTGATAATTAATGACATAAAGCCCGTCAGATGACCAATTATCCTTTTAAGGCAGTTGTCTCGGAACGTTAAAGGTCGCGGGTTCGAGCTCCCGCCCGGGCATGGCAGGTGATTTGTCTGATTTTGTGTATTGTTCTGAATGTGATTGTGTCGTCCCTCACCCCTCTTAATGATCATATATTTCATCTCCTTACGTCCGGAGCTAACGAATCCTGGAGCATAATAATGGACTCAGCCGAAATGCTGGTAAACAATGTTTTTACCACCCAGGAAGTAATATGACTGCGGCCTTGCGGGCGGTATAACTGCACGTTCCGCGCCTTTCTATAGAAATGCCCATTGCGACGGAAAAAAAAGATGACAATAAGAAGATCAGATATTATAATTACATTCACCTTTGCAATGAAATCGTTAAAAAATACTCCAATATCAAGAAAAGTCTTGTTATTTTTTTGCGAAAAAGAAACTGTTTCATGACCAAATTCCCTATTCATCAAATATTTCCAGTTAAATTACCTTTTCTTTGTTTTATTCTTGTTAAATTTAAATCTATGGAGTGATATCTTTGCCCTTTTTAGTTAATGTTTTGTAATGACATTATCCCACCCCAATTTTCCTAAGCTGAGGACTTTTATAACTCTATAGTTTAGGTTTCATTTGATCACTCCCCTTTACGCAATACAATTTGACATGCATATAATTAGATTACAATACTATCCATTAATCTCTTTGCACAGATAACAACTTCCATCTCGATTGTTTAAAAAAAAAACAGCTTGTAATAATTAACAAGATCAGCTCTCCTAATCAGCTACATTCATTATTCCCCAATGCAACGCCTGTAGACATTACAATGGATGCGCGTCGACGAGCTGAAGGCGCGCGAGCGACAAAATTCTAATCCGATCCGACACTGCCAACAACGCGACGCAAGAATTGCGATATCAGTTTCGGTAGCCGGTGGAGCCACCCCTTAAACGCCGGCGGGGGAGCGGGGGCGCAGACCGCCCCTCCTCGCCCGGTACGGACCGACCGCATAAATTGCAATGGGGCCGTCCTAACGGCTTCAAGCCGCCCGCGCCCCCGCACATAAACTTACCGCACGCCGCCAATTACTGATAGCTCGACCGCCTCCATAAACATGCGCAGCCCCCCGTCGTCTGCCGCGCTGCCGCCGCCGCCGGGTGTCGCCGCCACCCTACGCTGCAGGCCAGAGGGAGGCAGGTTAACGAGGGGACACCACCTGCCGGAGGGCGGGCAGTGACGTAGGCGGGCGGAGGTGGGAACTGAAGCGACTCGAAGGTGACGGATGCGGAGCGGCAAATAGAGGCTGTGGGATAATCACGTTTAAGAAGAGAGACAGGGCGTCAGAGGAGACCCGCGCCGTGGACTCTGAGGAATGGCCATGATGGAGAAAAGAGAAAATGATAATAGATGACAGCCGGAGATAGAGTACAGGCACTGGAAGATGGATATGGTGAGGAAGGAATTATGATACATAATAATTGAATTAATAATCAATAATAATAATAATAATAATAATAATAATAATAAATAATAATAATAATAATAAACAAATTATATACTGTCTGCAAGTTAGGGCAGGCTGAGAGAGGTGAAAGATGGACAAGAATAAGACAAAGTCTACGTGGTGCATGCGCAATAGACAACTTATGCCATGCTAACATACTTTATTTAACAACTGTCGTTATTTAGAAAGAAAAAAATATGCAGTGCGAAATGCAAGTAAATGATTGAAGAATGGAGCATTGATTTTAGCTCAGAGTAAGCTTTGATCGCGTATCTCCGCAGTCCACTCTGACCAGGAGTCTCGAATTCCGATCGGTGGCAAATTTTCGAGAGTGCTTCGATAACATAAGCTTAGATCGAATCAGGCCGCTGTCTCAAAACTCTAGAAGCCCCAACTGCCTGTGACCCGATAGTATTCCGTAGGTTTCTCGGATAAATCACCCAAGGCAAAATACCCCGGACAGCAACACCCTATCATAGGCCACGGAACATGAGATACATCGTGCGGAGAGACACCTGCGCGAGGGAAATTCTCTCGGCAGGGCCGTGGAATGTTGGCGCGGGATCACACTATAAAACTCAAGAGAAACGTCTCAAGCTCCAGTGAAAACATTCACTACACTAACAAGACTAATGACCATATCAGTGACAAGCCGTGAAGCGCAATCAATGATTGGAGTATGGAAGGTAAGAGCAGTACAGTCACAGCCAGTGCGCCGCCGCTGTCGGCGGCGCGGGGCCGGCGGCCGTAGGATAGGCGCGGGAGGTGCGAGCGTACGTGGAGGGCTGGGGCGGGGGCGGGCCGAGCAGGAAACCGGCGCGGTGGCCGGCACGTGGAGCAGCAAAGCGCGCGCCGCCGCCGCCGCCGCCGCCGCACACGACCCGCGAATCGGAAGACGCCATCGGAGCCGCCCGCTTCTCGACCGGAACACGCGTGATCCGTTCCGACTATACCCCGTCTCAGGAGGCGTGCAACGCACGCGTCGCTTTGAAGCGTTGCGCCGACAATGAGAGATTTGGCATCAGCTCCAATCGGAACAGGGCTTCCTCAATAGCCGTATACAGTCATGGCGTTCGCGCGTCGAGAAATCGGCATTCAATTTACTAATCAGTTCCGAGCTGTATGTGACCATTATACGCTTCTACTTTGGGAAAGTGTGACTTGATATAGACTCTTTTTCACGAAAAGAGCTGCTCACACCATTACATACAAGCGGAAATATCATTTATTTGTATTTTTAAATTCCCACTTGGAGATTGCAAAGAGAAACTTCTCCTCGTTCATCATAAAAGTAAATACGCCTCGACGCTGTCCCAAAGCGTCAAAATACCATTCTTACAGCAGAATGGACTCATTTCCTGTAAGACAAATAAAATGCACTTCTCCTCTTCCAATTAAAATGAATATATTTATATCTTTCTAAATGGTGAGGTGGGAGATCGATGGTCGAATTACCGATTCAAGCTTGTCCCCTGGTGATGAACAGGATTATTAGTAAAGCTTGTTTCAAGTCTGTGATCTCTACGAGTAAAAAACACGATGAATTTAGTTAAGTCTCTCTCGGTAACTATCATATTTGTTAATTTCACCATGAATTTTAAGTTTTGTCACCACGAAGTTCAAAGAAGAAAGTCGTTAAAAATATTGCAACTTTATTTTTTTACGTTTGTGATGTATAATTTATATGTAAGAGCTTACTCTGAAATTTGCTAGCTGTAAGAATTTCACGTGCAGTTTGGAAACAGTAGAGTCCAATTCTTTTCTAGTGTCATGCCCAACAATAGTAAGTAACAACACCTAATTGTTCGTATTGAATACAAAATGAAACACCAATGTTTCAGTTGTAGCGTTCAAAAATTTCCAGGGTAGATCGAGCAAAAGAATTCGTTTAAGTTTCTCATATGTAGTTCATTTCCATTTACGTTCCCTAACTGCGGCTGTCTCATTCAGAAATAATTGAAGTTTCATTCTCAATTCCCTTTATTTTATGCCCGGCATGACAAAACTAGCCATCGCGTCCCATCCTCCGAACAAAAGTCACGCATGCGTTGCCATTTTGAATGCGTAGGTAAAAAGTCAATTAAGGCTTTCACCCACCATGCGCACGCTTCGGCATACACACACCGTTTTCTGTTGCATCACCGGGACATCCCTGACTCGGGCTGGGGGATATGATTTCACCACATGCTGCTGGCAAATAGCTCAATATAGCGCGCTGATAACGATCTGTTTATGAGCCAGGTGGGGGCCGTGACGCGCGGCGCTCCGCAGGGGGTTCGATATATTGGAGCGGGCCTTTTGACCAAACGCCGATTTCGACGCGCTCATTAGCCTGCGGTGCCCCCCTCGCCCGCCGGCACCCGCCACACCGCCTATTCGCGCCCCACCGCCCTCTTCGGGCGACGAACGCCCCCGCACCGAAACGAAACGAGACTGCCTCTTGCGCAGCACAGTGTGTCTCTTCCCACTCAGTGCCTACTCTTTCTTTTGGTTTGCGCATTTTTTTTGTTGTTGAGAAATTTCCTAAACCACATATATTCCTTATGATTCTATTCTCAATGTTTCCTCCATACAGCCAGTGATAATTAACAATGCTTTAATTTCAATGTATTTAGCATAACTTACAAATAACAATTTCTTTTTATAATTTCATTCATTTTCCAAAGCCACCATCTTATGAACCACGATAAAGGTATACGAGCGTGCTTGGTTTTACTGTTACTCGAAGTGAAAATCTCATGCAAATAATGTATTATTGAATATATATTGTACTTTCATTCACTAACCACTGACAATTCTAGATAAAACATCTTGGTTTTCACAATGTTGAATAAAAATGATTTGATATAAATACAATTTTATTTGAAGAACACAATAATTATTTAAAATCCCCGATAGCAAATCCAAGTCCAATAGCAAAAAGGTGCTATTACACAAACAGAAACTTGTATTGAACCCAACAATACGAGAATTTACTGGCGAAAAACAGCCAATTTCGGCTTTGTAGCATTACAATACGTTATCTTTCTATTTAAGTACGTATCGATGCGAGAAAATATAAATTCGGCATCAATTGCATTCCGCCACGATACCAATTGATAATAATAGTTAATATTGAATTATTTGCCAATACGGATGTTTTTGAATAATGAATAATATTGCCAATTTCATGAAGAAATGCCGACTAACTTTCTCACTATTGGCGTATTAAGTTGGCCACAGCTTTGTACAAATGCGGTCTGTTGCTTCTACAGTTTCCTGTTGCAGAAGAGCATTGTTTGGTCAAAGAGTCTAAATCGCTGAAATACTATAATTCTCCAATGTCAAACGCGTCGTACTTTTTGAGCTTATCGCTCACGACAGATACTGGAGAATAAATGGTTTGCCTATTCCTGCTTTTGCGTGTCGCTCATAACATCACCCCGTAAAGGAGTGGCCAAAGCCAGTAGAAGCGAAATTCTTGTGTCACGAAAAAAAAATGTATTTTGCTTCAGACGCCAATAATTAAAAATTCATATATAAACGAAATGAAATGCAAAACAAAACGACCACATGGTCGAGTGCATCGCACAGTGAAACGGCCAACGAAGCAGCGTGCGTAACCAAGAAGCATTCCCGGAGAGCGAGCCCTCTGCCTCCGTCGAAGGCGACAGCCGCAGCAGCGTTCGGCGGCGCGGCGCCGCGGGGATTCCCCGCTCTAGACGGGCCCTTTAGCGCGCCATCTCGCGCCCTAGCGTGAATATTGGCGCAATAGCCAATTTTGCGGCGCCCCCTGGCGGGGACTAAGGGCGACTGCGCGCCGCCATAGCCGCTATACAGTTCCGGCTCCGCGTCCGGCATTCTTCTTCTGTTGCCAACGCCAGGGAAAGCGCCACGGCTGCGGCCTCTGCAACGTTCGGAAAACTTTGGTTGCTTCTGTACACTTATTTTATTCCAGGACTTTCCACGAATCCAGTCCCTAAGTTTACATTATATTTACAGTCGATTTCTTTCAATTATGGCAGCACTGAGTTATCTAAGTTAAGATAAAGGATGTTCTTTATATTCGGAAAATTTTAAAGTTACGTTAAAATTCTGTATTGAAACAACATTTATAAATTTTTGGCGGGAAACGATAGGCGGAGTCGACTGATCTACGAACGTCAGTAATAAAAACAATTTGACATTCTAATAATTTTTTGTAAACATGGCTGATTGCCTTTGCAATTAGTTTTTTTTTTTTGTTCATTTACAAAAATACTCATATTTATAGTGTTTATATTGCACATCAGGCAATTTGAAGCTATATGAGAAGAAGACATTATATAAACATATTATATAATTATATATTTATATAGATATAGTATATATATATATTATTATATATTATAGCACTCGATAATAAGAGTTTTCATTATCTTGTGAGGATATCTTGAAATTGGCAAACACTGGAAGCGGCTTGTACTACAAAACTCGGCGTCTAGTTGTGGCGCTCGAATCTGCGGAGCGGGAGCGGCGGTGGTGGATGTGGCGCGCCGTAATCACGGCGCGGCAGCCCGCCACCCGGCCATTCGCAAGGGCGCGTTTTGAATAAGCAGGGCGTGGAGACGCGGCGGCAGGGCGCCGGGGCCGTGCAGGTGCGGCCTCCGCCGCCCACCCGCCTCCTCCGGCCACGGCGCCACGCGACCGCCGCATCGCCCGCCCGCCGCCCACCGTGAGCTTTCCTCTTCGACCTCCCGCTCGCCCTTTTCACTCGGGCCATTCACTCATCTCCCTCCTTGTTCTTTCTTTTCTGATCATGGGCTGGCCTCTTGCTAGTACTATTTATCTCTGCTCAGAGCGATCAGGGGAAACCAGACATTGTTTAAAGGGGTCCCGTACTCTTTATGGAAAAAAAAATATTTCCAGCAGGCGGCCAGGTGCAATTCCCCACCGCCACCGCTGCTGCTCGCAGATGCATCGAGGACCCACCAACTGTCCTCCGAGTTTCAGGGAAAAGGAGCCCCAGAAAATAATATATTGCCTCTTGCTTTTAAGCTGCGCAGCATCTATGTTTCTATCCCTGCCCCTTTACTATTAACGAACATCATTCAGGATAATGTTATACAGTCCTGTTAACTCTCTCACTGCATACTCCTTAATAACACGACGAATAAGTTTCACGAATGTCCGGAGTTGATGCTATCACCTATTTATCTGTAGTCCAGCACACTAGCAACCTAACATACCCGAAATAATTATACGTTATCACTCACATTCAGCCAGTCTTCTCATCTGTCCGTTTCTTTTCATGCCATTCTCCGCCTTTGCAGTCGTCTAATGATTGTATTATTTCTTCATATATGTAACTTTATGATCACATTTTATTTAATTGCCTTGTCTTATTCAATAACCTTTGACTATACGCACATGTGATATCTTGACACTTCGTCTTCGTTTGTACTGCTATCTCTTCTGGTATAATTTATCTATATTTTTCGGTGTTTCATTATACAACAAATTTCCGAAGCATCTTTTTAAACACTCAACCAGGCGAACATTCTGATGTATCTCCTGCGGTTCACTGCACATTTCGTGCGTGTACCATTATAGCTCACACTCTCATAACTTTAGCCTCCTTTACCGTCCTTTGGCGTGCTTCCTCCTTAATCGCTAAATGATTTCTCAGGTGACCCTACCTCACGCCTTACTCTAGCCCCCCCTTCCAAGGTCACCTCGCGCGCACGCCCACCCACTCCCCGTCTCGGGCGCGTCGAATAGGTAGGCGCCAGCCGCAATCTCCGCGCCGCCGCCGGCCGCCGCCCTCGGCAGATTGCATCGAGGCCGCCACAGCGCCTCCGAAATGCAGGCTCGAAGCCCCGCCCCTCCCTTAGCACCTGTCCCGCGCCTCTTTCATCTTTTTGGCATCCTCACGCACGCAACGCACGGGCCGCCTCCCCACCCGTGCCGCCGTGATTCACACATGAGAAGCCGATTCCGCCGCCCGGCCAGACGCCGCCGGGCCGCCTGCGACCGGTTCCTAGGCCTTGCAGAGCTCCCACGGTCGCGCATTGCTTCCGACTCGAAGCGAAACACAGGCGCCGGAACACTGTGTAAGCGAAGGTACTTCATGAAGTTGGATGTTCTCCCAATATTGCCTAAATTGGAACGCAACATGTGCCATAGTAATAACATATAGCAACGGCTTATACCTTGTGGGATCTCTATGATACTCAAAATGCTGCCAAAGCTAACGTCATCTGCCGAAATATTCCTATTGATCTAACATGTAAATTCGATAAATAACATCCTGTACGAAACATGATATGCATATTTTGCAAAACTTATTTTCAATGTTGTATTCTGCCGCCTCATTATTTTTAAGAGAATTTTATTCGGTCCACTTTAGAAATTCGTATACCCTGAAGTAAATTAAAAGTATTTATTTGCTTAGAAAAAACGAATAGAATGTACCAGCGGGTCAAATAGGTGCATGCATACAATATATTCGTCCAATTTACAAACTTCAATTTCAATAAGTTCAGTTCCCAATAATCTTGTATTTTTTAAGTGTTTATGTAGATTCTGTTTAATTTCATTAATGGAGCACGGCAATATCTTAAGAATACCTGGCTTTAAAATAGAGTTCTCATAATTTTATCAATTACTTTCAATGTACTCTACCTTAGTCTCAAATGTCCACAACCTGTGTTGTATTCTTCATTTGGTAGAATGCCAATTTTTGTTAAAAATGATTACACTCGTTATTTGGCTATTTTTATGTGAAAATGTTAGAAGTTAATGCCTGAAATTGCGTTTCTATCCCGAATGAGATTGATGTTCTCAACTTATTTGCATCTGAACTTCTATTGATCATACTTAGATAAGCTTTTAGAAGGAGATAAAGTTTCGACAATTTGTACGCCAGAATCGTGTAGAAGGAGCAGGCAGAATGAAGCTGAGGCTGATGGTAGTGTACGAGTGCGTTTAGATAGAGAAGAATGTGCAGTGAACCGCAGATTGGAATGAATTAGCGAGGCAAGGTGTGGCTAAGATTAAGAGGAAAGCAGAAAGAAGTCGAAATTGGAAGAGTTGTAGATTTTTTTTATTTTAAATCGATCCCCGTGGATAGATATTGCAAGGGTAGGAGAATAACTAGAATGAGAGAAGAAGGGAACAAATTTTATTACAATTAATGAAGAACCTATTGGTTGCAACAAATATTATTGATGATTGCATTTAAATGTGATTTCGTGCCGGCGCAGTCACAGCTAACTCATTATCCTCATAAGTGTAAATGCCATGTCTTACCCAAGGAGGTAGCCGGTTAATCTCCCCGCAGCGCTGGCGATATCCGGCGCCTGACCTACCGCTCGGCTGGCGGCGATTTTCCCCAACGAAGGGTCTCTCCCACCAGCAGGGCACGCCCCAGCCGGGATAAGCTCTAAGCTCCCGAATGAGTTTCCCGCGTGTGATGGTTGTAAGTGTGTTTGTGAGTGTGTATTTGTGTGTAAGGAAGGGTGACCGATGAGCGTAGAAGGGGAGGAGAAATCTGCCGCCCGCGGTCCGTGGCCCGTTTATGAGGTACTCTCCCCGCAGTCCGTGCTAGTGTTTAATCGGAGAAACGACGAAAAACATAACCGACCCAGAGCAAGAAGCCGCTAAATTTACATTTCAGATAGCGGCTAATTCGTCGTAGCTTATCATAAGCTAGTATCAAAAAAACCCTTCCATCGTCGGGCGGCTTTCCAAATCCCAGCCCTCCGCGATCAGAGCACATCAGAGACGTTCTCGGTATAAATGTTTTCTGTTCTCTTGAAGGCGGGTTCAACAATATAGTGGTTCAATTTCCCATTCTTTGCCCAAACTGTTATGTATCAGCGCTTAAACAAGCCTACCAGGGTTCACTCGCGGTCCCGACTGGCCTCCTCTGAGAACCTTTTCCCAGTTTAAAACCACCGCGCTTGCCTGAACATTGCATCGCATAAGTATTAAGTTCTCGGGCATCTTACGTATTTGTCGTTTTAGTGTCCTTTGGTCTTCAATTCCCACTTCTCTTGTTGTTTAAACATTTTCCTTTTTCTCGGAGTAAAAAATCCTCTTCCCTTCCCTTTTTCTC
>BOPP01000046.1:6639579-6650138 GCA_017312745.1 Gryllus bimaculatus | reverse complement strand
GGGGAGGGGGACCGCGGTCGGGCGCGCCGCAGCGAGCGCTGTGGCCAGCCTCCGGGGAGATGCCGCGCGCTCCGGCCAGAGGTGGAGAAGGGAGAATTCCCACGAGCGCCGAACCCTTCTGCTGCGGCCGCCGCAAGTCAATTACTTTCGGTGGAGCTGGGCGGGGAATTTCCGAGGACAATGAGCTAGTGGAGCGCTTGAACGTTTAATATTTCAAGATTTATCGAAGGAAATGTGGGAGGGGGAGATGAATAAGAAATATCACAGGGTTCCCGGAAGTCGTGGAGTTCACGCAGTTCGAAAAGGGAATTGAATTTTTTTGGTTCTTTTCTTACATTGGAACGCGAAATATTTATAACTGGTTGAGATGTATACGAGTAACTATTATTATTCGATTTATACAACCACAGGTATCAATACATGAATGTGACTGATTCCCAGAAGTGCGACCATCTGCACGACAAAATCACATCAGCGCGTAGAAGCGCTCAAAATTTATTGTTTTGACCTTTAAATATGGTCGCATTTCTACTGAAACACACATACACTTTCAGTGCCTCCCCAGCTTAATTTAGAAGTCACAAAGTGTTGTTTGTTTTTCCATGTTCTGATCTGCTTCCTTTTCTACTTCCATTACTCGTACTTACATAACTTCGACAATAGTAATATCTGATATGTTATGAGGCACTTGATAGTTTGGTTGGACTCTGAAATACTTCAATATTCTCTAGTTTAAGTCTGCTTCAAGTGTTCTTTCATGAAGGGTATGTAGTTTCACCATTCATCAGTTGCCTGGAAGCTTTTACTTTCTGCACAGATTCCAAAAAGACAAGCTGTCTACTGTCATGGAGTTTCTTTGTTATTTAAGGTTAACATGTACAATAGGTCATTAGCGTTCATAAGTACATTAACATCTACAATAGGTCATTAGCGGCCACTATTGCATTTAACAGTATGGTGCTGTGAAGATGACACGATGTGATTTTGATAGGGGTGTAAGGACGAACACTAATGCAACCATGCCCGAGGCGGGACTCAAACTCGCGATCCTTCGGTCCGAGATTGCTATCGAACGATCTCGGCCACCGGACCGGCGGAGCTCTTTTTATGTGCTGACGACATTATTTTATTTTCTTACCTTTTGCATTGGTTATTTTGTACAAATTCAGGGCTACAGACACAAGAATCCACACTATTTTACAAATATGTACATATATATACACCATAGATCATACAGAAAAGAAAAATATCATACAGAATTGACACTTATTTACATATTTCCAAACGGACTGTTAAAAACGTGCCAAACATTGTTGTACTCTAAATTCTTGGCTATCCGGCACCGTGTCGTTGGCTGAGAGGTCGACGTTTCGCCTGACATGTCGCAGACTTCCTCAGGGTAGTGATGTATGTGTCACTGCCCTGCAGAAAGCCTGCGACATGTCAGCCAACGACGCGGCGTCTCCCGGATAGCCAAGAATTTATGGAATCGCGCCGCGGAACCTTACGTATGCATTGTCGTACCCTGCCTGGCGAGCTGTTCAAAGTTGCGAAATTCGATTCTAATACGTTCGCCCGAACGTTTTGGTGCCGGCGGAGCTACACCACCACTTCCCGCACGGAGGGCGCTTTCATTCGCCAGCGGTCGGTGGCCGGGCGGGAGGAGCGCGTTACGCCGGGCCCCTGATCGGCGCGCTGGCTGGCTGGCGTGGCGCAGCGAAGGGTCGCGGATTTATGTGGCGATAAAGGCCCTTGCAGCGAGTGCCGCGCGCTCAACGACCTCTGTAAATCTCCCCGAGCGCCGAAAGATGGAGGGCGGGGGTACGTCCAATACGATTCCTCAATAACGTTCTTTTTCGCCCATTGAAGCTAAAATGTTGCAGTGTTTAAGACATCGAAGTGATATTTTTTTGGACGTGATCTCACAGGCGTTTTTTTTTAGATTAGAATTTTTCATAAAATAATGTAATAATACTTAACACGATAAAAAACACAATAGAAATATTATTCGACGACTAAGTGAGGTAGAATTATTCTACCAATGGAGAATAGCAACCACGAGAATTGTGAAAAGAACATGCAACGGGGAGAACTACACTTTGTGTGTTATGCCAAGAGAACAACGTAACTTATTCCAATCTATTGTGATAAAGAGAAAATCCGTATTATTCTTAACACACGAATGACTGAGAGACGTAATTTCTTTGTCTTCTATAAATATTATTATGAAAATGTTTGTTTCATTTTCAAACTGAAGAAACTAAACCAGCTAACATTACAATGAACAGCAAAATCGAAAAAAAAAATATTTCTAGTTTAGTATCGTTTGAAGATGTACTATTCGATAACTATCTCACAATTGTCTATAAATATTATTACGAAATTTAAGTAGACGAATTAATAAGATATTATTATGGAATTTAAATAAAGTAATTAATAATATAAAGTAATTTTAATAATTTAACAAATTGAACCAAGAGTTATCAAATTTAAAAAAATCATTAAATAAGAATATACTATAATCAATGAAATGCCTGAAAAGGTTTATCTTGAAAGGATAAATCAAGTCTAAATCAATATCAACAGAAAGCAGTTGAATGTTGAATCACAGCGATCTACTTCGCGGTCTACCAATGTTGATGTGACTCACTTACCCGCTAAACGGCGACTGGTGCGCAACCCGGCATCAGATACACCCCCACATGCATAACTGCTGAAATAGTCGCATGCGTAATAAAAGACGCGTCAGTGTGAGTGCATTGCAACACGGACGTCGCAGAGCGTGCAAAAATGTTCCGTGGGAAGCTTCTGTAACGAATCGCTGGCGTTTGTTTCTACAATGCTGCACGGAAGAAAGTTTACTCTCTCGTCACATTGAAGTCGTTGTGGCATTATCCTAAGCACAACACACTGTTGAATTAATTTTAAACTAGTTATATACAGAAAAAAGTGCTTGCAAACATAAGTGTCAAATTTGCCCATTTTTTTTTCTTTTTTCTACAATGAAGAATGTCTGAAATTATTTTCAGAGAAACTTTCGGGTCTCCACGTTCGCCAAATCTACAGCGAGTAACATAATCGGTTTGTGGTTGTTTTTTTTTTATTTTTCAAATTATCAAGAAGCTCATTCAATCGTGAATTGGTAACGGGAGAACTAAACAACTTAATATTAAAATCAGAAAAGGCTTGTGATAACGAGTAGTACACATCCAGCAAATAACAAGAAACATAAGAAAATATAAACATCATCAGTTTAGAATGTAAACAATTCTAAAATTTCAAGCTACCTACACTGGCGTCATAGCAAATTCTTAAATATTTAAATGATGTGAAAAGATTTGGGAATGAAAAGGTGAGAAATTTTTATTGCGTTTCCTGCAATGAAACATGGAAATATCGCTTGAAGGAAGAGTGACGCAAATTCAGAAGGCACAAGCACCTCATGACGCTCCTTCTACGGGCCGCCATGAGACATTTTAAGCAGCGGAGAAAACAAGCGGCGGACGCAAATTTCTCACGCGCCTTTCTCATCGCCCGCTGGAGAGGCGAAGGCTACGCACATACGAGATAAGGAAATTTGCTGAAGATAATTGCGTCCGCGCTCACGGCGCTGCATGCAACTTAATTCTCGCTACTGTGTGCTCTGCGCCTTGCCCGAGTAACAAGCTGGAGCGGAATGAGCTTGCTAGGCATTTTAAAACTTGTTTGTTACAGTAGATAGAAGAGTTGCATTAATATAACACTCGAAAGTTAATTTGCTTCAGATGGTATTAAAAACCCAATATAAATAGTAATTTTTTGAAACAACAGGCCCAATACGCTATCAAACCACACTGATTATAATTTTGAAACGAATCATTTGTAAAAACTCTTTTGAGATCCTACTTTTTCTCAGTTTGTTGTTTGCACATAACATAAGCATTCAAATACCATATAACTTCACGCATTAATTCCCAGAACTTGAAATTTACGAACGGTTCATTTCGGAAAGCATCTAACTAAAACGTTAAATACCTTCGAATCATCACAATCATAATGGTATACGCATTCTAAGCCTAATAAATGTAGGGAGAGCAAATAAAAATTACGTCTCCATGTCGCCAAACGATAATGTCTGAAACAAATGTTTCAACTTTTCCGTCGCATATGTCAATTTTGTCACTACACAAAACAATGTTTTAATAAGGTGTACGAAGTTTGGGTTGCCTGACCCGCGCAGGACCTAATATTCATGCAACAACAGAAACCATTAAAATGAGGATTGATACAAACGCTGCAGTTTCGACAAACAATTTCAGCGGCCGAACAAGGTTAATGATTGCAGTATTCCCATCCCTTCAGGAATCTATGAATATTCATATTTAAAATAGTATCATAACATTTCCACTTCCACATTGCAATCACAGCAAAATCGAATATCACCTACAATCAGTTTCAAAACATTTTCATTAAATGAGTTCGTCGGCTTCCACGTGCGGAGTCATTGGATACTTGGCTGTCATGGGTGAGCCGTGTCTCAGTCGATTGCGCTGACGTTTCGGCCATCGTGTTGTGGCCTTCTTCAGAGCTCTGGATCGCTGTTCATTCCGGACCGCCAAGTATTTATTTTCATCAAGTGTTAATTACATAACACGAACGTCCTGAACTCTTATTGACTGCATGGCTGACGAATGTGCCGAGTTGCACCGATCCTGTGTATTGTTATTATTGTTTCTCTTTACCCCCAGAACTTGATTTCTTGTAATTGTTTTTGTAATTTTTAAAAATTGTAATTCGGGCGACGATAGATGGCAGCACGCAAGAATACGTGACAAGTTCGAATAGCTAACCGAGACCAAAGTAAATAGAAAACTAATACAGGAAAGTCTGTGCCGTTGTGTAGCACCACTAGTTTTTTTTTCTTTGATGGAAATTGGCAGCCCTTTCGCCTATAGGCACAACCTGCACGCTACCGCAGCCTCTGCAATATGCGGCAATGCCAGCGCCAGCGCCAACCCCGTCGCGCAGCGCCGCCGCGCGCCCGCCCAAGCCGCAAATGGGGGCCGCGCCGCTCCATCCAGTTCGTTACGGAGATCGAGTTTCCGGAACTCTCAGCCGATCGACGCCCGATGCGGGCAGGAAATGGAGGCTGCGGCGGCGGCGGCGGCAGCGGCGGCCGGGAGAACAAGATGCGGCACAAGGAGGGCCGCACACGAACCCTCTTTGCGCTTGGTTTGCAGAGGTACATCAAAGAAAAAGGGCTGGAGTTTCGCGATAACTTTGTACTATGTAAAGCAAATGCGTGTTAGGATGATACAATATGGTGTGAGGAAATTTTACTAATACCCTGCGATGGAAAGAGCACTTTTTTCTGAAATTTACATTTAAACAAAAAAAGCTGTAGTCTACAGCAAACGTACGGGCTTTAGCTTTGTAGCTCCATTCTGAGAAAAATTCATGGAAAAACAATTAACGCAAACAAACAAAGGAACATATGCATGTTTAATCGAGGGCAATAATTTTTGGAAAGTACCGAAACAAACAAACCGAAACCACTACGTATTTCTTTTGTTAGTATTGCAGAGAAGATAACTGAAACTTCTTTATTCCTCCTCGACGCAGTGCGAAATACGTCATACGTGATCGTAAATTTCCAAAGCAATCTCTATTTTCGAGAGATAAATTAAAACATCGGAGGAAATAATACTCAAGGTTGAGAATGCAACGTCAGCTGCAACGGCCGGCGGTGTTGGGATTGGCGGCAATAACAACTCAGGTTGCAACGGCCACAGCGGAGGAACCTGCTCGGGATTCAAACCGGTCACCGCAGCGCTAACGGCCTCGGAGGAGGAGGGGGAGGAGGAGAAGGAGAGGGTAGAGGAGGGGCGGTACCTCCTCTCCCGCCACTCAGTCACTCGGCGAGCGCCTGCCCCTCCACCACGCTCCTTCCGAACGGCCACCAGGCCAGAAAGCGGCCCGGCACGACGGCACCATTGTTTCCCAATACAGATGGAAGACAAAGAGTTTACAGAAATATTCCATAGATCATAGATTTTAAGAAGTAATTAATTTAGTTAACATTTTCGCAACGATTTATTCTTAATATGGCTGTTTCCCATGTTTTAGTATAATGTTCACAACTTCATATTTTACTACGCTTTACGTTCCTCGAGAACGCTTGCCAATAGCATTCATTTCTTTAAAAATATATGACGTAAATAACGTCGTCTTTATAAATATTATTTATAAAAGAGGACGCCTTTTAGGAGACAGTATTTATTAATCACGTCTCTCGGACATTCCATCTACATACTGCATAACATTTCAAGAAAAATTGCCGGTTTTGTTCAATGTATAAGATCCAATCAGCAGAATGCCCTGTAAACGTGCAGTTTCTATATAGAGAGAATCACCTCTCAGAGGGTGCATCAATGAGGTTTACGCCGCATAATAAAGAAGAAGACGAGTATATTTAGAGAAGTGAGAGACTCGGAGAAGTATATTTAGATCCGTTCAGCTGGCGCGCGTGCAACCCGCAAAACAACAAATCGCGTTACAATCGCGTTTCGTGGTTTTATTAGAACCTACTAAAACCTACAATAAAATAATTTTGGACTTCGTATTGCATTTTATGAGGTATTTCTCTTCTACGAAGGCACATGTGCTTCAGTGAAAGAGTGTTTAAAAACCTCCAGAGAATCGAAATTTATGTAAAACAATTTTTTTTAAATTTTGTGCTTTATGGTCATATGGATCTATCAGTAAAGTTTTCTATTTATTAATAATTAGTAATTTTATAATGTTTACTTAGGGCCGATGGACATAGGTCTCTAAGTAATGTAATGCACAGTTCAGAGCCTGCTTGTTTGAACTTGGGTTCTAGTAAGAAGCCATTTTCCCTTTTAAAACAATGGTTTAGAAGTGCGAATTTTCACAACGTTCCAAATAGGGAGCGTTACAGCATGCATCAACAAAAATTCTGGACCTAAAATTACGATTTATAAAAGTATTTCCTCAATGTATCATTTGAAATAATTGATGACAACGACAAACTTACAAGCTCACCTGCTAAGTTGAAATGTATACTGAACATTTAATAAAAACAATATATAATAAGAAAATACAATATTGTAAAATATAAAATTTTCACATACATTTCCACATTTAAGGATTTCAATCCTAGAAATTTGCGATACAACTTAGCTGCAATTTTCCCAATTATAGTCAGGAATCAGGATGTTCAAAAACATGCAAGTAATGAATATCATTTTAATTGAAGAGATATCAGTTTCAACTTCTTCGATGTATCTAGATTTATTATTGCGATTAATATGAAAAAAATGTAGGAAAAAGGAATAATTGCAGTATTCCAGCCCCAAAAATAAAGCATTTACATGCTTGACTTGACTTCATATTGACGTCAATATTACGATTACATAGTATCATTTTACGCGGCTTCGTGTAAACAATATGCCTCGTGTTCAATTAAAGAAATTGAGTTATTTAGCAAACTAGACAAAGACGGTTTGTAATGGATGTCTTAAACAATTCACCATTAAATATTAGTAAAAACGTAAAACTAGTAAAAACAAATTTAGAATTTTAGAAAAATGGTCGTTTGTATTTTCAATTTTTCTGATGCCAACCGATATGAGAGCTAAGGTGTTATCAAAGCATCGACACTTTCTCTTCTCCACGTGTCAATAAGACAGCTTTTCGAATGAAGAGTCGGTGTTTTCCTACCATGGCTGTGTGAGGCACGTCAGGAAGGTCGGGGCGCGTGTTTTGAAAACGGGCGCCGCCCGCATCGGTGCCGTGCATGGCTCGCGAGAGGCGGCGGAGGCGCCGCCGGAGAGCAGGTTTGAATCCCGCGGCCGTTAGGGAAGTGACTCAGCGGCGGCGGCGGTGCCGGGAACAGCGCCGCGAAGGACGCTCGTGATGCGCTAACGCGGCGCGACGGAGCTCCGCCCGCGGCCCCGCCCCCGCAGCTCCCATGTGAAGGAGAAACCGCCAGCCGCCAGTTGCCGCCGCCGCCTCCAACTCGTCTACCGCTCCGTCTCGCTACGCCGTGCGTCTCTCACTCGTCTAACGCTCCGTTCCGTCTCCGATCGCTCCGCCTCCGCTCCACCCGCCTCCGTCTCGATCCGCTCGTCTCGATCCCGCTCCGTCTCCGACCCCGCCTCCGTCTCCGACCCCGCCTACGTCTGCGACCCCGCCTACGTCTGCGACCCCGTCTCCTACGGCCCGGCCTCTGTCTCCTTCTATGGCCCCACCTCCGTCTCCGTCTTCTACGGCCCGACCTCTGTCTCCTTCTATGAACCCGTCTCCGCCTCTGTCTCCTTCTATGAACCCGTCTCCGCCTCCGTCTCCTTCTACGACCCCGCCTCCGCCTGCTTGATGATACCTTCGCCAGCTTGCCACTTCCACCACCAACCGAACTAGCGTTATCCCCACCACAGCCATAGTCAACGCCGCCGCTGCCGCCACCATCTCCGCTGGAGTCATTCCTACCACCGTCACAGTCACCACCACCACCACCATTAAAGCCGATGCCGCCACCGCCGTTTCCACTGGCGTCATCGTCACCACCACCAGAGGCACTCTTTTTTACAGCCTCTGCTCCGAAGGAGTTCGCGGCCAACGCCTACCCTTGGCAGTGGCCGTGGTCCACACAATAATTAAGGACTTTTTTTTCTCAGACTCTTTGTAACTCGATATGATCCTATACAGTCGGCGTACAACAAAAGCGACATTTAAAAAATCATGTGAATAAATGTCTCTAAAATGGTATATTTTTGTTACTAAAACACACTTAAAGATTCCGTGACAACTGATGTACTAAAGAGCGAAATTTGACCTGGAATTGCCCCCGCTCAAATACTAAAATTGTTTATTTACTTTAGACTTATACTTTGTACATTTTATTATACTTGCATGTTACTTTCCTTGTGTGTTGCTGACGTGTTACTTCATAGTATATATATTTCAGTGTAATAATTGTAATGCTCTGGGAGCATAAATGAAACTAAATGTAATATGCAATTAGAGTAAAAAAATGTAATATTTAGCCAAGTTTTGAACATAATACTCGTATTAATGTGATGTGGTAAATGTATAATGTTGAAAATTGTGTATTTAGTATATAATATTACTAATTGTGCATAAACTGTATAACAGTAGTATTATATTATATAACATTACATTTTTCATTTAAAATGTACATGTGGGTACGTACTGTCTCAATATACGCATTAGTATCCATGCATGCATGAAAAATGCCGAAAAGAGATACTTTTGTATCTTTTCAAAATGTCTCTAACATTAAAAGCATAAAAGTTTAGTTGTGTTATCGTGCAGAAATCCAGATACCTAATATATCATACTGTCTTCAGAATCGTCGCATATAACAATGGTATGATCTCAAAATTCCAGATTCTGACATATCCAACTTTCTTTAAATGAAAGACGTCACGCAGACACGATTTGCAACGATACGAGAGAAAAGCCATTCAACACTAACAAGCGGCATTTCATCAAGGACGGGGAGCGTTAATTGGGGTGCGCGGGGTTCAACCGTTGCAAAAAAGCAGCTCCGCGGGGAAGGCTGGCCGTTTCAGCTGGACGAGCCGCAGTCGCCGACTCGAACTGGATAAGCCGGTCCCGGGAATCGAACCCCGCGCCGCCGGGAGGTCGTTCCCTGCAAGGTGACACTGCAGGGAAGCTACCACCCCCAAGCCCCCCCAATGGGGGCGCGTCATCAAATGAGGAAAATTCGTTCGAACCAGATGTAAAAACGGTTCCCTAAACCCGCGTGTTGTATTGTTTCAGTAAACCATTCACATTATTCTCAACGCTCATTTCTGGAGACTAGGTGAAATATTCGTGTTCAATAAAGGCATTACATCAATGATATGATTCAGAAATTTAACTAGTATAAGTTTAATTTGCGAGTATGAGAGTTTGCATTTATGGATGATATTCCAGTAAACTCGAACATTTTCTTTTTTCTAAAACTTTGTATATTGTATGTTTAGAATGCTAGTGAAGAATCAACGGATGCAATAAATTCAAATCCATTTTCACCATGCAAATAATTATACATAATCATTCAATATCTACTAAAATGAAGACTTTTGTATGTTATTCTTAAGAGCAGTAATTCAGGAAAAAAATATTACGTTTTTCTCAATATTTGTTGATTTGATTTTAGACGTTGATTAGTGTTTCGAACATTCTAAATTCGCAAATCATTTTTAACCACTGCATTATATACATGATATACTGTTAAAAACAAATATAACTGTCGTATCTTTTTCAGTTAAGCAGATTTATTGAAATTTCAAAAAGACAGTAGGACAAAAAAATTCAACGGCTATTCACACCACGGAATCAGGAGAGGGTAAATAACAACCACATCTTTTGTCTGTCACTAATTGCCAAAGATGATTGCTTTAACATCCGTAATCTTCTAAAAGAATGCCGCATTTCTCTAATATGAACTTAAAGGAACTCGAAATTTACAAAATTAATTGGAGGTCAGTGCGAAGGAGGCACTCACCAAATACTGTGGTGAAATATTT
>BOPP01000046.1:6617242-6638567 GCA_017312745.1 Gryllus bimaculatus | reverse complement strand
TGAAAAATTCTTTCCCCATTGTCCCAGGGGGGTTTAAATTGGGAAAAAATTAAATGGAAAATTTTGGTGGTTCCGGGAAAACAAAAATTTTTTTTCCAAACTTACAAACAGGTCCAGGCCATCCATAGTTTCCGTAATGAATATTCTCTTGGTCCCCCCATCTGTAATGAGTCAGGGGAGGATTTTAATGAATGTTGTTATTTTTTCTTTCACTTAGAACAATGCCGTTTAGTGTCAAAAAATCAATCATTTTATATTATGACTAAATACCATACCATTTTTAAATTTTTTTTTTTTTTTTATTGTATGCGAGATTTTTCGCGAGTTCGACTAAACAGTTTTTTTTTTGTGCCTTTTTTTTTAACGCGATTTTTTCAGCTGATTTTGCAATTTAATTAATTTTTATGGTATTAACTGTTCACAATATTTATGAATTTGCAACAAATGATCATCTACATAAATTCCTGAGTACAATATAGAGCGAAATCGATAGGTTAATGTCAGCCGTTGAGAGTAGTAATGTAATCTAGGTTCTGTGGATGGTTTTTATCGGGGCGCATTTTCGATTCGCATATAAGAGCAGGATTTTCTTTTAAATTAACAGTCCAAACAAAAGTGTGCAAGAAGAGTGCTCATGTGAAAAGGAAGAAGCCTCAACTTATATCAGTAACATATCCAACAGCTTGAGTTGTTCATCTTGAGTAGAGTTGATAAATTTTTACATTATGTTTCATTGGTTTTTAACGCGGGGGCATTTTTTAAAGATTTTAAGAGCATTTTGTTGTATCATTCGAGATGATTTAGGTCATCAAATCGCTTCTATATGCGTTTTATGCTCGTAACGTCCACATGAAATTTCTTCTCAGATCTGCTTTAGCAGATAGCAATGATCGGATTGATTGATCGGATTGATTGATCGGATTGATTGATCGGATTGATTGATCGGATTGATTGACTGGATTGATTGATTGGATTGATTGATTGGATTGATTGATTGGATTGATTGATTGGATTGATTGGATTGATTAGATTGCTCGCTTGCTTGATTGATTGATTGGATTGATTGATCGGATTGATTGATTGGATTGATTCATTGGATTGATCGATCGGATTGATTGATCGGATTGATTGATCGATCGGATTGATTGATCGATCGGATTGATTGATCGATCGGATTGATTGATCGATCGGATTGATTGGATTGATTGATTGGATTGATTGAATTGATTGGATTGATTGATTGATTGTGTTTGCGGGCGCGTCAACTACCAGTATCATTATTCAATTGAACTGAATTAATGCCTTATTTTTAAGTGGGGAGACTCGGGCCATCAGCCCCTCTCTTCCGTCTGACCACGCAAATTTTGCTACGCTCCTTTCACTAACTAGCAGAGGAAGGAAGTATTTCTTGGGCGACGAAACAGGCGATTTAAATTTAGCTCAGAGGCGTCATTTAGGCTTGAAGATCTTTCACATGCAAGTAAATCTACTAACGTAGGACAGCTGGCTTTACTTCCCCTCCGAAGGAAGACGTACGAAGGATTTGTTCGCCCTCGAAAATCCATGGCTTCGATCGGGTTTGAACCTGTCATTAGTCCTATAAATGATGAGATCGCACTAAAAAGAACAGAACTAAAGCACTGCAAATACATAGAATATCAAAAATCCTAAAAGAAATTGTTTCATGTCTTTCTGTTCCTTTTTCCAAGACTAATGAGATCAGGGATGTTTACAAATTGTGAAAGAATGCAGTTACTATTCGCTATGAAAACAGGTTTAAAGGCTTCTGAAAATGTAACTAAAATGATTTATATTTACCAAGATCTGTACATGACTTTTCTTGCGCCTCCATTTCGCCAGAGGCGAGAGAAGTGTGGGGTTTACTCTCTCATATAAAATCTGCAGCTTGTTAGGATGCAAAACGGTTTCTAATACACAGAAGCGAACATCGTATTTTTCTCAACAGCGATCGTGATCATTTATTCTTCATTCTACTACTATTGGAAAACCGTGTAGGGTAGGAAAAATTACACACATGTAACGCACATACGGTTGGTCTTGGAATTGACACAATGAACAAATGGCGGCAGATCAGCGTTTATTCCATACAGTTTGAGATATTATTATACTACAAACTGGTTAATAACGGCAAGCGACAACAGAATTGGGGCTCACTACCGTTAATATAAAATGAAAACATCAAAATCGGTCGAGTCAAAAAGCTCAAAGTTCTTTGTAAATAAAAACCTTTAGCGTTTTAAATAGGTTATGTAGCTATCTGCACTATTCCTTACATAAGTTTCCTTTCTTTTCTATTAGTAGCACAAGTTCGATGTTTACACTTTGCGCTTAAAATATCATTAAGTTATGGGTTTCGCTTATTTTAATGTCTTATGGTACTTGAGCGAATTGTCAAAAACGTTCTGTTAACGAGAAACCTCTGCGTAGAATGTTGGCTAGGCGCCCGTAGTTCAAGCGGCCCTGCAGGTGGATCTGCTTTAATTTCCTGTACTCTGTGGAGAGAAATTACACGCAACGAGGCATATGTTAAGCCTTGCGGAGTCTGTTCATAAAACACGCAGCGTCAGCAGGGCGAATGAATGACTTAATTAGATGTATGCAGTTTGGTTTAAGGCCGTCAAACTTGTGTTTAACTCTGTTAACGGCGTACGCTGTGATATCAATTTTTCATGAAGGATTTGTATAATGTATGTCGTTAGAAGTTCACGGAAAATAAACGCATAAAATGCAATAGTTTACTTGGGAAGTGGCCGTGCTCATCGTTAATAAACATGACAAAGCTACAAAGTTTATTATTAGTAATGACTTTAAATTGCACAAGGAGGTAACGTTGCACTTCGTCGCTACACACACCGTCAGGTAGGAACAACGGAATTGCTTCTTCAATTATTGTACATCCAAGAGATCAGAATATTTCTCATTATTAACTATTTCATCGTACAGTTTTATAAAACCCATTTCTTCTTAAAGCCATCATACAACACAAAAACTAATTTTAAAATTAAATAAACAGTAAAAGTATTTAGAGATGCACGATAGTAATTAATATATATTTCAGAAACTATTTTAGTGGACGATTTCCTCTTCTATGTCCTACGCTAATTCCAACTTGTCCGTTGAAATTCCGTCTTCTCGGTTCAATATTGCCTGACTGCTTACATTCACACGCAGAAAAGCATCTTGTCCTTGCCGCAAGACTAAAAACATCAGCTACGAACAAAGAACCACAGAGTTTCGGTTAAACCACAAACTTCGTATTCGATCTGCTATTTCGTGCGTTACTGCTATTCTTCCCATCGAATACGACTTGTGAGGTCGCACCATCTGATTTTTGAAAACCAAAATTACGTCTTTGAATCATCTAATTTATTTCTTTTGACTCGCACCTTACTCCGATAAAATACTATAATTCCAAGAAATCATTCCATGGGTTATGAAAGATCCGAAGTTAAATACACATTTTTCCTTGAATGTGAATGATATCTAGCGCGAGAAAATCACAATATTACTTCAGAGCATTTTGAGGTTCTCACAAATACCTTTTGAAGTCCTTAGTCCAAAACCAAACTATTACATTATGTTTCAACATCAAAGTTTTCCCTCTAAATAATATTTGAATAACGAAACATGTATTCTTATAGACTAGTACAGAGGCTTAGGCCTTTTCCTTATGTTCAATGAGTCGGTAATGCTGATATTGATAAAGGAGAGGATGTTAATGCAGCATTTGAGAAAACGTGAATCATTGGTAGCGAGAGCAGTTCTAGGAAACTTTATCAGGATCCTAATTTGTCAACACAAAATTTATATTGTATGAAGGGAACTGATTCCGCACTCAAACCCAGGAGACCAAAAACTAGCGCGCTACTTGCTACAACGAAGGTTGCCCATAACGCAATAGGAATATAAAGTGTTTTGAATTGTAAGGAATAACGAAAGCATACAGATCAATTTCACATTTTGATTACTCACTAAAAATGTAAGGAAGAAATGCTCTTTGGTTTAATAAACAGAGAATGAATAAATAACGTGCTTTGTTGCCAAGAATCTATACAATTCGACGATTCCAAGAGATCTTGCTTTCACCTAAACAAGTAAACAGATGCTGGGACTACCTTAGTAAAAGTGGGGTTATTACCACACATTGCACTGGTTGATTTGCACTTACTGTAGAGCTCGTTTTTTTAATACATATTTATTTTTCATTCCAAAATACTAGTTCAATTTTCATTCGCTTCTTCATACGCATTGAACTGTATCATGACGGTGCTGACGTTCCCATCCATGTATAGTTAGGCCGCGCCCTCTTTCTCTCAGCATCACCGTTGCTGTAACTTGGCTTAGTATCAAAGAGAAAAAAACATGGATAAAAATGCATATATTTATCCAATGTGGCAAAATAAATAAACTTAAGGTATAAATTTAAGGTAAAATAAGGTATTTTTCGAAAGCCTGAAACCGCAAGCATCATGCGACTGAAGCACATGAAATCCCCTCATTCACGTACGTCCATGTGAGAATACAAGATTTGATTATTATATCTCGGAAATTTGTATAATTTTTTTTTAATGCGCATATTCCTCCAGAACTGTGGCAAGACAAAATATTAAACGTAAATTAATGAAGGTTTAGCACCATTCTATTTTGCGTACTTTACAATTTCTTATACTTTAATATTTTTTCTATTCTTAATATTTTACATAGTACCTTCCGTTCTGGAAGTAATGCTGAATGACAAAACTTGCAGTATATTAGCGGGAAATGTACTTTTCTAATTACTGAAGTACTCAGAAATACAAAATGGTTGAGAGTACAAGTAGAATCTATACGGTACAAGGTACATGTGATGCAAAATACACATAGATGGGATTGTCTTTTGTCCTCCTTAAATTTACTTCATGAGATAAAAATGTGATCAATAAATTATTTTTAATAGTATATAATATTTTGGTGAATCATTTAAAATTTGTGTATTTTATGGATTTCTGTGCATTTTAGTTCTAGAAATTTGTATTTCCTTCAAAGCTCTAATTTGCAGAGTGACTGAAATGGAAACGTCGAATAGTCGTGAAAACTGTGTGGATACGACAGTGACAACTATAATACAATGTATCAAAATATATAATATGCCCATTATATACTTGTAGGTTATCAAACTAGTCCGTAATTTGTCGCATAAAAAGAAGCATGTGTGAACGAAAGAATGGCCCTAGAAAAACAGGAAAATACGAAACTTGAAAGACATAAAAGTTAAATTACAACATCTGCTCATCGCAGTAAAAGTATTTTCAGAGTGAAGTAAGCAAAGGTTTTTTAAGGAATTCCCTTTGTTCTTATCATAACATTAGATGTTAGGCTAGGTCACTAAGAGACTACGGCTTTGCAGCTCGTTCCGTTGTTCACTGAGTAAACCTTCATATTCTGGTGATAACGCGGCAAAGTTGGCTAGTTAGCCACGTACAGCGTCCTGGTTACTCATAGAAGATGCAACGCCCAAATGCATGCCTGGTTGCAGTGGAAGTGAACTTACTCGCACTGAGAGGATATACTCATTAACTTTACAAACCCAAAATAAATCAGTGTATGAAATTATTATATGATTCTAGGATAATCAGTATATTGTTGAATTGTTTTTTAGACAATTTCAGACTCTAAATTTTAGATAAGACTTGAAAGAATTCAAAAGACTAGATTCAAAATGACTGTGCAAAAACAATGAGGGAAGTCAAATAAAAATAAATATATTAATTAGGGGGAAAATAAAAACTGGAGATATATTTATTTTTTCTTGGAGAAACTTGATTTTCTTTCATATAAAATATTAAAAAGCTAAATATAATTTTAAAAATGAATTATATTGCCAAATATTGTGCTTAATTTTATCTCATAATCTTATGTTTATAATTCCATTTTCAGTTTTTCACTCTGAATCACAAATTCTTGAATGTATCTGGAATAATACTGGATCGAATTTTAACTCAATCATTTCGAAATAATGAAGAAAAACAAAATTTAAGGCGCCCGTAATCACAGATGCGCTAAATTTCCACAATATCTAGAGAATTTTCATACTCAGCAAATAAAATGCGCTTTTAATAAGTTCGAAAAACTAAAAAAAAACATAACAATGTGTCTCGAGAGAGCACCAAAATATCTGAGTCTTCTTCTTCTCCCCGAACCAGATCTTGTGTTCGTTGCTGGTTTTATCTTGAGTTTGGATGTCCTGAGTTTGTGTGTCTAGAGGATCATTCTAGCAACCCGTGGCTCTGATTGATTGTTCTCCGTGGTTTCTCCAACCGATATCATGCGAATGCCGGGGCAGTACCTTAACAAACGGGCCACGAACCGCGCGCAATTTTTCCTTCCTCTACCTTATTCTATCCTTACCCCTTACTTAGACTTACATGCACTACACTACCATACATTACAAGAGACATGTCGGGAGCTTAGAGCTTGTTTCCGTCTGGAGTGGTGCCTCGCAGATGGGAGATACCTGGTTCGAGAAAACACCGTTAGACGACGGTAGGTCGGCGATGGATCTCACCAACATACATACATACATACATACACATTACATTTACGTTTCTAATTACCTTAGCAGTTGACGCTCTCGGAATAGCACAAAATTGAAATCAGTCAATGAGTTCGGTCATACAAGGCATGACGCAGAGGTCCAGGCCGCGGATACATTTCAGTGAAGTCACTGGACCATGGCACCTGTGCCAGTGCACTAGCAGGTATGCACTGTTCGTCAGACATGCCTTACCCCTTTCGGGATTCATGTCTGTATGTATTGATAGTGTTATCGTATGTTTGGTATGCGAGAGTGCAGGCAGAGGAAGGAGAGAAGCTGCGACGTCCCGTCGTGCAAACTTCCGTTTAGCAGTCCTTGCCTCGCCTTTGTGCCAGCGAACCGGGTGTCGCTGCCGCCCCGCCAACTGCCGTCTCCCGCCCCGCACCGCCTCCTTCCTTCCCATCCCGCACACCAGGTGCCATCGCATTCGCCGCCTATCGCCGCCTAGCTTTCCAGAGAAGTACTGAGAACGCGGAACGCACAAACTAGAAGCCCCCAGCTGAAGTTGGTCCGGCCACTTAAGCAGCCGACTCATTCGCTCGGGCGCTGAGGGAGCCTTGCAGCTCGAGAAGCATCCGCCCGCTAAGTGAACTGTTGTACTCGCTTCTGTTGTTCCTTTGAGAACTAGCAGGGCACACTGCGTCGGAACAAGGAAATTCCTCGGGCAGATGAAGTTGCCCGATAATTTCCTTTGAAGGACGATAAATTCCCTTTGCTAATGACAGCATTGTGGCGTAATAACTGCAGCGAGCCCTTGCCCGGGATCTGTAGAGTGAAAACGACCTTTACAAAGTGTAAAGATATTAGTAATTAGGTGTGATCAACTTTCTGTCGAAGTTGTAAGTCTAGTTTGTAAGATCTGCATTTCATTTTTCATATATGGATATAAAATTCAGAGCGCATAAATAAAATGAATTGGAAATACAATTTCGACTGTCAGAAGTTACATTTTATTTCGTCGTTATTTTGTTCCATAATATCGATATTCTTCACCCTTAGTAAAACAATTCAATATTATATTATTATTTTCAGTGTTTGACTGCAGAGAGTATTCGACGAAATTTAACGGCTGAATACATTTTCCAAATTAACGCCCTTCCGTCAGACGATAACTATGTGGGTCTGCAATAGCTGTCGACTGGCTAATGGTCAGACTAAACTTTCAAATTATAAGGTATTAAATCCAGTCATTCTATTTTATTAAATACTCCCTGCAACCAAGCATTGAAATTAATAATATTTTAATCAATAGCTTTACTGTGAATGCATCTGTCATAATTATCAAGCAAATACAAATTAAAAGAAAAATAATGGGAAATAAAAACACAAGCAATACGCGCGTTATTTAAAATTAAAACATCAAGTAACTTCCAAAGTGAATTAACATTAGCAAAATATAAGCGATAACTGATTCTGTTGAATTTGTAAACTTGCATGTCACTTGTTAGTGTTGGTTATTTATTACATTTTATGCCGGTGTGGGTTGAAGTGGCAGTATTTGATGTCATTAGTGGGAAAACGCTAAAATAATTACAACACTAATTTGCATTCATTCCTGCGGGACCTGCTTGGGATCATTTAGTAAAATGGCATGAGTTCCCACCAAATAAAATGAACTTTCGTCCTTCACAGACTTGTATTATGCCTTGTTCCTACTTTTTTTTCTTTTAGAAGAGGTCACTCTCCCTCGTGTTGTATTTGAAGGAGAAGAATACGAACACAAACCACGAATAGAGTTAACAGCGTCACGACTGGGGCACGGTATTTACTGGTCCGTTCTTTCCAATTTCATCACAAAAGAAGTACCAGATGTCAGCAGGAGTTCGTGACAATTTCTCTTTTGGATTCAGAGAATCAGTATAGTGAAAGTTATTTCACAAAGGAAGGAACACACATGTCATTCAATCACGGTATTCAAACGATCCTCACGCAGTAAATACCTAATATCGAGTGAAATATTTTATCCAGACACTGATGCCTGAATGAAAATGTTCTATGATTGCCAAGGCCAAATGTACTAAAGCATTCAAATCATGTAGATACATATTTCTTAAAATACCTAAAAACACCTCAATTTAGAATGAATATAATACACTTATATTGACAATATTTAGTATTTGGTGGTGGAAAAGATCGTGTGCGAAATGTGCACGACCAGAAGAAAAAGTTAAAGACTCCAAGAAATTACACTAAACACAACCTGAATAATCGATTGTGGCACATCATTTACTACGACAACCAAACGTATAGTTCCTTTTTACTTCGTGGCGAACCATTACTGCAAAATCGATAAATAAATACTAATAATATGAAAGAATATTGTAATACTGATTTCTCTATGAGGTGTAGTCAAACCCGTACAGAGAATATCAAGAAACTGTAAGATGTTTAGCTGTAGACATCTATCTTTGTCGTAAATTGTTGTTATAATAATAAAAATTATTATAATAATTATAATAATAACACCTCTATGCAAATCTAATATCACATCTTGGCAAACAAATCCATTCGTAGAAGACATCCAAATGAAAGAGTATATGATGGGATTTCTTTCAAATGTAAACCTATCAAAACATAGTTTGAGTCAAACATTACAACGAAATGTATTGAGTGAAGCTGTTATTCTTGCCTGCAATGCAACAGGAAAAAAAGTTTTCGAAGAATTCCAATAATATCCAGAAACTACGTTTCAGTTTTAGAGAATTCAATTTACCGATTTACCCGCGTTCGAAGTAATGTTTCACTATGAAACTTTCTTCATTACCATTTAAACAGTAAAACGATAGTTTGCAAAATTCAAAACGTAAGCACGGGACCACTTAACAGTGAAACTTCTCGACAAGACCACCTCGTCAAGAAGACCACCTCTTTTCGAGACGAGGTTTCCATGGATAATTATTCCACGAAATAATTATTCCCTAAGACCAATGTATTTTTACCGCACTGAATAATGGTACTTAAAGAATGCTCTGCTATTGTTTTTGTCATCATACTAATTTAATGATTACATCATTAAAGCTTTCATTTGAAACCTAGTGTTACGACGACTACCGTAGTAGTCGCAGCAGCAGCGGTGAGTACAGTTTAAAAGTGCGATGTTCCCTTTAAGAAGACCACCCATGTAAAAGGCCAATTTTAAGGTATTAATCACGTGGTCGGCTTAAAGAGATTTCATTATACTCTAGTAGTTTACTTTAGAATTAGAAACAAGACCTCCTTGAGAAGTTTAAAGAAAGCATCTCAAATTATTAAGATGTAAGTTTCAAATTGGATGTCACATTATAATCAGATGATGTTCAGTCTTTTTTTTTAAATTTAGGACAACCACACTAAATACTTCCAAAAAGATTTTTGCATCACAATTTTATTTTAGTTTATGTAATCCAACGTTCGGATTCTAGACACGGTTCGTGTGTTCTGTCTCTTGTACAATTGTTATTATATCCTTGCAAGCTAAAGGTAATATATACAAAAGCATAAACAAAATATACAGAACAAATCTGATTGTTTACGAATACGTTGTGGAGTGCAGTCCAGCCACATGACCGTATGTGATGTAAAAATCATTTCGAAGAATTTATTGTGGTTGTTCAAAATTTAAAAAAAGGGGATTGAACAACATTTGAACGGTATAAGTGACATTTTATAAAATCTGAAAAAATCTGTTTATTTAAGTCAATATCACTGTAAACTCGTGGTGCTTTCTTTCATCGTTAAAAACCACGGAATCTAAATTGTTCATTAAACCCACGTAAAACACACTGACACTGACATTTGGTCTGAAATAAACACTTTAGTGTGCGTGTGTGCGTGTGTGCGTGTGCGTGTGTGTGTGTGTGTGTGTGTGTGTGTGTGTGTGGGCTTTTTTTTTTTATAGAATTTATGAAATGTCACTTACCCCATTCTGGTTTTCACCCTTTCATTTAAAAAGTACCCCAAATGCAGATGCAAATCTCACTGTCGTGTGTCTCTATTTTTTTTTCCTGTGCGCTTCGAAACGCGCAAAGGACGCTCCGAATCGACGGCGGGGCGTTGCGGGCGTTGCGTGCGGTGCGCCACGCTGGCAAGGGGCGGGGGGAGGGGGGAGGACCGGTCGGCTTATCTGCGTGGATCTCCGCACGCGCCACTGGCCGCATCCTCAAGCGGCGGCTGCGCGGATGTGCAGCATCGCGTAACCGGGTGATTCACAGGACGAGCGGGCGCACAGGAGGCGCGGAAGCGAGCGAGAGGGCCGCAAAAAACGACCCTCCCTTCCCCTCGACACACATCTACAGCAGCAAATGCCTCTGTGCCAACGTAACACGTATGGATTAACTCCTTGAAAACTGATAGTTCATCGGTCTATGGAAATCCAGCCCAAGATCCAGCTAGATCACAGGGGATGGTCGTTAAATTTCCTGCTGGCGTTGTGGTTCAACTTCAGATCATAACCAAATTCCTACTTTTACCAGAAGCGCGATATCTTGCACCATCTTGTATATTTTTGCAAAATAAAATGCTGTAATGGATATAAAGGAATTTTCAAGGGGTCACAGTGCAAATACATGTACAATCACTGTATCATGCTTCTATCACACCTACGTAGGTCAAAAAGTCTGGTTAAAATTGGAAAGGGGATGGGAAGTGTTATGGATAAAAAAGTAATTTAAAGTTGTCGCGCGGGCAGCTGGGTAGCGCGCGCTGTTGAGACTTGCTAGCGGCCACTGTCCCAGAAATTCCTCAATGCAAGGTTGGGGCGAGTCACGGCTCACAACGTCGCCGGGGAATAATGAGAAGAAGCGGGAGATACTGCCCCAACAGGCAGTATGGTTTTGTGAGAGAGCTCCATTGTGTTGATAGTAGTTGTAGTAATTTCGCCCAAACCGACTTTGCCCGCTATTGGAGATTTTATTTGGACTTTGATGACCTTGTCTTAGAACTTGGAATTCATCTGTTGGTGACGACAGGGCTTTAATTAAGACGAAGCATTGTTAGCGGTACGATCTGAACTCTGAATTTTATCAAGTGAACAATAAACATTTGTTAATTGTTCATTTCTGTGTGTGTATTTTCGGGACATAACAGATATGAGTGCCTACCATGACAGAATACTAGGGTAAAAATACCCAAGAGAAATTCGAACCCGCAGCTCTGCGCTTCAACATTGCTACCACTTCAGCGATCTTAGGCTTCCGGGTAGGCAAGCTTCTATTTACTATTTGAATAAAAGTGGTGACAAGTGTGTATGATGATTTCATGGAGATTCATAGAGATGTGTTTTGTTTTTCACGATTGTTTGTCAAACATTCCGTGGCTCGTTGGTTAACATGCTCGTTTTCCAACGCAACCCTGGGTTCGATTTCCAGTTGGGGCAAAAATTAAGTATGCGCTTTCCTTGCACTGTGTCAGTATCTATTGCTGTGTGACAATGAGAAAGCCCACTTCTCACGTTGAGAGTACCAGAATACAGCGAAGGTATGGCGATGTGCTAACTACAAGTACTCCCGACCAATGGCTGGTAGGTCATAGCTCGTAAAGTGCTGTTGTGCCAAAGTACAAATACTGTTTGTCAGGAGAGGCCGACAGGCGCAATCAGCAACGTCAGATACTTCCATCGACACCTGTAATACGATAGGTATTCCTTGCAAATGGCGCCTACTGACGGTATGCACAACATAATTTTCATAGATCTACTTTTTTCCATTATCTAGTTTCCAAAGAAACATTGAACAAAAAGGGCTAGTAGTTTGTTTTGTTTTCTATACTTTCAATATTCTTTTAAATATTATGCTTGAAATATCATATATCCATGAGCTTCGAAGACAATAAAGAAGATCGAAGATTAACAATGAAAACTATAGTTCTCTTTCAAGGCAACTCCAGTTCAGTAATATAAAGACACTCCAATCATATTTCTACAAAACGTTTTTGTATTAATAATAGTAAAATATAACAAGAGTTTAAAAAATTTCATTTGTTAAATAGATTTTGTATTATATCAGTCTAGTTAAAATTGCGCTTAATGATATTGTTTTTCCGTAAAATATGCTAAAGGTTTCCTGGAAAATTACTTCTATCGTCGAGGGAAATAAACCCCGCCGAAATTCCAATTCCAGCGATTTTAATTTCATAATTTTTTTAGATGTAATGAACAGGTAAAGTAAAACCGCTCTTCAAACTACTGAATTAAATTAAATAGAATAAACCAGAATGCAGTTCTGAGAACAAGACCAAAGACATTGAAACCAAAGGCCAATCTGAAGCCAAGACATTGAAAAGAAAACTTTTACACTGCAATTTAATGAGAAGCAAATACAAGATGCTGCGTGCTCAAACAATAATGAACTATTACGAAGAGAAAAGAGACGAACAGAAGCAAAGATAATACTTTGATATGGAACGTTTGTGTTTTCGTGTTACAAGATGATTCGTGGGTGTTCAACATGAAAGGGAATGACACGAAAAAGTGTATGTTTATATGATATACTATGTAAGATTGTATTTTGGACTCTTAGTACTTATTGCTTAAGTACTCGTATATATTATTTTAAGGTAAAAGTTCTCAATTTTTTCGGTATCTTTTGTGCGTAATAGAGAAAAGGAAATTACCAAATTAATAAATATTTCTGAAGGGAATGGAAAGGTGTGTTGACGGTTTCATACACATTTTATTTTATTCATTACAATAAAAACGCAATTTAATGGCCAATAATATGCTGCGACAATACTCTTTATCACTTACGAGTGATAAAACTTTTAATACATTCTCCTGGGAGTACCGCGCAGTGGCGCATGCGCTCTTCGCTGCGGCCCAGCAAACTCGTTGTCCTGACGTAACCTCACTTATTTTTTGCTAGCTATTGGAATGAAATAAAATCACATATTACACACGACGATAAAGATGCATTATCTGATTGAGAAACATACTTAACTTGCTCCTACCGCTGCTGGTGAGTTAATACCTTCCTCCCTAGATAAAGTACCTCTTTATCGCCTTGTTTAATAAATTGCCATTGTTCCAGAACATATCTTTCTGTAACGGTGGGTTCAAACTTAGCCCGCCAACAACGTTCACCGTACGCCTTTCTGTTAGAGGCGATCCAACGTCAGTCGGATCATCCAAGTGAGCGACAAGCGAGCACGAACCGAACATCCTTCCCCGCAGCAGTATCAACTTCGAATATCAATACTGGAGTTCAGATCGCGATATGCGTGGCATCTAACTTTGAGAACGACCGCTCCTGGGTGACGGTTTCTTCGTTCGACGTCCGCGCTCAGGTTTGTTTCCAGTTTACGAAATAGAATTTAAAATTTAACAATTTGAAAGTGAGGGAGGCTTTGAGTCGCAATGCAACCCGCAATGCACTTGTTTCATAATACATCGTTCTCCATTACTCGGTAACAGCATCTTAGCCATCTAAAACCCGGTTATCGATGTCCCTAAATTGTATTATGCTCACCCAGGACGTAATATACAAAATGATACCCTACAGACATCATTTTATACATATTACAATCATGGATGTTTAAGTTTAAAGGAAGTGGTAACCACATCATTTGTTTTCCATTCAACGGTTTACAATTATTGTGCGGTGTGTCTGTGATACTTTATGAACTTCTTTTCTCTATACTACGATTCATTTGTATAGCGCTTTACATGGTACTGCGTGATGGAATACTTGAATGCCACTTTATTTTGTGATATGAATAATTCAGTGGTGTCCATAGTACGAGCAAATTGGATTCCGATCCGGAGTGCAAAATGAGAGAGTAAAATTTGTGAGAAGAGTCTTCCCTTTAATTTAATTAAGTAGTAATGATTCCATTCAGTAGTAACTTTGCACGCGAAGCGAATTGAATCGACCCAAAAAACATTTCGGTGTAAAAAAAATGTCTCTGAAATTATTAAAGCACTTTGCAATTCCACTTTCTTTTATAGAAATCGCAATGGCTGATAAACATGAACATCAAAATGCCCGAGAAAAGCGAGGAAAATTGACCATATGAAACTAATAGAATAATAATAGATTATATCAATAATGGTATGGAATTGTGGAGGCCTATATAAACGCCATTTTCTTCGTACTGATATATTACTTAATCGCCATAAATACATAAGCGCCAAATTAGATAACTGAAAGAAATTTAAATGAACCAATGAGATGAGACTCAACGAACGAAAGTCGTAACAACTAATTATAGTTCATTTTCAAGTTATTTTAGCATTTAAAATAATGATTAATGATAATGATGAATGATATCGATATAAACATTTTGGTTCGTATCAAGTTGGTTCTAAATTTTTCAATATTCACCATAAATTATATGGATTATAATCTGTTGTTAGTCATTACACACAACATAAAACTTAGAAGTGAAACTTCCCATTTTGTTCATATAGTATTAACAACTTCAGAGGGTATTAAAATGATTATAGTATGTTGGGTAAATTATTTTCGTCACATGAATTTGTTACATTTGGTTCCATTTCATCGTAGTAAATTTGAGATGTTAATCAATTTCATCTTGGTCGTTAATGGTAGTTTGTATGGAAATAAATCAACATTAAAAATACTTTATTACCTACTGACTGGGATGCTTTTTTACGGACTTCAAAAATATTACAGAATGAAGAAATTTAGAAATAATTGATTCACTCACAAAATTTGAAAAATAAATCAATATAATTGGTTGGAATTTGTGGATTTTGGGTTATCGCACTGCGAATTGTATTGCACGCGTTTGCGATTTTCGACTTGGATGAGTTGGCTGTTATTTTGGCTACTTTGGCAGCATAATACAATCAACACAATCATACACATGCAACACAAATACCAGAAAGTAACCTCACATAATCTGACTTAACAAGTGAGTTCATGGAGAGTCAACTATAGAGAAGATCCCACTTACTCATTCACTCAAGTTACCATTACCTGCTTCTGCATATCGACAATCGAAGTCCAGTTTGGAGCTTCGAAGCTTTATCCCGACAGGGTTGTTTTACATACATGGAAGAGGAAAACTCGCAGGCCTAAGAGTAGTTGGACGCCGAATCTCCACTTTGTAGCAGCGGGGGAGGAACAACCGCCACCACTCGGGGGTACAACATGCACTTCACTTACGGAGTAATCTTCTCTATAGTTGACTCTCCATGAATTCACTTGTTGTAAGTCAGATTAGTGAGGTTACTTTCGGTTAACCTCACATATTTCGTGATTCTGATTATGTGAGTTACGTCAGCACAAAAGTTTTGCTGGGCCCCGCAGCGAGGCGCATGCGCCACTGCCCGTTATTCCGAGGAGAATGTATTAAAATTTTATCACTCGTAAGTTATAAAGAGATATTGTCTCAGCATATTTTTGGCCATAATTGCGTCTTTAGAATGTAATGAATAAAGATAAAATGTATATGAAACCGTCAACACACTTTTCCATTCCCTTCAGAAATAATTTATAATTTGGGGTAATTTCCTCTTTCTCTATTACGCACAAAAGATACCGAAAAAATGGAACTTTTACCTTAAAAATATATACGAGTACTTAAGCAATAAGTACTAAAGTCCAAAATACAATCTTACATAGTATTATCATATAAACATTACACTTTTTCGTGTCATTCCCTTTTCATGTTAAACACTCACGAAACATCTTGTAAACCACGAAACACACAACGTTCCATATCAAAGTATTATTTTTGCTTCTGTTGTCTCTTTCTCTTCGAATAGTTCATTATTGTTTGAGCCACGCAGCATCTTGGATTTGCTTCTCATTAAATTGCAGTTGTAAAAGTTATCTTTTCAATGTCTTGGTCTTCAATTGCTTTGGTGTTCAATGTCCTTTGGCCCTTGTTCGTCAAGACTGCATTCTGCGCTTATTCGATTTAATTTAATTCAGTTAGTTTTGAAGAGCGGTGTTACTTTACCTGTTCATTACATCTAAAAAAAAATTATGAAATTAAAAATTCGCCTGGAATTGGAATTTCGCGGGGTTTATTTTCCCTCGACGAGAGAAGTAATTTTCCAGGAAACCTTTAGCATATTTTACGCGAAAAAAAACAATATCATTAAGCACAATTTTTAACTTAGGACTGATATATACAAAAGCTTTTAAGCGAATGAAATTTTGTAAATCTTGTTTATTTTACTATTATTAATACAAAAACGTTTTGTAGAAATATGGATTGGAGTTGTCTTTATATTACTGAACGGAGTTGCCTTGAAAGGAGAACTATAGTTTTCATTGTTAATCTTCGATCTCTTTATTCTCGCGAAGCTCTGGGATATATGATATTTCAAGCATAATATTTAAAAGAATAATGAAAGTAGTAGAAAACAAAACAAAATACTAGCCCTTTTTGTTCAATGTTTCTTTGGAAACTAGATAATGGAAAAAAGGAGATCTATGAAAATTTATGTTGTGCATTACCGTCAGTAGGCGCCATTTGGCAAGGAATACCTTCGTATTTACAGGTGTCGATGGAGTATATGGACGTTGCTTGATTGCCGCCTGTCGGCCTCTGCCTGACAAGCAGTTATTTGTAACTTTGGCCACAACAGCCACTTTGACGACCTATGACCTTACCAAGCCATTGGTCGGGAGTACTTGTAGTTAGCACATCCGCCATACCTTCGCGTATTGTGGTATTCCAAGCGTGAGATTTGGCTTTCTCATTGTCACACCAGCAATAGATAACTGAACAGGTTGCAAGGAAAAGCGCACACTTAATTTTTGCCCCAACGGAAATCGAACCCAGGTTTGCGTTGAAAAACGAGCATGTTAACCAACGAAGCCACGCAATGCTTGAACAATCAATAATCGTGACAAACAAAACACATCTCTATTGAATCTCCATTGAAATCATCAATACACAGTGTCACCACTTTTATTCAATTAGTAATAGAAGCTTGCTTACCCGGAAGCCTAAGATCGCTGAAGTCGGTAGCAATGTTGAAAGCGCAGCCTTGCGGGTTCGAATTTCTCTTGGTATTTTTTACCTAGTATTCTGTCATGGTGGGCACTCATATCTGTTATGTCCCGAAAATACACACCACAGAAGATGAACAATAAAAATGTTTATTGTTCACTTGATAAAATTCAAGATCAGATTCTACCGCTAACAATTGCTTCGTCTTAATTTAAAGCCCTGTCGTCACCAACAGATGAATTCCAAGTTCTAAGACAGGTCATCAAAGTCCCAAATAAAATCTCCAATTAGCGGCAAAGTCGGTTTTGGGCGAAATTACTACAACTACTATCAACACAATGGAGCTCTCTCACAAACCCATACTGCTGTGAGCAGTATCTCCCGCTTCTCTCATTATTCCCCGGCGACCG
The DNA here is from genome assembly GCA_017312745.1 of Gryllus bimaculatus. Taxonomy (NCBI): domain Eukaryota; kingdom Metazoa; phylum Arthropoda; class Insecta; order Orthoptera; family Gryllidae; genus Gryllus; species Gryllus bimaculatus. The sequence goes on along the minus strand of BOPP01000046.1, from coordinate 6,620,660 downwards.
TTGTGAGCCGTGACTCGCCCCAAACCTTGCATTGAGGAATTTTCTGGACAGTGGCGCTAGCAAGTCTCAACAGGCGCCGCTACCAGCTGCCCGCGCGACAACTTAAATTACTTTTTTATCCATAACACTTCCCATCCCCTTTCAATTTTAACCAGAACTTTTTGACCTACGTAGGTGTGATAGAAGCATGATACAGTGATTGTACATGTATTGCACTGTGACCCCTTTGAAATTCCTTTATATCCATTACAGCGTTTTATTTTGCAAAAATAACAAGATGGTTGCAAAGATATCAGCTTCTTGGTAAAGTAGAATTGGTATGATCTGAAGCTGAAACCACAACGCCAACAGGAATGTACGCCATCCCCTGTGATCTAGCTGATCTTGGGCTGGATTTTCCATAGGACGATGAACTATCAGTTTTCAAGGATTAAGTCCACACGTGTTACGTTGGCACAGAGCATTTGCTGCTTGTAGATTGTGATGTCGAGGAAGGGAGGGTCGGTTTTGCGGCCTCTCGCTCGCTTCCGCGCCCCTGTGCGCCCGCTCGTCCTGTGAATCACCCGGTACGCGATGCTGACATGCCCGCGCAGCCGCGCTTGAGATGCGGCCAGTGGCGCAGTGCGGAGATCCACGCAGATAAGCCGACCGGTCCTCCCCCCCTCCCCCCGCCCCCGCCAGCGTTGCGCACGCACGCCAACGCCCGCAAACGCGCCGTCGATTTCGAGCGTCCTTGCGCGTTTCAAAACGAAGCGCACAGGAAAAAAAAAATAGAGACACGCACAGTGAGATTTGCATCTGCATTTGGGGTACTTTTAAATGAAAGGGTGAAAACCAGATGGGGTAAGTGACATTTCATAAATTCTAAAAAAAAAAAAAAAGCCCACACACACACACACACAACACACGCACACACACACGCACACACGCACACCTTAAAGTGTTTATTTCAACCAAATGTCAGTTGTCAGTGTGTTTTACGTGGGTTTAATGAACAATTTTAGATTCCGTGGTTTAACCGATGAAAGAAAGCACCACAGTGATATTGTAAACAAGTATTATTGATAAAGATTTAATTAAACAGATTTTTTCAGATTTTATAAAAATGTCACTTATACCGTTCCAAATGTTGTTAATCCCCTTTTTTTAAAGTTTTGAACAACCACAATAAATTCTTCGAAATGAATTTTTTTACATCAGAACGGGTCATGTGGCTGGACTGCACTCCACAACGATTCGTAAACAATCCAGATTTTGTTCTGTATTTTTTGTGTATGGCTTGTATATATTACCTTTAGATTGCCAAGGATATAATAAAAATTGGTACCTGATAGAGAGACAGAAACACACGAAACCGTGTCTAGTATCGAACGATGGATTACATAAACTAAAATAAAATTGCTGATGCAAAAACATCTTTTTGGAAGTATTTAGTGTGGTTGTTCCTAAATTAAAAAAAAAAAGACTGAAACATCACTGATTATAATGTGACATCCAATTTGAACACATCTTAATAATTTGATATGCTTTCTTTAAACTCTGAAGGAGGTCTTTGTTTCTAATTCTAAAGTAATTACTAGAGTATAATGAAATCTCTTTTAAGCCGACCACGTGATTAATACCTTAAAATTGGCCTTTTACATGGGTGGTCTTCTTAAAGGGAACATCGCACTTTTCAACTGTACTCACCGCTGCTTGCTTGCGACTACCACGTTAGCTCGTAACACTAGGTTTCCAAATGAAAAGCTTTAATGATGTAATCATTAAATTAGTATTGATGACAAAAACAATAGCAGAGCATTCTTAAGTACCATTATTCAGTGCGGTTTAAAAATACGGTTGGTCTTAGGGAATTAATTATTTCGTGGAATAATGTATCCGTGGAAACCGTCGTCTCGAAAAAGAGGTTGGTCTTCTTGAAGAGTGGTTCGTTCGAGAAGTTTCACTGTTAAGTGGGTCCCGTGCTTACGTTTTGAATTTGAAACTATCGTTTTACGTGTTTAAATAGTAATGAAGAAAGTTTCATTAGTGTGAAACATTGTACTTCGAACGGCGGTACAATCGGTAAATTGAAATTCTCTAAAACTAAACGTAGTTTCTGATTATTATTGGAATTCTTCCCGAAAACCTTTTTTTCCTGTTGCATTGCAGGCAAGAATCACAGCCTTCACTCAATACATTTCGTCTGTGAATGGTTGACTCAAACTTAGTGTTTTTGATAGGTTTACATTTCAAAGAAATCCCATCATAACTAAATTTCCATTTGGATGTCTTCTACGAATTTGGATTTTGTTGCCAAGAGTTGATATAGATTTGCATAGAGGTGTTATAATGAATAATATAATAATAATAATAATAAATAATAATTATATTATTATTATTATAACAACAATTTACGACCAAAGATGGGATGTCTACAGCTAAACATCTTACAGTTTCTTGATATTCTCTGTACGCGGTTTGACTACACCTCATTGAGAGAAATCAATATTACAAATATTCTTTCATATTTATAGTATTTATTTATCCGATTTTGCAGTAATGTTCGCCACGAAGTAAAAAGAACTATACGTTTGGTTGTCGTAGTAATTGATGTGCCACAATCGATATTCAGGTGTGTTTAGTGTAATGTTTTGGAGTCTTTAACTTTTTTCTTCTGGTCGTGCACATTCGCACACGATCTTTCACCACCAAATATAAAATATTGTCAATATGAATGTATTATATCTTCATTCTAAATTGAGGGTTTTTAGGTATTTTAAGAAATATTATCTACATGATTTGAATTGCTTATACATTTGGCCTTGGCAATCAATTAGAACATTTTCATTCAGGCCATCAGTGTCTGGATAAAATATTTCACTCGATATTAGTATTACTGGCAGTGAGGATGCGTTTAATACCGTGATTGAATGACATGTGTGTTCCTTCCTTTTGTGAAATAACTTTCACGTATACTGATTCTCTGAATCCAAAGAGAAATTTTCACGAACTCCTGCTGACACTTACTTCTTTTGTGATGAAATTGGAAAGAACGGACCAGAAATTACCGCTGCCCCAGTCGTGACGCGTTTAACTCTATTGTTGTTTGTGTTCGTATTCTTCTCCTTCACAAATACAACACGAGGGAGAAGTGAACCTCTTCTAAAAGAAAAAAAAGTAGAACAAGGCATAATACAATCTGTGAAGGACGCAAAGTTCATTTATTTGGTGGAACTCACGCCATTTTACTAAATGATTCCAAGCACGTCCCGCAGGAATGAATGCAAAATTAGTGTTGTAATTATTTTAGCGTTTTCCCCTAATGACTAAAATACTTGCTGACTTCAAACCACACCGGCATAAAATGTAATAAATAAACCAACACTAACAAGTGACATGCAAGTTTACCAAATTACAGAATCAGTTTCCTCTCTCC
>BOPP01000046.1:6598082-6608200 GCA_017312745.1 Gryllus bimaculatus | reverse complement strand
AGTAACTATAAAAAATATATTGCAGGTGTAATATAATGAAACTGCTTTTCGTTTTCACCTCCGTCTTCGGCAAGGACTGAGCTCATGGTTAACTGTTAGAGCTACAATAGCTTTGTCAAGCAACGACAGGATGCGTATTATATTTTAAACGTGTCATATTAAAACCATTCACACTGCGTATGATATACAGTGTTTATGACTCGGGTCCAATTGAATTGGGTCATTGACTTTTTTCCTCAATGTGTCGAATATCCAGACAGGGATCACTTGCAAACGCAAAAAAGCGAAATTTTCTAAATAATTCTGTGATGCAAATGAGTGTGTAATAATATGAATATAGCTTACATTTTCCTAGAAAAATATTTCCAGAAGTGAGGCATCATCGAACCGAATATCAATTAAGTCAGATATGATGGGGAAGATTACTTGTTTCATCACACTTAAAAAAATTGATAATAACTAGGAAATATGATTTGCATATTAAATTATCCGATTAAATGTCATTACTCGAAAGATCAATAATCAGCGTAATATACTAGTAGTGAATTGAACTATTCATGCCAGACACCAAACTAGAATCGGCGCCCGCTCTTAAAATGGCAGTTAGAAATGAATATAAACTATTTTATAAATATATCTTTCGTTAGACATCATTCTTCAGAAAATGTATAGTCAACATTATAGTTCGTCTTTACCCAACATACTAGACCTTATTCCTGTAGTAATACACACCCCATTACATTTACTTTTTACTCTCTTTAGATAAATATCCACGTTAATTTAAATATCAAAAGCGCTTAATGTGTGTTTCATACTCTTATGAGGAAAATGTGAATTTAATCTCAATTCCTTAGTTCGCATTCGGTGACCCACTGGCGGATCCAGGAGGGAGCCATAGGGCCATGCGTCCTCCAAAAAGCGGACAAGTGTTTTCGTTTTCCTTCCATTATTTAGAGAGATTGATTTAAATATGTTTAAATGTTCGAATTATGTACTTATTTATACAATAATATTGTATAGTATCATATCTACAGTACATAAATATAAAATATAACTAATATGTTTAATATTTAATAAAAATCTATGATGGACCCCTCCAAAATGACCGGCTAGATCCACCTCTTCGATCACGTATTCCGTTCGCTCCTCCCGCATTGCAGAGGCCTGGGGGGGGGGGCAGGTGATTGAAACGCGCGTCAGGGCCGCTGGCGCCTGTTCACAATCACTGGCGAGCCGGACGCGGCGCGCGGCGGCGTGTCGCGAACAGGACAAGCGGCCGCGTGTACGCAAGGCACGTCCCCGCCCACCCGTCACTCGGGCCGCGCGGACTCCGGAATAGGGTGGTCATCAGGCTGCGGCCGCGCGCGCCGCGCGGTGCAACTGGCCTCTGGACCGCCAGGGCGCGCCGCGGGTTCTACGCCGGCTGAGGTGGCGGTGTGGGATTTCCGGAAGGGCGGAAAATGCACGGTAGCCGTGTCACGCTCGTGGCGTGTAAAGGGTACCCTGGCAGGTGCCCGGCGAAATTAAATCCCGGCAAATTCCCGTCCTGACGAGATCTCATGTTCTGCCAACCGGATAGCTGGGATGTAGTTAACCGAGACCGACATGTGGCGGAAAATATAAAAGTCAAAACTCAGGTGTATAAGGGGACGGTTATGACAGCTGAACATTAAACGTCTGTTAAAAATGAGCACCTAGAAAATAACCACGCGTAAATTAGATATCAAACGCAGTAAATACGTTCGTTTTTGCTAAATAGAATCAGATAGTAAATGAACTAACAGTTTCTGAGTTCCAATCTTGAGTTTCAACTCCAGATTAGATAACATTAACCACCTAGAAAACTATGGAGAGATTACTATAAGAAGGGACCTCTGTGACAGCTACTGCTCGGCCACTTCTGGTAACATGTACAGTAACTGCAGGTTATGTCCAAGCTCTCATTTTTTCAGTGCGTCTAAATGGCTTCATCACTATATCTTGCGCTGTCATCGCCCTGCATGACGTTCATTTGTTTCCCGACCTGTGAAAATGATCCCTTCTTAAGAGTAACCTCTGTAACTTGGAAGGGCAAGGCTTGCCTTCTGGGGTCAAGGAGAATAATACCACTCTTTGGGCTCTTTGATCGTTAGAAACTCAACGGGATTGGCTTCTCGAGATAAAACAAGGTTCAAATGACATCACGCAATGGCGCTCTGAGTGTTGGTAAAGAATCAACTGTCACGGATACCTAACGCGAGGCGACGTCACGTAGCTCTTGAAAGAGGAAGTTGGCCGCCAGCATGAGTGCACTGCGTGATTTCTAGTTTTTTTCTACGTGATTCAACGGTAACACGTTTGCCGGGTTTGTTGATCACTCCCAGACGTATACCAGGATAGTCCACCCAATTTCTTGCCTCGATTTTATTTCGACGCCGCGTCGTGCGTGGACTTGAAGTCGCTAAATTTGAACATCCAACTATTCACCCCAAAGCAGCTCTCTACAAAACGAACCTTTCATCAGACGTCCTCACCAGTCTAAGCCACTGGTCCTTTCCGGCACACTCGGCTTCTGCACTCCCGTACGTTCTGAACTCTTTCCCGTCCGCAGCATCTCACGCAACCCTGTGGTGCCCTCTTCCGCCGACCCTTCGCCTCACGAAGCAGCACCCGCCCTACGCGGCCGCCCTTCCGGGTCGGCAGGCGCGGCGCGGGGCTTGGGCGCCGTAAATATTTGGCGCACGGAGCGCCGCACTGCGCCACAGCCGCGCCCTCGAGCCCTTTGCCTCGGCCCTTTGCCTCGACCTTTTGCCGCTCCCCGCAAGCTCGCCTTCCCAGTCCCTTTCAACGTCCCTTCCCACTCCCACCAAACTTCCGTGGTCGTCGTTTCCACAGCCTCTGCCCCACTGTCCTTTACGTCTCCATTGTTCCTCGGTTCCATGAAAACACTCACAAAGCTAAAGGATTCGCCTGGCTCCGTCGCCTTCGCCTCGACCTTTCACATTTTCCAAATCAACCCCGCCAACCTCAATTCTACTAAATCCGTCATTTGCATTAAAGGGATGTCACACTGAAGCTATTTCCAACAACGATTTTGTTCCTGCAGCCCAATACAATTCCCATAGCCTTTACTTCCCCGTTCGTCCACCAGTTAATATTTTCTTCCGCTGTATAATACTTACTTCTCCACTCATTTCATCGCCGTGTGTATAGATCTGCCGGCCCCACATTTCCGTATGCTGTTATCGAAAGTATATTCCTGCAAAGACGCCAGCAACTTTCTATCCATGCTAACGGCAAGAACAAAAAGTCATTAGATATGAGTCCGTAAAACAAATGTGACTAAAAAAACAGAGAGATGTTTCCAGGCACGTCAACTCCTATCGTCGTTCCGTTAGTGCAGTGAATGTTTTTACCAGGAAGTGGAGGTGTTCCTGCCCACGTGCGGAAAAAATCCACCTCCAAGTGTCTCCCCCAGCGAGACATGGCCCCTAGCAAACTCTAAATTCCGAAGTCGTCTCACGTCATATTTGGTGGAGAATAATGTGTAAATGTAAGTGTGGAAGTAAATGGTGAAGAGAGGACAAGGAAGGGGAAGGAAACATCGCACGCAGTTCGTTGGTTAGTGTACTGCCTCATAATTAGCTCGGCATCAAAGAAACCACGGAAAACTATCACTCAGAGCTGTTGGATACTAGAAATGTCCTCCAATCAGCGGATGAATTTAAATTAGCTTTGTCGAAAATCAGCCACCTTTCACCGGGAGGTCCTGGGGTTCGAGTTCCAGAGTCGCTGCAGAGCCGGCGGCAATTCTGGCACAGATCTGAACACAAACAGTTCGTGTAGTTATTAATAAAGTTATTTGCTTCCAGGCACTTCCCAAAACCCATGAGGGGCGGCGCTGGCATGCAGCAGCCCGGTCCCCGACTCCCCGCACAAGCTCCGCCCTCTCCCTCCGCAGCCACGACAAATATAAATATCAGCTCCCTCCCGGGTCCTCGGGGAGCCCTTCGCAGGGTATCAGATCCGCACGGCGGCCCTTTGTCAGGGCGTACCTTGCCCTCGGCGTCGCCTCCGGCCCTTCCCCGTCGCGCGTCGCCCTTCTCGAAGTCCACCGATGTCGCCCAGTGAGTCGAAACTGGGGATGCGACACCGATGTCGATGTTTTCATAACATCGATATTTTGTACAAACATCGATGCATTAACACCGATGTTTCATTAACTTCGATGTTTTGTGATCGATGTTTTTTCTTTTCCGATGATTTGGTTCTGAACGAAAAATGCCCATGATCACAATACTGTAAAAGTTAAAATATGAAATAACTTATAGCAACACTGTAATTCATGTATTGGAAACAAAGAAATGCTGGTTCACTACCTTCAACGACCAAACTCTCCAGCCCGAGATAACCTCTATGCTATTGTATTTCCTCTTCATATTAATTTTGCACATTGAGATATGGCCAACAAGTACGCTGTGGGCTCAGGGTCGGCACCTTCTTATCATACACTTATTCAGCGAATTCATAAACACAAACACTGTCAAATTAAACTTTATTGCACACAAATTTAATGTTAGATGATACTAATTGAGTCTAAAAACATCGATGTTGAAGAACATCGATGGTGTTTCATCGATGTATTTTTAACATCTTTGTTTTAATGTTGAACATTGATGTTTTGTTATCGATGTCGCATCACTAGTCAAAACCACACGGAGAGCACATTTTTTATTATTTCGTAACCAACTCCCGTTCCACAATAAATGTAGAATAGTATACAACTAAAATCAAGTGTAAATGCATTTTTTATTGCTTTCACGATTTCTGATGATTTTAACGTGTTTTCAAAGCAAGAAGTGTCATTATGATACTTTGAATATTTCCCCTTTACATAGAGGCTGACATTACAAAATATATCTTCTTTTTTTCTCTATTCACTTTCATGTATCCATCAGAAACGCAAATTCACGAGTAAAACCTGTTCATTAAAATGCCTGAAGGTAAAGAGATACTTCACAAGACAGTTGTTAATTTTAAGTAATAAAAGAGTCGAATGATGGAAATACCTTTTGAAGCGAAGTGTCCAGTTCATTAATTTCTAGCAGGTATCTAGCTCTCAGGAGGAAGTTTTACGTTGACAAGCAGCTATAAGTTATGAAATTAATCAAGAAATTTATAATATAATTTTTTAAGAGTCTTCCTCGCTTCAATTACAAAATGAAAACATATATTCCTAACTTTGGAATCGAACTCACTACCTTTCGGTCCAAGCAAAACAGTTGCCGGCGATTGTCAACAATCACACGTCACATTTTACGTGGGTTGCTTCATTTGTTATCATATATTTCTTCCCAATTGAAATGTTCGCTTCTAAAACAAGCATGCCTTGTGGGGCCATTTCCACCCACTGTACCTGGTCCCTCTCGCTTGCGCCACCTCCGCCCTCCCTGTCACGCAGAGCTGCGTCGGTTTTGTCGCTTGGTTTCCTGAGGGAGCGTCACCTCCTCGTTATTCTGCCAGGCGCTGCCGAGCACGACTGCAACTTCCCGTGCGAACCGTCCATCTCGTCTCCGGGCTACAACATAAATCTGAATATTCTCGATTATTACTCTGGATTCGAGAATAGCTCGCAATACGCATAAAATTACGAGCCGTTTCACTCAAAATGCCTGTGCTCTACGTATACCTTTATCATTTGAAATGTAGTTCGTAAATCAGACATCAAAAAAGAAATCTCTTTTCTACGGATGAACAAAACTCATTTCTAGACAAATTACGGGTTGGATTTGACACTTGCAAATATACGAGATAATATATCCACGGGCGGGAGGGAAGCGTGTCGTGATATGATATTATGTTCCATGTTTGGGATTCATAAAATAATCTAATATTACTTACAACAAAAAGAGCATAGCCGATCCGGTGGACGAGATCGCTAAGGCATCTCGGACCGAAGGATCGTGGGTTCGTGTCCCGCCTCGGACATGGTTGTATTGTGTTCGTCCTTTCACCCCCTATCATCATCATACCGTGTCATCCTCACAGTTACCATACCGTTACAAGCAATAGTGGTCGCTATTAACCTAGAAGTTAATGCGACCTTAAATAACAACAAAAAACACACCGTACGCAATATTTGATGATTTTTTTTTATTAGTTCAGTTTTTTTTCATGATAAATAGTGTTTTGTGAAATTTACTGATGTTTGCTACATTGCTGGCCTCCTACAATCGTGGCCTCGAAAGCTGGTGGCAGATCTCTGTTAATGAGTGGCTGACCATATGAGAAACGGGTTCCACACATCGGTAAACCCTAAGAACGGAAATGAGAGCAGTGTGAGTAAGAAACGATTGCACATTATCTAAGGCCCATTGTTTAGAGTACAGCTCCGGTATCTGCCAGGAATTAATCTGAGTAAAAGAGCAAAACAACCGATCACAGCCGACCGTCACTAGAATTCTCATTCAGGCAATGGTCTGCTCCCACCCATCTATCAAACTAGTGTCAAAAACCCTGCCGCTGACAAAACTCCCACACATGACCTGACGGTCTAGATTTTATGCTAAGATTATGTTATATTGCTATGTTGTGATTAGCATGATTGTTATTACAATAAATCTCATATGATAAATAATTTCATCTGGAAGATTCCCCCTGAAGATCTGAGGGCCGAACAAATTAAACCGAAGACCCAACATTCCTAGAACTCTCACCAAAATCAGGTGCAGCGCTCGGACAATACGTCCAAGAATTCCAAGAACCCCCTCCCCGGCGTCGCCACTCGTTCTGCATTCCGACCGCCGATCTCCAGGAGGCCGTCTGTTCTCGCGCGAACTTCTGTTGCGCAGCGGGCGCGTCCCTTGGAGACGGCGTCCTTCAAAGAAGCCAAAGCCGCTGGCCCTATCGCGCTGCAGACCCGGTCTCGGCGGCTCTCTGGGGCTGATTATGAACAATTTGTCACGGGAAGGGAACAAAGGCGGGCGGTCGTGCGGCCGCGAAGCCCCGGAAACACAGCGCTAATTAATGTCCACCATCCCTTACAGCCGCCTGCCTCCGCTGTGAGGCGACCCCTCCGCGCTGCGCTGACGCAAGGCGTCCGGGGCAGGCGGGCTGGGGGTGGGGGTGGGGAGAATACCGTCGAAGGGCGGCGAAATTGTAATGGGAGCTTCTGGATGAAACTATTCAGTCACGTGTCGCTGTTTTACATTCCGATGCAAAGTTATTCTTCCGTGTTTCAAAGAACAGACGTAGATTATTCTGCTTCGTGCGCTTTCCCGACGTTCTATTCGGATTACGGGTCGGTTCTCTACAGTTGTTTGGGTGAATTTCTCGAAAGCCATCCCGCAAGAAGCTGCCCAAATTAAAGTTCAACAGTTTATTCATGTAATTCCTACTCGAACTCCAACTGCATTGGTAACTCACGAATAAAAAAAATAGAATAGCTCGTCGCGCAAAGTAATTGTCCAAGAAACTCAAGGCGGCTTTAAAGCATTTTGTTCATTTAACTCGTCTGATTTTACCCTTGGAACACGTGCCTTTACTCATGGAACTGTATTCTATTCGGCCTAGCTATATAAGAAAACGTTGGCACCCTTTTAGTTATATTTTTAGGACACCGGTAAAAAAAAACACAGAACTTCCAATACAAGTTATTTGAAAATATAATATTTAAATATACTTTGAAAATACTATAAAATAAATATTAAAATATACTTTTTAATTATTAATATAAAACTATACATATTATTTATTAAATTCGAATTTAATTAAATCAAACGTGCACGATTAGTTTTCTAAAACTGCCTTTTAGAAAGGAAGCTCGGTTTTATTCATTTATTTACTTACTTATTTACGTCAAGAACAGTTAAAAATTGTGTACGATGTGCGAGGGGGAGAATTTAATTAAGGGAAGAAGTTTGACGTGTTAGTATAGACGAATGATTTCTGTTTGCGATATTTTGAATTTATAAAATTATAATTCAAGAGATTCAGAACGCACGTGAAAATATACATAAAATATGTTTATGTTATTGTAACGATATACAAAACATTGCTTCGGATATTTATACCGGTTTAAAATAGTTTTTAAGGATAACTAAAGTTTTTTAAATAAATCAACAACACATAAGCGTTTTAACCCAGTATTACAGAGGTACTATTTTTACTCCTTGATTACAATATACCCCTAGATTACAATATTTATTTTATACAATAGTATTAAAGGGTTTTAGTGCTTACAGTTTTTTCTGTATGTAAAAGTTTTGCCTCTTGAATACACTATTAAAACGGCTTATTGTGTTGGTATGCCTGATTTAGCAAATATCGGAGGGAAAATATGCTGAAACTCGAGCTCCTTGTCCAGAGGAGTACCACCCATGCTCAAGTACTCCACATGTAAAATTTCACACCCGCCACAGCGCTAAAATATGACACACTCGGTAAATATAACATTTTTATACAATTACCTTTACGTTTACACATACGACGCGAGAACAATTCCAGGAATGTGCATATTTTGAGAGCCACAAGTATTTTAATGCGAGGAATACAAACAATTGTTGGCGAAATGTGCTCACGAAAATAATTAGCCGAGTGAATGAACAAACAATTCAGCAACAACATGCGTCATGAAACCGTGGTATATTATGCAAATCCTTTCATAAAATATTCCATGCGTGTTCCCAGCCTTTCTACAGTTTTGCCTCTACGTTATTTATTTTTGGCGGCTGTTGTAAAAATATGCTTGAATGGAGCTATGAATCAAAAGCTTTCAAAAATATTTTTATAGACTATGGAAATCTGAAAATGCAGATGCATAAATTATTTGTTTTAAATGAATTCCCAGCATGTATACATACAAAGGATCGAATATCCATATAATTATCTGTGAAATCGGAATGCGAGAGCAACAAACTGCAATTTATTGTCTGATAATGATACAAGGCATTTACCTTCACTAGCTTTCGAAAAGGTATATCTCAATCTCCTACAATGCAGTAACGTGTTAATTCAACTTCTCGTATACTTTTTTTACATTAAAGATCAATGATATCGTGAAGAAGAGTTAGGATGCGCCATATCGTTGTATTTTGATTTTATCCAATCGGATTGGTTTTCTACTACATATGAATATTAAGTAGCATGTCTACTCTGAAACACTAGAATATAACATTGTTGTGCTAAAAGAAAGCGTCACTTTGTTTCCGATAATCCTTTTCAAACATGTTGTGCATTGATAGTAAAAAAAGAACAGATTTGTTTCAACTACTGGTTCACACTACTTAAATCATTATCGAAATTAATTATCCAGAAATGACGTCACAATTTCTAAATGAAAATACCAGGCCAAGGGCCACTGTTCGGTCTTTTAATTGCGAGTGTAGTTATTAGTAAACATTTTTATTACCTTTTTGCATACTGACAAAATTATGAAACTCTGTTTACATATTTTAATGATTATCGTGTTTTAGACGAGAAGAAGAAAAATAAGGAAATGAAAACAATGGAAAATGTAAAAATCAGTAAGAAACAAAGAGTAGAAATAAAATATAAAAAGGCAGAGGAAATAAATAATATGAGATAAAAAGGAAAAAACAGAAGGAGAAATGAATAGGAAGTAGACAGAAGGTAATATAATCGAGAGAAAAGATGAAAACAAAAGAAGATAGAGAGGACAAAGATACTTGACAATATTGTTGGTAAATACTTGAGAGAAGAAGTGAGAAGAGGCAAAAACGGACAGTACAAAAGTGATGGAATTCCAAAGAACATGCGAGTAAACAGGACCAGAGATGGAATGGCGGTGGCAATGCTGGTCCACAATGGGCGCGTGCAGGTTGAGGGAGCCTTACGGTGGCGCCGCCACTAGCGAAGCCCGAAATGTGGCGGCGTAACACGACATTCCGCACAGCCCAATTTGCAGTTACGGCGTCCGCACAAGTCGTAAGGCAATAACAGTCACTGTGATGCTCCCCCCAGGTTCTCTATTTGTTCTCGAGAAAACTTAAATACAGAAGGCAAGACTACATATTTACCACACCCCGAAAGACACACAAACAATTGGAAGAAATTACGCGAATCGAAAGTGAATATGAAAAAGCTCAGAATAGAAACGCAAAGTAAGGTCTAATACTAAT
>BOPP01000046.1:6569918-6593113 GCA_017312745.1 Gryllus bimaculatus | reverse complement strand
AGTCTACTGCGCCAATGTAAGTGGATTCTAGACAACACTAAATCCCAATTTTCAATACTTTCTTCGTAACTTTACAAAATCTATAAAAATTTAATGAAAATATTATTTTCATTAATTGTAACAACGTCTAATAACTTTAAATTATTTATATTTTAAACAAACTATTTATATAATATTTTAGATAATTCAAAGAGAAATTATTTCAACAAATGTTAAAAAATGCATCAATGTTCCATAACAGTAATCGAATACCCCCTGCCCTATGTAACGCAGCGTAACCTTGGTCCCCTCCCCCTTTTTACCGTCAATTTATGGACGACCCCTCAGGCCTGGAAGTGATGTTACTCCAGTGTGAAAAGGAGGATACTCGGTGACACTTTCAGGAAATATTCATATAAACAATTTTCAACCCTGTACTCTAAGTCTGGAAACCGTGCAACAACAACGCGGTAATTGCTGGCCGTCCCCTGCACGAGGCCTTGGGCCTCATTAAGCTTGCGCGCGTTCAGAAGAGAATGGTCTCTCCAGCTCACGGAGAGTTCGGAGTGTTTGCGAGGAGCGCGACGGCTTCCTGCAGCATTCTCGAGCAAACGGGGTCATTAAAATCACCGCAGAGGCATTCTGCCTTCTCGCTGGAGTCTCTTCTTGTACTCTAACCGCTGCCAACTGTGCTGTAGTACCAACTCACCAGTTTCATTCCGACTCGCGCACCTCATTCTGATCGATAGAGATCATTTTTACTTCTGGTGAGGTTGTCAAAGTGCATGTGCTCCAAACGTAAGCGGAGCAAAAGAAAAGTATCCCCTCGCAATATAAAATATTTTTTCATTAGCAACCTTTTTTATGTACGTAGTGAACATATATGTTTAAATTACACTATTGTAGTACATGCAAACATAAAAATGTTTTTAGCAAATTGTTTAACAGTGAATATATTGCTACAAGAAAAAAAAACAAAGATTTAATTAAGAACTAGTCAAATATATATCGATATATCAGAATTGTTGTGAAAATCAAATAGGAAAAGACAATTCAACTTCGCCAGGTTTTAGCTCATTTGGTAAGTCTTTTTTTTTTTGTGAGCTACCCCACCAGATTGAAGGCTTTTGCCCTGGATAGGGATGTATTAAATTTAATAATAATAATAATAATAATAATAATAATAATAATACACGTTACATTACACTGAAAATCAATGATTTCAAAAAAATTTCATGAGTCTAGTTGTATCGTGTAAGCTCATCAAATATAGTGGAGAGAATACAATTCAGTGGGAAAGACTCCATTAGGAAGCTTTGAAAATGAGAATGACGTGTGGTTTATGAAACAAAGCTTTTATTTACGATTTAAAACATTTTGTTTTCTTAACTAGTAAACTTCAAAAAACAACAGAATCTTTTTTAAGCTATTTTTAGTAGGAAGTGATGAGTATTTATGACACCAACGTTACGAAAGGAATTATCATACATATTTACACACACAAATTCCCATTTTGACATCCTTCTCTTAGAGCAAAAACATTTATTCAACATAGACAGTGATTTAACAATTTTATAAATTCAAAACAGATTCCAACAGACGTAAATTAGAAGCCATACTTATTAGCAATTTATTAAACAATCCACAACGTACTTTTTTAATTTATCAGTCCTTTCTCTCTCCTCCCCTCCTGAAGCTGGACCATCTCCCACGCAACTTGAGTCCTTTAACGGCCGCTTGGACGTCCCTTTCTCTGCCCCTAAAGGTCACTTTCTGAGAAATATTTCCTCTGTTCTCTCTTCTTCATTGTCAGCCTCCCTTTAAATATCAGGCCAATGCTCCTGACCTACAGGGTTTCGTCTTTAATGGGTCCATAGCTGCCAAAGAAAGTCGCATCCCCATTGCATCCCGCAAACATTCAAGCATGCTTTTGCCTTGAACATCGTCTATTATACAACTCGATAGAAGTTAGTTTCTCCAAAAGTACTACTAAAATTATAGTACTCAAGAGGTCACAATACAGACGGAATATTGCTTGTCGAAAGTTTCACATTTTAGGTGAAACAATTTGGAATGGAAAGAATTGTGCTTATTACCAAGCTTTATCTTTCCGTCAAATAACAACTGCTCAAAGACGCATCAAATAATTAAAATTACGTTGCCACGTGTTAAACAATGGAATAGGAGAAATGAAATTCAAATAATTAAATTTATGACGTATTCCTGCAACAGATCTTCTACAGGTTATGATTTTCAGCTGACATCGGAAGATACTGTGGTAGACTTAACAACGCGTAACTTACTTTAAATAATTAAATTAACGACATGCTCATTCGAAAGATCTTCGACAGGTTACGAGAAGTTGCGACGTATTTTCAGATACCATCGGAAGATACTGCGTAGACCTAACAACGCCTAACTTACAGCAGTAAACTTTTTTAAATTATTTAAGGTCGCTTTTCAACTGCCATGGTCATGTAGTGACTACTATAAGTAACGTTCGTTTTGTAACGGTATCGATAGAGGGACTCGCATACTCGTAAACAACACACACAAACATCCATGCCCCTCGCGGGATTCGAACCCGCAACCCTTCAGGCAGCTTCAGCTTTAGCAACCTCGGCTCACCAGGCCTGCCGCAATTATCTTTACGAGGCGTTTTCAATGTGATTACAAGGAACATCCCGCGCAACGAACGGCGGGGAGGCGTGAGCGTTGTTTTGACTGAGACAAGCGACGCGAAAGGTGTACCGCTGGGGAGGTATTTTCAGCAACGTTATATTTACCGCGCGCGCCCACGTGCACAGGGCAGGGCGCTGGGGCAAGGTGCAGAGCAGCGAGGGCGGCGCTTAACGGCCCGCGACGCGCAGGCGGTCCGCACGTCAGCGAGACCCCATCCCCACATGGCCGCATCGCGTTTGCAACCCGTGGTCAACTTTTTCTAATCCTTTCACTCTCCCACCCCGGTCCCGAAAAGCCTTTGCCTTTTTGTATCCCATTGGGTTATCCTCGGGGCTACAAGGAAGGACTCGGCTAGGTGCTTCGAGATTGATTCCTCCTTCCCCCTTCCGAATCACCTGCCTGGATACAACGGGCTACGCCTTCACAGGTAGGCAAAAGTGGAAGAGGATTAACTGGGATGCGGGTGTTAGGGAAAACTCTGCAGGATGCAATCTGGCGATTTCGTCCTAACGTTTCACCTCCGGTTCTCCCCTCCCCCCTTCGCTAAAAGTCTCCTCCACCCTCCCCGCATTAGTTAACGTCCTCGTCCCATCTGCCATCTTTCACATCCTTGAGTTTCCACTCTCACCGTCAACCCCATCTTCTCTTCTATATTTCGCTTTTCTCGGCTATCTCTTCCCTTCTCCGTTGTTCCATCTCATGCATGTCATCTTGCAAACTTTCACACTTCACACATTCTCACCCCAATCTTTTCTTCCATATTTCCCTTTCCTCTCTACCTCATCCTCCATTTTGTTCTCTCGTTATTCCAACTTCCACCACTTCCCTCTTTCTGTTCCGTCGCGTGCTATATAACCTTCCCTCTAAAACTCCCACTACCTTCCCCATCATTCTTCCTCTTTATTTAAATGATTTCCCTTTTTTCTGCTCTCCCTCTTCTCACCTTTCTCTTCCCATCAGTCACTTCACATAATTCACTTCCCTCTTAACTTCTATCATTCACCTTCAACTTTTCTTATTTTTAATTACTTTTTTGTTCTTCTCCGTTCACTCTTTTTCCCCTTTCTTTCCCGTTCCATTCAAAGTTCCAGACCTTCATCACTTAACCTTCTACTTTCTTCAAAATCATACAGAATTCTGGAGATTACACGATATACTTCGTGAATATGAAATATTCATGGGAGAGTATTCATACGTGAAGTTGTTTGCCTCCTGTCCTTTACTTTTCTTTTGCCATGAACCATAACAAGCGTCTTTAAACTTCTCGCGATAAAGCACTGAATAAAAATATATTATGTTTAACACAATAATGTTTTCCTTTGGTGTTCTTCACTTCGCAAGCGTAGTTTCAACCTTCACATCAAGAGCTGTAACATTACTTTCAAGACTAAATAACTGCATAAAATCAGTCTACAGAAAGAGTAATATTTAACTGGCTTGTATGTCAAAAAAAATTAAAAAGAATGCATGCAATTAAAATTAGAAATTCTTCACTATCTGCGTCATATTTCAATGTAACATGACACTAACAGAAATATACTCAAGTTCACATGACACATTGTATTCCACGAACCTTCCTTTTGACTGAACATCCTTTATTCCTGTCACGTCAGTTCTGTTCTCCTTCGCCGTATTTTCAAAATGCCGTCACATCACCCATTGAAAACTACATTTCTAACACCGAAAACCATTTATTCCGTTCCCAGACAATAAATTAAAAGTGCTCGTGACATAAAACGACCTCATCTAAATATAAAATACCCATTCCAATATTTCAAAACATTCGCGAAGAACAAGTACATTCCCATAATCTAGCTGCACACGCTGACATGCAAAACGAATGTTTTCGCCGATAACCTCACTTCGGGCCGCGAATGGTTCCTCTGCGCTTTTTTGCGAGCGCGAGCGCTGTCAGCCGTCCGGCACGCGAAGTGAACACGAGCGTTGCGGAAGTGTCGCCTTCATCTGTCCACGTCGAGGTGCTCTCGCGACACACGACCGGCTCTCGCAACCGCGCGCCTTCGATTTTTAACCCGTCCGCTGTATCCGGCCACTTTTTTTCGTCTTTTTATTCTCGTCTTTTTTTTCCTTCTGCCGTGTGACGAATGGTGTAAATGGAAGCGATAGGGAATTTATAAATAGCTAAAGGTATCGTCTGGCAAGATTTGATGTATTTTTCGGTCGCGAGCTTGCAGCCAAAAATGTAATCGAAAATGAGTTAAAGAGACAGTTACAGAGTGGAAATAATTAAAATAGGTGGCCAATTGCATCAACAAAAGTGAGCAGAAAGATGGAGGTGTTTACAACATTTATAATTTGAAAAATGGATTTTGTATAATGATTGTGTATTATGTCTCCAAGTAAAATTAAATACCGCTGTTTTCGAGATAATACTGTAACATGCTCACCAATAATGTCATTACATATATTCTTGAAAACACATTTTCTTCAAACAATGAAATGTCATTGTAGTACAAATGATATTCTATTTCGTTAATGTATCGTGATCCCTTAAAAATACGAAATTATAATGAATTATTATTCCAGCTTTTGTTCTGATATGGATACTGAAAGCGTTTGTCACAATACACAGTTCTAACTTGGTACTCAATTTACCCCGGCACATCTATATTTCAATACATCTTGGTTTATCTATAACTTGTTTTCACGTCTTCAATGAAGGGATATCGTGTGTATTATATTTACTTTAATATCTTAATATCGAATAATTTTATACAAGCCTTTACTTATTATATTAATAAATCACTGTATCGTACAATATTATAAATCGAAGCAGTAGCACCTTTCTTACAAAAATATTTCAATGAGAATTGAAAGAAAAATTATGATGTAAAAGTGGAAAAAGAAAATGTGAAGTGTGTTTCTTAATAATAAATCTCGACTTAAGTAGAAACACGACTCTTCAAGAAAGAAAAGATTTCTTGAAACGATAAAATTTCTTCGAGTCTTGAAAGAAATGACAAACAGAAAGAAAGACATGACTTTTAAGATTTCTCAGACCTCTTAAGTCCGCTCTTTGCTCACAGCATATCTGCTTTATCTCTTTCCCAGAGCCTAAACTCCTAATTTCTCAGATGTAGTAATCTTAGTGCTTTTTTTCTTGTAAGTACATTTCCTTTTGTTATTTTCTTCTAGAAAATATTATATTGAGTTCGGATGTTTTTCAAACGTTTTCATATATAAATACCATTCTTTATAACGGTTATAAATAAAAATAAAAATTAATTTTCATGCCGAAGATAAATCAAACCAATTAAAATTATTTCAAATCTTTAAAAACCTGTTCAAATGGAACAAAGAATCAAAGTAAATAATTCTACAACCTAAAAAGATGTATACTATATTATTTATGATTAGTATCAATTTCTTTATTTATGTATTAAACCTATCCAGAATTTACCACAATGCGCTTACAAACCAAAATCATAGCGCTACAAGGATTATACACTTCGGCTCGTTCAACTCGATATAGAGTGGTATTTGGTAAGGTATTTTGAAAGTATCTTTAATATGTCTTGATAATATTCATATTTTACACTCCTCACTAAATTATAGTACGATTTATTTCTTCCTGTTATTTCAGATATAAAAATATACATTCATTTTCCTATGAACATTTCATCACTTCTAAACAGTAATTGCCAAACATTTAAAACAATTCCAGATGTTTTGAGATCATGGGAGGGTGATATTAAATTCCTCTCATTACAAACATCACTTCTTGGCGTTTCCCGAAACGTATTTACGTTCATCTTTGTTTTTTGTCATCATCGTAAGTCACTTTGAAAATCACCATCAAGACAATTCTAGAGAATTGGATCCCGTGACATTTTAGGCACTTCACCTCATCTTACGTTTCCTTCTTTGCATTCCTTATACTGTTTACTTTCATCTTTATCCTATCGCCATCATTCTAAGGCATCATCTAAATTACCATCCCAATTGTAGAGAATTCTATTCCGTGAAATTTTAGACCTTTCCACCTCATCTTATCTTCCCTTCTTTGCATTCCTTATACTGTTTACTTTCATCTTTACCTTGTCGTCATCATTCTAAGTCATCATTTAAATCACCAACACAATTGTAGAGAATTCAATTCTTGTGACTTTTTAGACCTTTCACCTCATCTTATCTTTCCTTTCTTGCATTTCCTTTACTGTTTACTTATCATCTTTTATCCTGTCGTCATCTCGACGCCTGCCTCGCCCGTGGCGGCGCTTTCGGCGAACTTCAAAGGCGGCAGCAGCGCGCGGCGGCGCGGGCCGCATTAAATCACTGAGCTCGCCCTGCGAGAAGCGCCGCCGGCGAAGACGCCGAGGACAGCGGTCTTTCCGCGCCCCGCGGGGCGCCCACGCAAATCCGGCCCCACCCGGAGTCGGAAACGCGAAATGCATTTTCCGTAACACGGGTTGGACGCAAGTTTAATCGAATGAAAGTGCTTGGGATTCGTTGCAAGAGTCGATTACGGACGGTTTTTAACTTTCTAATGCAATATTGATGCTGGCTAGTTTGAAATTGGAGTGAAGAGTGGCGATGTGGTGTACGGAGTTATCTCGTCTTCCCGTGGGACTCCCGTGCAAATTTGCCGTCCTAGAGTTGGAAATGCGATTTCCATATTACAGTATGAACGTACGTTTAAAGCAATTGAGATTTGTGTGAACCCACCCTTAGCGGCATGCAGTGTCCAGCTGGAGAGTTTTTGCATTTACCCAAAACGGCTAACGTTAACGGTTACAATTAATGTAACGTCGAATCTTGTGTGAAGTTCAAAGAAAAAGGTTTTGCACAACTCCTATGGTTACGCTTATGAGGTGCTGACATCAGTTAGCAATAGTATTAAGTTCCACATAAGTTGGCGTCTTTCCGATTTCGGTTACAGGTTTTTTTTGTTTTATATATTTTGGTTTCCATTAAGTACATCGATTATTTACATCTTAATCTTTTCTTTTTTCGGAAAAAAAAAACACCGAGAAGTGATTGAAAAGTGTGGCTTCGTGTTCAATTGTTTTTACTCTCAGATTATTTTGTTCCCTACTATGGAAGAAAGAATTGAAGCATGTGTACTAATACTGGCTACTAAATGCATACAAGGAATATTGATATGCACGATACAGAAAAATGCAATTTTGCTGTAAATTTTAGAACCAAATCGACCTGGAATTATAATGTCTGTAAAATATGGAACGTAGAATTGCTTTTAATTATAATGGGCTTCTCTGTGTTCGAACCCATAAGAATTTCAATATACTCCTACTCACTGCCTTCCATCGTCGTACAGAGTGAAAGCTAACACTTTCTTCAATGGCATACATAATATTTTGCAAAAAACGTCAGTCGATCTTTCTCCGGGTTCTTAGTGTACTAAGAACTCACAACAGTGTGTGCGCGTGTATATATGTGTGTGTATGTGTGTATGCGCGTGTGTGCGCGTGTGTGCGCGTGTGTGCGCGTGTGTGTGCGCGCGTGTGTGCGTGTGCGCGTGTGTGCGCGTGTGTGTGCGTGTGTGTGCGTGTGTGTGCGTGTGCGCGTGTGTGTGCGTGTGCGCGTGTGTGCGCGTGTGTGTGCGTGTGCGCGTGTGTGTTATATAGAGTGTAACTGTCGACCAAATCGTAAGCGGACAGTGTACGGGTTATGAAGCTTGCCGAACCCTTATGTACGTTACAGATGCCGTGATTGGCGTTCCCGGCGTCAAGTGAGAATAGCCCGTTCCTCTTATGTTTGAAACGTCGATGTGCGTCTACCAAGGCACCAGAGCCATCGACCACGTCCGTCGGAGCACGCCTCGCGGCGGGGCGCTAACGAATGTGTTTGTCCTTTCCACTTGCCGCGCGCCGTTACGCACGTTTCGCGGAAACGGCTGAAGAGAAGCGCGCGGCTTCGGCTGCGGACGCGCGACGACTGCCTGCTCGTTCGTCACTGTCCTTGGGGGGTGACCGCAAAATGACGTGCAAATGTCACAACACTGTGTATTCCAACGAGCTAGAATATACTACACAGAGTGGCTGTCCCTATAGTTTCAGCGCTCTTGGTGGAGGCTCGCCGAACTAGTTGTCGCTATGTTTTTTTTTCTTTTTAAGTAAAAACATACGAGGGGCGCTGTGACCATGATGTAAGCGTCCGTAACCACCGCCAAACGTAATACTAGAATAAATTAAACTTCCCAGAG
This sequence comes from Gryllus bimaculatus, assembly GCA_017312745.1. Lineage (NCBI taxonomy): Eukaryota > Metazoa > Arthropoda > Insecta > Orthoptera > Gryllidae > Gryllus > Gryllus bimaculatus. The sequence goes on along the minus strand of BOPP01000046.1, from coordinate 6,584,265 downwards.
GGAGGTACTTTGACTGCAAAAACTATGCTTCAAAGATGGAGGCGCTTCCGCCACTCTATGTAGTATATTCTTGCTCATTGGTCTGCTTTATATCTATGTAGAGTATTCGCTTGCATCGATTTGGTCTTCTTTATATTGTCAAGGCGGTATGTTAGGTAAAGTATATTAGCCCAAGGAATTATACATTCACAATTTGATAATATAGATTAGTATTCTTTACAACAGATACTGGCATTGAAGATGGATGACTAATAAATGAAGAAGCACGGAAGTTTTGTGATGGCACATATGATTACATAAACAGTAAGAACGTTTTCAATAAAATATACGGTTCCTGTTTAGACCATAAAAAATGTACACGAAGCTGAAGCAAATTCCAAAAAATACTCACAATTGCTTTGATATTAATATAAGTGTTGATTATTATGTTATTGATATTTTATTAATTACACAGATATGCATTTGTTTTTAGAAAAGCACAGTATTTTGGATGAGAAGAATTATTTTATTCATACTTCATCCAACCAAAAATAAATGTCTACGTAATTAGCACAAGCTTACAATTAGCAAGCGAGATTAACATTTCAGTTTTGATTCTTGTCGTTTTTTATTGCCACACAATTACTTACACTCGCTGGGGAAAACCGTAAGTAGGAAGTAGGTGACGAGAAATCGGACTGAGGTGACGGAAGGGTGGGGCGGGGTTGGAGGAGAGGGCGCGGGGAACGAGGAGGGGTACGGTGTGGGGGACAAACAGCAGGACGGGGGCAGGCCAGACGGGCAGGCCGGGACGGACGGTGGAGGGTACAGAGCTGGCGGCGGGAGAGTCGGGGCGGGCGGGGCCTGGCGGGAAGCGGGGCGGGAGCGGTGCACATTTGGACAGGTGCTCGTGCAGGGAAAGAGGTTTCAGGGCTGGAGAGCACGCGGGCAGCCTCGGCCAGGACGGGCGAGTGCAGCGGAGCTGGCGGTTATGGGCTCGGACGCGGTTGGGGTGGGGTGGGTGGGCGTGGGTGGGGTGGGTGCGGGTGGGTGGGGTGAGTGTAGGTGGGTGGGGCGAGGCCGGAGGTAGGTGAGGATGGCGTAGGTGGTGAGTGGTAGGGTGGGTGGGGTGGGGTGGGGTGGGTGGGGGTGGGGGAGGGCAGGGCAGGACGCAGTGACGGGAGGAGTCCTTGATATTCCCCGGGCGGTGCTGTGGAACGCCGGCATCGGGCGCGCTGCACTGGCCGCAGCCCAGCTGGCGCCGCTCGCGCCAACCCCCTCCCCGCACTCACCCGGCCCCGAAAATACCTCGCTTTCTTACCTTTGCTTAAACATGTTGCGACCTTAAACATCTATCGAACAATATGTTGCAAAGAAAAGAAGATGTACCTAATGCCCGACTATAATGAAATGATTTGGGGGGGGGGCGAATTTTGATGACCTAAAATATTGCCAAAAATGATCAATAAAATTCTCTTAAAATTCTTTAAAAAGGCCCTAAAAACAAAGAAAAATGACGTAAAAGAATTTATCAAAATTTCTTCAGATAAACAACTCAAGCTGTTGAATATGTTAATGATGTAATCGAGGCTCCTTCCTTTGTTCAAGTGAATTCAGATTGAAAACTTTGATTTGGAACTGTCCTTTAAAAGCAAATCTCTGCGTTAATTTAGCACGAAATCAGCCGAACTGACAAAGCGCTCACAGAAACCTTACATTATATAGTTCTCTCAACGGCTGACATTACAGAGTACGAGGGAAGAAATTGAATAGCCTACTCAAGAATTATGTGGTGAACATTTGTTGCACCTCATAAATATTGAAGTACTATTTAAACGATTTAAAATAGGTTAAATCTGCGAAAAAACGCTAAATATAACGTAAAAGGTAACAACATGACTTATGGGTCGAAATCGACGTAAAATGCAAAAAAAATACGTATAAAATGGGTAATTTCGTTTTGTTATAACACAAAATGAATTTTTATACTAGACGTAACTGTTCTAAAGTGAAAGTGAAAAGTGAAAAAAAAAGCATTTTATTAAAATCTGCGCTCTGGTAATGATACTTTAACACAGTACCTATTACGCAGCGTCACGGTAAGTCGACATTCCGGTGAACTTGGGAAATCAATTGCAAATGAACGTAAGTGTAAACACGCGTTCAATCTCGTTTACAGAATGCAGTCCAAAATTCCTCATCTCCTTCCTTTGCATCAGTTCCAAAGATCGAACATGTCAATAGACGAAAAAACAATTAAAGAATATCCTAATATTTATTCCCTTTTGCGGTACAACACAATATGCGTAATGCGCCTCTCCTTATTAAGAGCATCATTCACCTACGTTAAATGACGTTTTCTAAATTGGCTTCCTGAACGAATGACACTTAAAATTGCATTTTTTTCTCGTTCATTAGGGTTCTTTAATTATGAGTTGGCATTCTTTTGGAGGCCACAAAAAGGTGCCCGAAAAGTTGGCAATCCAACCTAGATCGCAGCATCATTCAATAAACACGATAAACTTAAGTTTTTGATAACACTGTTTTAGCACCTTTTAATTAACTATTTTTAAGCTTTTTGTAAACATGTTAATGCAAATTCTTCGTGTTTAATCATTCAGTCGTGACCAAATCTTCGTGACCACCTGAAGTATCTGAGTCCAAGCCTTCCTATCCCGCCCTGAGTTTAAGAGAATTTTCAAAGTCTTATTAGTTACTTAGGCTCTTATACGTTACCGCATCTTGTGTGAAGGAATCGACTCACTACACCGAGAGAACAAAATGGCATCTTCCAAGATAATACTTTTAGCCTGGTTATGTGCACGCCTGGTTGTGTGTATCTGAGTTGGTGATTGGCCTAGTTGGTGACAGACATTTTATGCTAATCGCCAAGCCTTCGGCCTCTGCGATTAGCATAAAATAACCTCGGGCCAAGTCTACGCCTACTTTCCAAGGCATGCCAAAATACATCGTTCTCCAATTTCGCGGTCCTTCTTTCAATTCGCGGCGCTCCGCTTGGATTATCCGATCTCTCTGTGTACAGTGCGGATGCGTTAAGGAATAAGACCCGTAGCCTCTACTCGAAGTTAAATTAAAATTTCTTTATCTATACTTTATATACAATGTAACACATTGTGTCCACATTCGAAGTAGAAGAAGCGATGGGTCCCCTACTTGCACATAAGCGCGAAAAGCAAAAGGTTTCCTTCCTAACTCCTAAAACCTCACTGCCTACCTATCAGGACGGTCAAGATATCAAAAGACACCTACGTACTGCGGAGTTGGTAAAACGAGTTTAATAATGTACTACTAGAAAGAATTTGTACGTATGCTTTTACTATATGCACAGATGTCAACATACGATCCGACGATTTGTTACGTACAAATACGTGTAGTGTACATACATACGAGACCGTACATTATGATGAGGTGAGAAATAGTAACCATCTCTCCGAGTGCCAATGTTTAAACAGTAAATGTAAACAGAAGCGGAGCAAAGCAAATGCAAACACACGAGTCAAAACAGCGTCTCGCGGAATTCTCGTTTACTTTGAAAATTTTTTTTAAAAAAAATTAAAAATTGAGAAACCAAGTCACGTTGAACAAATAACCATATGCCTAACAGAATACTGGCGATCAAATGACACATATTGCTTTATCACAGTTACTTGATATGATAAATTATGACTTATATGATGTTGCATATATGTTTCTTGTTCTTCGTCGTAGTCACAAAGTGTAAACATCGCTGTTTTGCGGAAGATTCGAAATCACACCGTAGTGCACAGGTATAGACACAAACAAATGGGTCATTTAAGTTGATAAAATTAATACTGCACAAATATTTAAATCAAACAAATGCCCGAAAATACCAGCCCAGGAATATCGTAGAACATATCTGATCCAGAAACTCAATTAAAACGCACGCCTGGTTATGGAGCTGTATGTGAAGATTCTCTCTTCAACCAGCGGCAAATTTATTAGAAAGATAAAATTATAACTATCTTTAAAAAATCAAAAGTATCTGACAATTTAAAATGTATACTTTTTAATCTAAAAATTATAAATTAGAACAAAAAAATTATACATTAGAACAACATAATTATAAATAACATGATATAAGGACAAAAACAAGCTGCAATACAGGGAGACATTGATGAAGTACTCAACGAAATATACAACACGTGAGAAAATAAAAACTAGAAATATAAAAGAGTTTGCCTGCATTGAATGTTCTTTGCCATTTCATGAGTTTTGAGCACAAATGAAATAGAGGATGATATTGTTCATCACAATTCATTACCTCTTCGTTTTCATTATCCTCTATAAAACCTCTTACGACTTAGAATTCCCTGAAACCTGAAAATTGTTCCTCAAACGTGGATTGTTTGGACCCTGTACTTGACGAAAGCTCTACAGGGGAGGAGTGCTGGCAGCGCGGGGTGCACGAATGCACGACACACGACAGGTGCTAGGGCAGGACCACAACGCCACGCCCCAAGGACGCCGCCACCGCTGTTACCATGCAACGCGTGGGCGGCAGCGGTAAAACAGCATGGCACGCCCGGCTGTTGGTTGGCAGCTGGCGGTAGAGCAACGCTGTAGGTGGTGATGGAAGGCGGCCGCAGAACAAACAAGCGGGAAAGGGGTGAGAACAGGGATGGAGTTGGAGGGGGGAGAGAAGAAATGGAAAAATACAGGACAAAGGGAATAAGAGCAGACAAATCAGCAATAGAAGAATCGACTAAATTGCAAATTTAAATATGAAAATAGTCTCGGTAGCTCAGGATACGGGAAGAAAAGAGATAATTAGAAATCGGTAAATATGAAATGTTAAAGAATCGAATGATGTTATATGAGGGTAAAGTGAACATAAGTTGAGACAAACATACTGTATTATAAGGAGAGTGACGGTAGAAGTTCACAAAGATGGGGAAAAAAGGTTGTAACTTTCTAGTTCTATATGTTTTTACCACATTCTGCGCAGTTTCGCCCAAGCAAGCTTAAATTTTTCCCAGTGATTAATTTCATTTGGCACCCCTCTCCTCACACGAAAATAAAAAAAATAATAATAAATAAACCTGTAAATCAGTAATAATAACTATAAATAATTTCAATTCTCAAACCTTTGAAACATGGTGCTCCTGTACAACGAATTTCAAATCAATTAGTGCATAGTACTCACCCAATTTCTTTTGAATGAATTTCGAATGAATTTCATTTTACGACCTTTTACAATAAGACCCATCTAGATGCTATAAAACCACAGTAAATCCGTAAAAATATCGCCAATTATTTCCTGACAACAGAACACAGATGCCTCATAGCGAGCAGAGCGTGGTAGCGGCAATGGAAGCAGGCTGCACGAGTCACCGCCCAGTGCCGTGACGGCGGCGGTAGCGGCGGAGGTCGGGCGGTGGGGGCGGGGCCGCAGGGAGTGTTGACCCGGAGCGGCTGGCAAACAGGTGACGACGCCGAGGTCGCCGTTTGTGCCAGACGCACACGCGTGTCGCCCGACGTCCGCTTTGCGGCGGTGCGGGACGGGGGGGGGGGGGGCTGGCGGCGCAATATGCGTGTCCGGGGCGGGGCCGCGGTCGCACGCACGACACCACACGCGCGGAGCACCGAAAGAAAGGCTCGTGCGGTAAACTCGCTTTGCGATCGGGCGGGACGCGCGGGCGAGCGCCGCTGACCTCGCACACAGGAAAGAGACGCGACAGAGGCAATTTGGGGGCTGTTGCTTCCTGTGCGAGAGGTGTTGGCTTGCGGTCAGAAAAGAGCAAAAAGTTTACAAGGACTCGCCTTTGGTGTAGCGGTGCATGTAAGTAATATAAGTATATATAATAAATGTGTGAAATCATTAAATACCTATAACTTGAGTCAGGAACTTTACGTTTAGGAATTATTTGAATACTTTGCTTTTAAAACAGAAGATTCTCTGGCGCATCATCATTTTATCATGTGCCTCCTATACGCATTTTCACATAATACATTTCACATAAGTTCAGGAGCTTATTCCGACAGCTATGAATTTATAAATAATGTTTTTTAATTAATTTAAGTTTAATGAAGGATAATGAATGAGGAGGAATGGAGAACGGGCTTTCCTCGGCATCTTCCTTAACAACACATTAAAATTCAGACATTGAGAATTTTACAGTTTTTATTAGTTATTTAAACTACACCGCCCAAATGAAAATTGCATTCTTAAATACAGAAAAAACGTTAAAACGAATTCCATGGAACTGAAATAATAAGTGTATATGTTATAAAATATTCGTGTTATCAGATTGTTATGTATACCCGTATTCGTGTTTCCTCGTGGAGACCTAAATTTTGTTCGTTTTAAAGCGAATTTCGTCTTAAGCGTGTTTGTGCTAACGAGGGTTTATTTTATTCAGAACGACATATTTATTGACTTTTCTGACACCAATTGATTAAGACAGAAAGTTGTTGAAAGGTTTCAATTAGAAAAGGTTTCTCTACACGTCAATTTCCATTAGAGTGTAAAGCCATAAAGTGAAGAGAATAGCGAGTAGATTTACATACTGTAATGTGACACAGACTACAGTAATTGAAGTAACAGAAATCGTGCGTTATATATCGTATCATGCTCGGGTAGGATAGAAGTAAACCTGCTTATCAAATCATTCGGGGATCAGGTCTCTTCTCAATATTCCATTTACTAAACTTACTATGATGGCTAACGTAGATGAAATACATATCTGTAGAAGAAATATCAGACAAGTCATACTGGGATCAAACTGCTGATGGAAAGTTACCAACGCTAGAAAGAGTCAAGGTGTTTAGTTTCGAGTTCCACTTAGTCAAGCGTACATTTGCATTGACATGATACCTCGGTTGACGCTACGCTAGACATTCCCAAGTTGGAGACGAAGCTCTGTGACTGTTGTAAACATTAGCAGGAGAGTAATTCCGAGACCCGCATTTGCCTGAGCATGACCAAGTAAAATCATTGTATGGAACATTGTACCCGTCAAAACTCCCGAAAGACAAAAGTCGAACGGGAAGAAAATAAATTTAAAAAAAAACATTATCAGGCAGAAATCTACATTATCAGTAAAATATGTTTATCATCATTGATACAGCTTGATACCGCAATTTATGGTTAATTTGATATTTAACCTGACACTCCTAACATAGACCGTATTTTTATATCTTTATCATAACATACATCATAAAATATTGACACACAGCAAAGAAACTGAGTTTCCTTAATGATATCCACTCTCAAGAATTGAATTGTGGTAATGCCAGGAGCATTTAATAAATACAATGTTCAAAATTAAATTCTGGGACTTCTGAGTCATGATTTGTGATACGAAAATAGAAACTGGCCCGAATCATGATATTGGAATTTCTGATGTCTCTAAAAAACAAAATATTGATTACTGAACATAAATTAAAACTGCAGTGTCACGTAATTGTATAAGCTCTTCAACTTCTTCTTAGAAAGGCGTAATTGAACCAAGCCTTTTCAGTTACTTGAGAGTGGTGTGGCTCATGACAATAGTAGTAAAATATACAAATTGCTTTTTAAATACGATACTATTTTTGTTTGAAAAGAATCATATTTACTTCAGTCTACTTAGAATAATGTGTCAAGTGATCCTCTGCCACTTAATCTCAAGTTTTCCTAGTCATACATTGACAACATGCAAAGCTGTACTTCTTGAGCCATCTCCACCACTACAACTGCGATTTTAAGGCGTGGAGATCAATTACGGAAGGTGAAAGCAGAATGAACAAGCGTAAACACCCATGTCTAAGGTGAGACTCGAACCCACGATCCTTCCAGAACACACAACCGCCTTAGCGTTCCCAGCTATCCATGTCGGTTGCACCTTTTGTATCATCGATGCATAAGAAGTGTCAGCTTTCTTCTTTTTTAATTTACAGGAGAACGATTTTAACCTTGGGGGATCCCTTTATTTCACGGTGAATATCCGTGTCCTGTGTAAGTCCTGTATTCTGACCGTCTTTTAAACTATATTTATGATTTTTCACAAGTAAAAACAGGCAAGTTTTAAACGAGTTTCTTCACTTAATTTAATTAAGACTAATTTTGATTTGTACCGCTCTTCTTGGGCACCGCCGTTACATTTTCTAATTTTAAAACTTTTAACATTATATTTCGTAAAGTGCGACAGGGAAGTCTCTCCAAAGTGAGCAGAATCAGAGCCTCCTATTAAAAACTGCATTTATGTTCGTAGCGACCAGATCTCTGAGAAACAAGTGAAAAAGACAGCACTTCCAATATCTATTTTGATTGTGGTGATAATTTACGTTTGCAAGCTGACGCTCGAACTGCCAACATAATTTCTGTTGCAAGTACTCTTACCAGCAAGGTTCCACTGAGGACAGACTTTTCTGGTGCACTATATGTTGTTTGTTAACAGCATTATCGATTTGTACATTTAAACATTTGATTCCACGATCTCCAACCATTCACTTTACGACATCCACAATCCCACAACGCTATCACTCCTAGCTCTTCACAACAAAAGTTGAAAGGCCAAACACGAACATCGGCATTAACCGACAACAGCCTCACTCAACCCCCGCGCGCGCAGGTGTGGGAGACGCCGCTTGGTCCGAAGCGCGGGAGAGGGGCACCGCCCGCGATTAGCCGCAGAGCGGAGAAAGCGCCCGCCGCCGCCGCCGCCTCCGCCGCCGCCACGGAGCGTCGCTGCCCTCGCGACCCGCGCGGCGGCGCTCGCCGACTTTCAAACCCGGAAATGAGATGCTCGCCCCCCTTGCAGCTCGCCGCCGCCGCTATCGCCCGTCACCGCATCTGCCGCCGCCGCCGCCGCCGCGGGAAATGGCGGTTCTGCGAGGAATGTTAATGCGGCGGAAAGGGACAATGGTTCCTTCGGAGGTCTTGTTCGCTCCGGAGGAGGAATTCCGCGGCGGGCTGCTTTTTTAGATAAAATATGTTTAAAATGGCGCCCAACGTGGGGTTTGGATCATGGGTTTTGGTACGTAATGGTAATGATAAGAGATGTACGAGACATATCTACTTTTGACGCCCATTTATTGGAGCTGAAGATCGTTCATTTCATTTGAAGTGCATCGCGAGCTTTTCAGCACTTTGGGATTTGTTGTATGCGGAAATTCTACGTGGAATGAAGTCCTATATTCGAGAACAAGCACTGTGTTGGAACATGGCTTAAGAATGTTCCACTAACTGTTAGATATTTATCTTCATAGGGTTTGTTTTTTTATTTCCGCATTTCCATTGTCTTCAGTGCCTAAGAATATTACAAACGAATGCTTGAATGACATGCATTAATTATGAACATAATTCTCGAAAGTTACTCATTTCTTCAGTACACCAATCCTTCGTTCTAATGTCATGTCGAAGGAACATAAGTATTCTAGCACACAACAACACAACATAATACACTCCACATAAATTCCTAAAAGAAGTTTGAATATCAATAAAATTTCAAGCTTTTTTCCAGAAATCAAGATATTTTTTTATCTCTAGCTTGTCCAGTATTTGAAGCTCGGTAATTATAAAAAAGATAAAATCGAAATAATAAAGATAAGAATGCAACAGCACTAATTATATTTCTTACTTCAAATGAACATATGCTTGCAGCATCTAATCATATGTAAATGAATGTATACGTAATCTGTGCCTCCGTGACACTACATAAAATAGTTTTACTGCTAAACAATTATGATTTAATATTTGTATATTTTGTTCGTACACCAATTTCATATCCATTATTCAAATGAAAACCTTTTTGGGAAGGGCAAATATTTTTTATTACGAAAAGGTATTTCGCATTTAAGAATACATTTACGGTTGTTTTAACAGATACATGTTCCAAAGAGATAATGCAACAAAAGTCAATGAAAATCGCCTCTGGGATTTTACGTTTTGAACTGAATTGAAAACTAAGCATTTTTTAAAGTGCTTGGTTTCCAAAGTATCAATAGTGCTTCAACTCATTTTAACCGAGCAAACGCATGGTGAATAGCGCATTATTTGTTTCATTTTCATTCTTTGAAACAACAGGTTGTAAACGGACACGTCTGTTCGGTTACAAAAGAGAAGACGAATGAGCACAGGTTGCTCCACGAGGAGCAGGATAGAAAGGCACGCAGGCGCTGTCGGCCGCGCGCTGGGCGTGGGCGAGGGCGTGGGCGTGGGCGAGGGCTGGGGCTGGGGCTGGGAGGGCCGGCCCGCCCGCGCACCGCCGCCGTAGAAGGCAGCCCGCAAGGTTGCCGCGTCCAGCGGCGCCCGCGCTTGCGTCAGCCTCCCACCCCCACCCCTCACCTCCGAACCTCCTCAACCTGCGACCTTTAAACGCTCCGCTTTCGGTCAATGTTTCCTCTTTTTTTTTCATTGAAAATCACCCTGTCTTTTGGTCCGTCCATGAAAAGCGGGTACACAGATCGTTTGCTAGGAACTCGGTAGTTTGCGGTCTGACTTCCAGAGCTGTTGAACAGAATGTACAGAACGTGTGTACTTGGGTGTTTAGGAGTAAAAATTGTAATCGGATGCGGATGATGCGAAACACAAATCAATGATATAAAATGATCAGAGCCCCAGCTACACAGCGGTATAAGAATATGCAAGAGGATCTGTGAATATGAACCAACGTGGATAATCTTCTTTATCAAACTTTTCTCATTCCTGGGAGACTTCCTGCGTTCGTTGTGGCACAAGAGCTAGTTTATGTGAACTCTTCGATATTCGGGAAACACATTCCGGTACTCACGCAATTTTCCCTGCAGTGCAATGAAGCCCGAGATGATATTCAGTAATGAAGAAATGTGAGAATGTTATCATCCACAATGAACTAGTATATTTTAAATTAAGATTATCTCTCTTATCGCCAAAGAAAATAAATTCCTTTACGAAACACAATATAAAATCGTTACATTCGTGTATTCAGATCGCGAGAAAATAAATGTGAAGATAACCAAAAACAAATTTAAGAAAATTTTAAGTCGCAAGCTAAATGGTATCTAATACAAATTCTAAACGTTAGATCAACTCCCAACCTAATCAAGATTCCTCGCAGCACTATTAAAAAATATTGATAATTCTGTTCTACAAGAAGCAATCTATTCATACTGAACAGTAAAGAGGTAATCTGAAATAAAACACATTTAGAGTCCAAAACTTTATACTTTTAAATGTTATGTATTAATATTATAAAATGAATAATATGCTACCACAACAACAAAATTATATGTAATGTTAGGATACATTATAGATATTAAACCTTGAAAGAGAAATCCATACGAGCTAACAATACAAACCGTTTTAAAATAATTTATTCCAAGGAATGATTGCAATACAAATCCTTAAGATTGGAATGTTCGAAATAAATATTTTTGCAGATTCGTAGGATTTGAGGATTCAACTGCCGCCAGTTAAGAAGTTGTGAAAACACTGCGCTGACACTGCGGGCGCCTGCGTCCCGTCGCTTCGCAGGGCGGTGGGCGGAGGGCGGAGTGGGGGGAGAGGCCCTTCACATCGATCGAGGGGCTTCGCCGGCCGCTTCGTCGCCACCAGCACGGCGCCCTTTCTCCGCCCCCGCCGCCTCAGCGCCGCCCTTATCTGCTCTTATCGCCGCCCGCGTCACCTCCTGCGGCTTCTAATTAAAACAGCCCGCGCGCGGGGCGAGACCCGTCTGATCTGAAGGCTTCCGCCCTAATTAGTCGAGCGCAAAGGTACGGGCCGCCTTTGAGGCCGCGCGACCGGCACTCTGTGCGGCTGGGGATATCGAGGAGCATTAATTTGGTGGAAGGCGATGGCAATAGCTGATTCAATAATCTCAAAAGACTCCCCAACGGTATGGAAAATACGCGGGTGCAAGGCCAGGGTCCTATCTAGGGCTGGTGGGTTTGAAGATGGCAAGAGTTTCGCCTGAGGGAGGTGTGTTTGCGACGAGATTTAACGTTTGTTGCGTGTATTTTGCATTTGACAGTGAGCGAAACGAAGTTTTTGATCAAACACAGTGTCGCCTACTGGATTTGCCATAACAGTTCTGAACTAGGACCTTGGTCTCTAGATCGGGGATAGAAATCCGTGTCTAGAGGTGCCATAATGGCAGAGGGAGGAGAGGGCAGAGAGGGCGGCAGAGGGCAGGGCGGGCAGAGAGGGCAAGGCAGAGGGGCAGGGCAGAGGAGGCAGGGCAAGGGCAAGGGCAGGCAGAGAGCAGGCGAGGGAGGCGAGAGCAGGCAGCACGTGAGAGGGCACAGGAGAGGGACGAGAGGGCACAGGAGAGAGAAGAGGGAATGGCAAAAGCTGTTGTGTGATATATTGCGGCTGTTTTGTTTGTTGAGGATAATCAGTAACTAGTTGCGAGTTTGTTGTGCAATACAACTGTGTAAAGACATAATTAATCTAATCGGGCAATGGTAATTTTAATTTGTGTATTCTCGAGTGTGTATTGTGATGACTGCTTATTGACAGAGCTGTGAGAGCGATGTTCGCTGGCGGCATTTTACTGTTCGTTAGTTGCGAAAGTAAAGGGAACAGTTGGACAGTGGATTATTGATAGAATCGATTTGTCGATGGCATTGTAACAGTAATAGTGGAAGTTTGGGTGTGGATGTTGCGATGATTCGATAATATTGTTAATATACAAGTTATTTGCTAGAGAAAGGCGTTTAATATTATGCTTCTGCAAATGACAATGTTGCCATACAAGGAGAGCGTGGGTAATATTAAATGCCTGGGGCGGGATTTTAAGTGATCGATTAATGCGATCGGAATGACTGATTAAACCGAATGATTAAAAGATTTAAATTGTTAATGATCGTTTAATGATCGATGATGGATCTATGTTGCTGACGGAAAAAAATGACCCATTTCTTTATAATGTCATTTTGTTGCATTTTTCGTTGATTTCGACTATAAGTCGTCTTGGTTTAAGCTTTTTACATTCTTTTTCGAGAATTTGATCGCTTATAGTATATTTATGGGACAGTAGCTTCCAAACATATTTATGAGGTTGTCCAAATCTTTACACAGGATCTGAGTTGGCCTGTTCGATTTCTTCGCTCATATTGTAATGTCAGCCGTTGTGAGTACTACGCAATCTCGTTGCCTTGTAACGTTTCTCGGCGCCAGTGTCAGTTTGGCGCACTTTCGCGATAGATAAAGAAGGCGATTTTTTTTTAAAGAACAGCGCAACCCAAGAAGCAGGCGAGATAATTTGTAACTAAAAGGAAGCACGCTCGCTATATCAGTAACATACCCACAGTTTGAGTTGTTCATCTGAAGTTGTTTGGATAAATTTTTTTAACGTTTATTATTCTTCGTTTTAAGAGCATTTTTTAAAAAGAATTCTTAAAGGAGCTTTTTGGGCAATTTTTAGGTCATCAGAACAGCCCCGTTCAAAAAATACCGGATGGATGTTAGAAGTCCTGTTGACAGAGATTAAATCCTCGATGAAAAGGTTAGATTCTTTGTGCAAAGAACTTTTGGTGAATTATGCTAGGTCGCAACACATTTTTTATTGGGCGCTGGATATCGAGGAGCAGTAATTTAGAGCACCATTTAACTGATACTTTTGCTCATAATCATCACTCTCATTGGGAAACTAAGGCGATCTGTATAAAGAACGAAAATGATAACTGAAATTTACCATAGTAGAATATAACAAAATGTTAGAACTTTCAGGGTCTTATAATAAAGGAAATGCACAAGGTCTTGTGCGCAGAAATTATTTATTACAACTAAGAAATATACTATTTCAAAGATTGGGATCTTAATAAACACTGTTTTAAATTGTTATTAGATTAGATTTATTCATAATTTGCAATTAAGTGTAAAGGAATTGGTGGCAGAATACACTAACTTAAACTTCACGAACTTTAACAACTATACAAACTCTACAACGTTTACAAAAATCACATGAACGTTTCACGTGCATCATTTCATAGAACTCCACTTCACAAATCTTCGCTTTTACCGCTTCACGCTGCGATAAAGGTGCACAACGTCATGCACTTCACGCCCTGGCACTGCACACATAATAAATAATAATAATATATATAATATAATAATAATATAATATAATAATAATAATAATAATAATAATAATCATAATAATAATAACATTATAATAATGTACAATAACTAATAATACTTAATTACAAAGAAGACATAGTAATTGGCACTGGAATTTTATTAAATATATTTAATAACATATCCACATTCAGAACTAATTTATTTTGTAAATTTGTCGGCTTGAGGAAAGGGATGAAGATTGTCGCAGGAAACTGTTTCCAGTCCCTAATTGTGGGCGATTCGCGAATGAATATTTCCCAACGGTCGTTTTTCTGGAATTCTTGTCTGACTTTTTGTGCATGTGAT
>BOPP01000046.1:6544483-6569893 GCA_017312745.1 Gryllus bimaculatus | reverse complement strand
TGCTGATCATCGAAGCATAGAGGGAGAGAGAGAAAGAGAGAAGGGCAGAGAGAGAGGGAGAGAGCAGGGAGAGAGAGGGAGAGAAGCAGGGAGAAGCAGGAGAGAGCAGGGAGAGAGCAGGGAGAGAGCAGGGAGCGGGCAGGGAGAGGCAGGGAGAGGGAGGGAGAGGCAAGGGAGAGGGCAGGGAGACGGGCAGGGAGAGGGCAGGGATGGAGGGCAAGGGAGAGGCGCAGGGAGAGGGAGGGAGAGGGCAGAGAGGGCAGGCGAGGCAGGAGGGCAGGCGGGCAGAGAGGGCAGGCAGAGGGGCAGGGCAAGCAAGGCAGGCAGAGACACGAGGGCAGGCAGAGAGCAGGCAGAGGGCACGGAGAGGGACAGGGAGGGACAGAGAGGGCACAGGAGAGAGAAGAGGGAAATGGCAAAAGCTGTTGTGATATTTGCGGCTGTTTGTTGTTGAGGATAATCAGTACTAGTTGCGAGTTTGTTGTGCATACACTGTGTAAAGACATAATTATCTAATCGGGCAATGGTAATTTTTAATTTGTGTATTCTACGAGTGGTGTATTGTGATGACTGCATTATTGACAAGCGCTGTGAGAGCGATGTTCGCTGGGCAGCTTTTAAACCTGTTCGTAGTTGCGAGAAAGTAAAGGGAAAATTGGCAGTGGATTATTGATAGAATCGATTGTACCGATGGTTGTAACAGTAATAGTGAAGTTGTGGGTGGATGTTGGATGACTTCGATAATATTGTTATATACAAGTATTTGCTAGAGAAAGGCGTTTAATATTATGCTTCTGCAAATGAAATGCTTGCCATACAAGGACAGCGAGTGGGTAATATTAAATGACTAGGGGGGGATTTTAACTGATCGATTATGCGATCGGAATGACTGATTTAAACGCGAATGATTAAAACGATTAAATGTTAATGAATCGCTTTAATGATCGATGATGGATTTATGTTCTGACGAAAAAAATGACCCATTTCTTTAATGTCATTTTGTTGCATTTTTCGTTGATTTCGACTAATAGTTGTCTTTGTTTAAGCTTTTTAACATTCTTTTTCGAGATTTGAATCGCTTATAGTATATTTATGGGACAGCTAGCTTCCTAAACAATATTTATGAGGTTGCTCCAAATTTTACACAGAATCCTGAGTTGCCTGTTTCGATTTCTTCGCTCATATTGTAATGTCAGCGTTGTGAGTAACTACGCAATCTACGTTCCTTGTAACGTTTTCGGCGCCAGTGTCAGTTTGCGCACTTTCGCGATAAATAAAGAAGCGGATTTTCTTTTTAAAGAACACGCGCAAACCCAAGAAGCAGGCCGAGATCAATTGATAACTAAAAGGAAGACGCCTCGGCTATATCAGTAACATACCCAACAGCTTTGAGTTGTTCATCTGAAGTGTGTTGGATAAATTTTTTTAACGTTTATTTTCTTCGGTTTTAAGAGGCATTTTTTAAAGAATTTAAGGAGCTTTTTGGCAATGTTTTAGTCATCACGAACGCGCCCGTTAAAAAAATATCCGGATGGACTGTTAGAAGTCCTGTTGACAGACGATTAAATCCTCGATGAAAAGGTTAGATTCTTTGGTGCAAAGAACTTTTGGTTGATTATTCTAGGATCGCAAACACATTTTTTTATTGGGCGTGGATATCGAGGAGCAGTAATTTAGAGCACCATTTACCTGAACTTTTGCTCATCAATCATCATCTCATTGGGAAACTAAGGGATCTGTATAAAGAAGAAAATGATATGAAATTTAACCATAGTGAATATACAAATTTAGAATTTCAGGGTCTATAATCAAGGAAATGCACGAAGGCTCTTGTGCGCAGAAATTTATTTACAATAAGAAATCATACTATTTCAAAGATTGGGATTTAAAAAACTGTTTTAAATTGTTTTAGATTAGATTTATTATATTCTGCAATTAGTGTAAGGAATTGGTGGCAAAATCACTAACTTAAATTCACGAAACTTAACAACTATAAAACTCTACAACGTTTACAAAATCACTGAACGTTTCACGTGCAATCTCATAGACTCCCTTCACCAAATCTTCACTTTTACACCGCTTACGCCTGCGATAAAGGTGCACAAGTCAACTGCACTTCCGCCACTGGCACTGCACACATAATAAAAAATAATAATATAATATAATATAATAATAATATAATAATAATAATAATAATAATAATAATAATAATAATCAATAACATTAAGTAATAATGTACAATATATAAATACTTATTACAAAGAAGACATAGTATTGCACTGGAATTTTTATTAAATATATTTATAACATATCACATTCGAAACTAATTTATTTTTAAATTTGTCAGGCTTGAGGAAAGGGATTCCGCTCTGCCGAAATATGTAGGTTTCCCTAATCGACTTTGAATTTCTTTCCACGCTCGAAGGCCTGGATGTAAGGATGTAAACTATTTGTAGTCATCAATATCTCGATATTGTTTTTTACTTTGTAATAAGCAGTTTGTACTTTGTATAAATAATTAATCATTTGTTTAATGTGATAATGTAATAACATTTAGTTTTTGAATGTAATAATTATATAATTACTTAACATAGTTACATTAATAATTACAGTTGAAAACGGTAATGCGGTGTACGTAATGTTATTTCAATTAATGTGTTTTGAAAATATTCTGGTCACAGTTCTTTTACACAGATACCTGTTGTGCCTCTGCAGTTTTGATTATCTTAAATAATTACATCGTTTTCAGGAACTCACTTTATCAAAAAATACGTTGCCATAATTTATCCTTGGACGAGTAACAACGATTCGCTTTCTAGTCCCGAAAAAAGATAAATTCGAAAATTTAGAACTGTTAGTATACATATATTGAATCAATTTTCTTTCTTCGTTATTCCCCCCATATTTAGAGCATAAGTCTTACCAACTTATGATTCCAAATAAATAAAGAAGTGTATCTCAAACCTTCGGTCAGGCAACCATTTAACCGACTTGCGCAGTTTCCGTGAAGGAGAAAGATATGATATAACTTCTATCAGTAGGTAGCCACACCAAGACACGCACTAACGAGGGGCCTTGTTTTTAAGGCCGGCCGCATCAGAACACGCTAAATGGGCCGCGTGCAACTGCACGCCACGATGCGTGGTGGCGCGCGACTTAATGCAGCCTAACGGACGAGAAGGTCATCTGCCAATCGGAATGACCATCTCCCTGGAACTACAAGACATGCACTGCTTATATAACGCACTGTTATTTACCGCCGAAAAAACCCCGACCATTTCAGTGGTGTTTTGGTAAAAAATAATTTTTCAGAGAACTTGGTATTTTTTTTAATAAAAAATAAACCAAATCGACATCGCATGCATTGCACAGTAGCATGCTCTTTCACTGCAAATACAAGTAAAAATATTCAAATTAAATACCGTTCCATTGATTATATTTATTGTTGAAAACATTTATATGATCGTATGAATAATTCAAATAAGTTAAATCAAATTAACTTTATTCCAAAATCTAAAAAGATGGAAAAACTTTACAAGACCCACTGAAGTGTACAATAAAAGAAACATCAAACATTATATAAATGATGATTTAAACATTTTTGTAAAACACATCACTGATAAGTAACGATTATTTCACAAAGTGAAAAACAGGTCTGTATATTTCAAAAAGTACGTATAAGAAAGATACCGAAGAAAACTAATAAATATAATTTGTGACACGTATTATAAAAGTGCGCAGCTTAAAAAACAGAAGAAGGCCAACTCCAATTTGGACCTCTCTGGGGCTCCTTTTCCGTTAAAATTATTTATTATACGTGACATTTTATTGGGAAGTAAATGAAACCCACCACAAAGGCAATTAAATTATAACGTAAATGATGATGATATAAGTCCATTGAATCCCTGAAAGGGCAGGGGGCCTCCTGTCAGAACACACGGGTGGTTATGTTTATTTCTTTAGATTAATCACTTCTTAAGATGTAACTTTAATGATACAATGAATAAATACAATTGTTTTTATGGAATCTTTATCAGAGTTCCCAGACGGTTTGAACAGGAACTTCTCCAAATGACGCTCCCCAAATTGTCGGTTTGAAAAACGCTGAAATCGTAATTTTATCATAATTACGAAAATGTTTCATTACGTAAGGCCGCGGGATCAAATTTTTCACGTACCACCCCCTGGATGCCCCTTTGCGCACGCCTGTGCATATGACTGAAGGATTGAAGCACAAATGAATTGAAAATAACTCTCTATAAATACAGTCACAGTACTGAACTCAAACAGTATTGCCTTGACTTTCGTTTCGCAAAGAAAAACAAGCGACAACAAAGAACAACAACCCTTTAACCACAAAAAAGTAGAAATATTCTGTTCGGAAATAAAAGTGAATTTTATACTTACATTGATATTTTGTGAACCCAAAACGTATAAACGAAATAACATTTTCCTCGAGAATGCATCTCTTCAAAAAAGAACTTCGTAACCTTCTTTTCTCGAGCCACGAGAAGTTATTTCTCAAGAGTGACTTCGTTCCTATTCCAGATACGGGCATGTGCGCCTAAACTCAATTACGCAAATTCGATGTCTTTTTCGATTCTTCCGGTTCCTTTCCAGTTCCTCAGAGCAGCGGACCGGTGTTGGGAGGCGAGGCAAATATGAAGAACTTCGGAAAATAAGGACAACACGAGAAGACACACGACGTGTTGGAGTGGATGTGAAAGGGGAAAGACGCCAAAGTGGAAGAAATATCAAAGAAATTAGTAAACAACATAGTGAAAATAAAAACAGATAATATAAAGACAGAACTGGAACAAATTACTTGCAAAGAAATAGGTTATACTACGCGACAATCACAACTGAAAAGAATTCGAAATATATGAATATATAGCTTTTTGGTGTAGGAAAGAGAAATAATAATAGGAAAGTACTTAATAAGTAATAATCAAACATAAATGTATTAAGAAAAATAATTATTGGATTGCCTGAGTTTCAAGCAATATATACCAATTAATAAAAAATTGTGCAGCAAACATTGACGCATAATGTGAGGAGCGAGAGATAAGTTAAACAATGTTATTTGAAAACGCAAAGAATATACAATAACAGGGTGAAAAATCATAGATAAACAGTAAACAGAAACCCTAAGAATACCTTCTCCACAAATGACTTTAAAAGTGAAAAGCAAGGAACAACAAATAATTACAACCCTTTAATCATAAAAAGGAGAAACGAATTGTGCTGGAAAATTTAAAAGAGTGTAACACTTACTTTGGTTTTCTTGTGAACCCAAAACGTATAAACGAAAAAACATTTTGAGAGAAACAAAATCAAATATCACTTCGAGAAGTTATCTAGTAAAATCATCACCATCGTAATACTCCATTATGAACGGAAATAATAAAATGAATCAATTTTTCTATTTGTTCAGAGATCCACATTTCATTCATTCATCCATCGGGACTAAAAATACACACTCTTAATTGGCCGAGACGATTCACCCGACGCCAAAGGCACCCGACGCGTAGAAAATCCTCCGCTGCTGCAAGCTGCTGTCGGAAGCAAACCGAGATGCGTGCCGTGGAAGGAAGGGGCTGGCGGATTCCTTGCGCAACGAGACGTGACGCGGCTTCGGCGGCGGCGGCGGCGGCAGCTGCCGCGTGGGGCGAAAGCGAAAGCAACAGCACAAGATCTCCGCGCGCGGGGCCGCCTCCTCCCCTCCCACCTGACGCTGCCCGCTGCGCCGACACACGCCCGTGCCAAGGAACAAAACAACAACTGTAATTGTAAAATTATGTACATGTATGTAATTGTAAAATTATGTACATGTATGTAATTGTAAAATTACGTATATGTATGTAATTGTAAAATTATGTATATGAATGTAATATGTATTATGTATGAAATAAGTCAATCATATCTTATGGATCAGGCAATGAGTTGATAACGTCCTAGATTAAACTTTTTAACACATTCCGCTTTTGGTAGTCCCTCAACGTATCTTACTGTGTCCTCTGATGTGGGCATCCATGTTTTCTATTTTCAGTTCCTATCTAATTTGCCTGTTTCATACGTACCATGGTGCTTTAATTATGCCTCTTAAAATTCATTTTGAAAAGTATTTACTAAAAACTGCAAGAGGAAAATCCATTGCATCCGTTGCCATTTAACACATTTCGCATGTTCCGTCAGGTTTCAGAAATCCGAGAACAAGTGGTAGTACATCACAGCCAAAAAGAAAGAAGAAAATAAGCGGCCAGAAAGATATGGTTAATGAAGTTTAATTTTTTAATACAATCGTAAATGATTCATTTTGATTTATAATTTGTATACAATTATAAAAGATTGCTGAAGAAACTGATTAGTGAAAAAGTTTCTACCTACTTCATTTCTAAGACTGAAAATCATTTTTTTTTCTTACGTGGATGATGTCATAATTCACTTTGTGGGAAAAAATGTGTCTATACTTATCAATGAAAACAATACTATGATTCCCCAGTTCTTCTCGAATAATATGATGGACGTTATGGAAATGTATTAGTCATGACCCACAATCGTATATTACAGTAGCAACTTGAAACTGCTCTATTTTCTCCACAATAACAAAAACTTTACGTCAAAAAATATCAATAAAAGCTCGTAATGGTACCAATGACTTTTGCTCTAGACACTTCATGTTTTACAAAAATCGAAGATGAGTAAATTGGCATAGATATGAAGTGAGATAACAAATGTTCTGAAAAATGAATTATTTAATTCCAAAGGATATAAATATGTAATTTTCGACTGCAATCATTTGCTTCTCTTGAATAAGATGGCAAAAATATAACGAAAAATCGGTTAAAAAGTGTTATCTAAAACACTCCCGACTTAAAGTAATTTTAAAAAAAGCGTGTTGCTGCAACTGAGATTCGATCATTTATTCCATGGAAATGACATTTGATATAAACAGGCCTCGAAAAAGGTTACTGATAACACTCGGCAAATCCACACTTAAGGCGGAATTTGGAGCATCAAAAACTCCGCCGACAAAACCGACAGATTGCTTCTGGGTCGACAAGCGCTCAATTTCCAGCGGCAGTCGCAATATTTACTTTTTTAAGGGCTTTATTTTCTATCAGTTCATTCCACTGATTTTACAGAGATTAGCACGACTTATACTAAATCTGTGTAAGGGCATGAGCCGGCGGAGAGAGTTCATTTAGTCGAAGCTCCGTCTCACTTTGTTACGCCTCTCTTAATTTAGTGTTTGGATTTTTTAAATATTTATTTTGATTTTATGACATTTTATTTTTTAATGTGAAGTGTGTATATTCAATATTTTTATGCTCAATTTTCATTCTTCATGAAGCGTTTATGGCGGGCGTAATTTATCTTTGGGGTACCTTAAAAAAATCCATCTTCTGCTAAATGTCTTAGATTAAAGATTTTAACGCATTCCGCTTTTGGTAGTTCCTCAACATATGTTACTGATAGTCGTCTGATGTAAGTATCCAAGTTTTCTATTTTCAATTCGTTTCTAATAAGTTCATTGGACACGTATCATGATGCTTTAATTATGCGTCTTAAAAATGTATTTTGAAAGAAGTTACTGAAAACAGCAAGAGGAAAATTCACTGCTCCATCATAGAGATTGATATGGGCCGCATTTATTTTCGTACTTTGTTTATGATCCTTCACTCTGTAGCCAATAATGCCAATTCTTCTGAATCTACCGCGACCGGTAAAGTAAGAAAAAGTACCGACGAAAGCTGTCTTGAATGTTAATATTAAATCTTCCACCAGTTCTATTGTTCAGTGCCCATCCGAAGTATTCGTATGAGGCCGGTCACTTGTGTATGCTGCCTCAAAGACACGTGTTGTTGCCGTATCGGCCTAGGTACCGCCTCCATCGCCTTCACGCACCTCGTAGCCGCCGCCGGCCGTTAGTGGTCGTGCTGTATCCGATTATGGATCTACACAGTGCTGTTACGACATACGATACTTTGTATCGATATTGCGTGAAGAAATTCGCGCGCTCGACGTCTTTCGTATGCGCCCAATTTCTTTCAACAGAAACTTTCTTGCGTCACTTGTTAGAAGAAATTTTTGACTGTTAGATAATTGTAATTTTACATTGTTTAGACATGATTTTCTTTCTTTTCTGATCTTTGGTTGAATTATTTTTGGCTATGTTTGGTTCGCCCAATATTAAGCGACAAATGGCAATTTAGATACAATATCCCGTTGCAAAGAATAATAGTACTCGTGTTATCATACATAGATTCAATATATTTCCCTTCCTTCAATAGCACAAAAACGATCGCGTTGTCATGTGACTATCATGGCACTACGAACTCCAAACAATTAAGTCAAATTAATTGAACAAAATTAATAACAACTCATTTTAAATTATGGGCATCCAGATTGACGATTAGAAAAATGTTCTAAATGAAATGAATTAATTATTAAGTAATTCAGACAGGTGTTCAGGTCGTAATATCATTGCAGACCCTTCAATTTGTACCAAAATGCGTTTGGTGCCTTTTGTATGCTCACTGACTTAGTGTACCTTGTCCGAATGACAAAAGTGTCCCTATGGCAAATACCACCAATAAGCGTTCATGGGGTACATGACGAGCTTTGGGAGAGGAGGGGGCGATTTAAAACAAATACATAGAGATCATTCAATAATTGATTATTATCTAAAATTGCAACACTCAAAAACAAATTGTGGAGCAATATTTTTAGGCAGGGTTGCTATGAGTAATCAATAATTATCTGAAGTATAAAATTCCAACATAAAACACTCTCATTGTCAGTCACTTTCATGTCAAACTCAACCTTCCGTTCGTATGAGAGCCAATTTAGACTGATGTGCTAATGATGTCTTTGGTCTTGAAGAAATGTATGAGATAATTCGTTCGTCATATTTTTAGGATTATGCTAGGTCTTTCTACACATCTGGGGCTTATTGTCTAATACTGTGCCACCCATTGAGAACGACGACCCTGTCGGCCACTGAAGAAAGCTGCGGTCACGATACAAATCCAAGAGGGAATCACATTCATGGGACGAAATTTCACCACTTCCCTTCACGCAAATATGTCATAAGATTAATATGACGCGAATTTAATAGATGCGGTGGATAAAAATGTACTAGTATAACAATTTAATACCGGAGTATTGTGGTTCAAGTAAAAAAACAGTGATTTACGTTTTAAAAACATCCCCAAACACTTTAACGTTCCAATTCACTAATAATTAAATCGTCAGCCACATTACTTATAAAATTCTCTCTAGCTTACGTACACGCGTCTCACATCTTCACTGCTTATTGGTAACATCTCCAAATTTGCCAACATCTGTTCTCAGTTCAGGCCACAGACAACAGATGTTGGAAAATGTTCCTTCCCAAATAGAACAATAACGGACTGGAATAAGTTGCCTGCGACAGCCATGGAACCCTTTCCTCTAGGTGTACAAAGTTTTAAATGTATATTAACTAAGCACATTTGTAAAATTATTAATTAGTAAGTTAGGCTTATTAAAACATGATTTTATTATAATTGTTAAATTTATTATGGTATTGTGATAATTACTACTAAATGTATTGCTTTATAAAATATAAAATTATATTAAAAGTAGCAGTTGAATTGGAGTGTCGTGACGTGTTGTGATGTGTAGTGGAATAGAGAAGTAGAAAGAGAAGTGTAAAGCAAGTGAAGTAAAGTGAAGTGTATTTATTAGTTAAAATATCTGTGCAGGACAGTCATAAAATGTAGAGTTAATGTTGTTGTTATTATTGCCTTTATGGTTATATTATTATCATATTATTATTGTCTTAAATTAATTTAAAATTACGTTGTATTAATATTCCTAATTGTAATATGTAAATTGTAGTGTTCTGCGACCTGGTTGTATAAACCTACCTGCAGAAATAACAAATCTATCTAAGAGAAGAACATATTACACCCTTCTCCGCGTATCACGAGGTCCCCAGCTCGCCGGCCCCTTGCGTAAATCCGGGCCGGTCGGCGGCCGCTCTGCCGTCCATTGAGCGCGGCAGTGGGCGGAGAGCGTGTGTCCGCTGAAGAAAGGTGCGCGTTGCGTCCTTGAGGCGCGCTCCCCCGCCGCCACACGGTGGAGAGAAAAACCGAAGCCCGGGTCAAAAGTCCAAAGAATTCATTTCTACGTACATGCACGTACTTTCAAGCACTTCAAATAGAACAAAGTTCTGCACGGAATGCGGCACATTTCGAAAATGTGAGTGCATTTGCTACTTTTGATCATCGGTTCAAAGTTGCGTTTATTTCACGTCTGAGTGCGGCTCTCCAAGCCTGTATTTACGCACGCACTGGCTGATAATTTCGTTAACCGCACGATCGCATCTGCAAAAATTTCCATACTATTTCCGAAGGCACGATCTATCAAGTTAGTCTTCATTTTTTATAGCGACATGTGGGGCAACTTGCTTAAAAAAAATTTAGTTTTATTTTTTAAACTTTATATTTCGACACAGTAAAATCTAGTACGCCCGCTGGCATTATTTTTTTAAAATATCAATTATTAGGTTCTTTATTAATGTCCGTAACATGTAATAGCCAATAAAGGTGTGGGACAACAAATGACACAAATAAACATTTTCGGCGGAAGTCTTACAGAGTATTAAAACACACAATAAGGGGATTCGGATGCCCAATCTTGGCCATGTTAAAAGTTTGAGAAAATTATCCAAATTTTTTAAAGTTTGGCATTTGAATTTTTACAGATAACAGATATGTTGCTCGTAACAACACTGAAACAACGGTTTTCAAAAGTGTTTATTGTTTTTGTAGAAAAAAATAATTTCTGTGCAATTTGTTTACCGCGTTTTCTAGTAATTAACGTTTTTAGAATGAATAATACTAAGATAACCAAAAAAATGTTTCAGTAAATGTACCAGACCTTTATTAACAACCCGTTTTCCCTATTACAAATGTAAGCTGAAGAAAGGTACATTTAGTGTTAAAAATGTCAACTTTCCGGAAATGGGCTTTAAGATGCAACCCTCAGAACACGCCAGATCAACAATTTGCTTCATCAGAATAATAATTGCGCTGTATTATGTAACACAATCTAAAAGTATTGGAACCAGCACCTACATCCAATGAAAGGAGGGCTTTACATACAAATAATAAAGTAAAATACTTATAAGAGTGATATCAACGTATTCACACGCCAATTTAAAGAGAAAATTGTGGGAGATTTATGAACAACAAAATGTCAAAAAACGTATTTCTTTCTCAAAATCTTTCTGTATCCTCTGTTCTGGACATCATTAAGCTTTCGGCTAGCCAATCCGGGTAGTCGAGATTGCTAAGTCAGTAGTGTCGTGGCGATCTCGGATCGAAGGATCGCGGTTTCGAATCCAGCCTCGGGTATGGATGTATTTGTGATCGTCCTCTCACCGTTAATCATCCTATCACTTCATTACAAAGAGGTATTAATAATTCCCTGTTCAAGCAAGAGGCCCTTGCCCTAAACGAGGCGTGCAGTTAGATAATAATAATAATAATAATAATAATAATAATAATAATAATAATAATAATAATAATAATAATAGGTAATATTAAAAATACTTAATAATAATTAAAAAATAATTAATAATAATAATAATATAATATAAAAAGAAAAAAGGACTTTCGGCTGGTTTTCCGGGGCGTCTCCACCGTGCGCCGAGGCGTGGCGTGGCGTGGCGTGGCGCGGCGCGGCGCGGCGCGGCGCGCTGCGACGCCAAGTCGGCCCGCTGGCTGGGCAAGGCGCTGGCGGCGCGGCGCGAGCCCATTCAACGGGCGTCGACCTTGCGTGTCCGCGGAAGATCGCGAATCCCTCACGGCTCGCGGACGCACGGCGCGGCGCGCGCGGCTTCTGCGCTCAGTAAACTGACGTGAGACGACGCGATCGCGATCCGTGGAAGATCCGTCTTGTTTGAGGCGCCCAGGCCACAAAGAACAAAAATGAAACCGAGTGTACGGAGAATCAAGGGTCAAGTTTCCTCTTTTTTTTCTTTCTTTCTTTCTTTTTTTTCATCAATAGCAGTTTCTCAGTTTCTCAAAAACATCTATTGACACTATATTTCGTCTTTTTTTTCCTCTTAGTTTTTCTTGAGAAGTCACATTTGTGGAAACTGATTCTTTATACCCTCCGTATATTTCTTTCTGAAATATATAATGATTCGATAAACAATAAAAAAAATCGGCAGTTGATGAAGAAATTTCAAGAAATTTACAATTTGAAGTGCAGAGTCAATATAACATAATGATTGTTTTCTTTCAGGGCATTCATTGTCCAAAATTATTATCTTGTATCTCAATGCGCTTTGCTTTCAAAACGCGATCGCTGTGATAGCGAATGCGACCTCAAACTTGGTTTAATTTCGATGACCAAAAACATTGATAAATATTATCAATAAAATGCTTTAAAATACCCTAAAACGAAGAAAAATGACGTAAAAAAATTTGATCAAAATCACTTCAGATGAACAACTTAAGCTGTTGGATATGTTACTGATGTAATCGAGGCTTCTTCCCTTTGTTCAAGTAAACTCAGCTTCAAAACTTTGGATTTGGACTGTTCATTAAAATCCGTCCCCTAGTCATGTCATACCCAAATGCTACTAAGCAATTGCAACGAATATGAATACTCAGAAAACGAACATATTTAGATATCTTTATATAACGTCGTAAATTGCACTGGATGGCAGTACACGTCACGTGAGCAGGAAACGCCTGTGGGAACTCGGCGAGTGCAAGGAAATGCCACGGGACTGAAGATGAGACGTCGTGATGTGCAGCGCTGGCTTTCAATGGACGCGCGTGAATAAACGCCGTGCGGCGTTGTAGTAAAATAGGGAAAACAAATGCCAAACGCGCAAAGTCATTGCATTATGTACATAATGGCAAGGAATAAAATGTCTTTCTCCCCACAATCACAACCAGAATTTTGTTTCCAGGGAAGCCAAGCGAACATTTGTCAGAAGAGTATTCACAACTATTGTGGATTAGTTGGGGTAACGATTAGCGTATCGGACTGTTCAAACCCTTTGAATGACTTGATTCGTACGTCTTCCATTGAACCTCTATTTAGTGAACAAACGTGCAGTTAATAAAATTCAGCGTAAGCAGTGATCAATGAATTGGGATTGAAGCGACGATACTTAGGAATGTCGCACGAAAATCGGTTGGGCAGATCGAGAAGGTAATTGATATTCAAAAGCTAATGGCTACGGTTGGCTGCAGAAGTTCGAAAGAATATGATGTGTATGGGACGACATTGTTTGTGGGAGGGTGCAAAAATGAATTGTAAGTGCAAATCGGGACGGATATATGAGAAAAATAAAGATCACGGAGTGTCTGTGAGCACTATATAAGGAAATAATGAATAAGTTATGCAAGTAAATATATACATTCAAAACACTGACGTATAACGTGACCCCCTACATCATCTCGTTTGGATGACACTACTTTATTCTGAGATGTTTTAACATTCTTATAAGAATCGTTTTTATTATGTCAATATATTTATAACCATGTGCCATTTCTATACCAAGGGTAGGCGAGGAATCCCTCCATGACCTCTCTTTTCCAGGAGCTTTGCCTTGTATTAATAAACAAATTATGTGTTCGTAGATAAGAAGTATGAATGATACGGAATGGATGCATTATCTGCAATATGTGATGGATTGAGAAACCAATCACAGCACAATCCTACATTTGGACTTATGTGGTACTCCATCACGCAATTATTGGTTCTGCATGAACGCTGCCCCAAATCCCCTGTCCCACTCAGGCCGGCGAAAGTTACAATATTAAGACACTAGTTTAGAATAGCGTCTCAGACGCTTAATACAGCTGTAAAAGTGTTTTCATATTATTCATTTGAGATTTTTTAATTAGACAAGGGACGAAAAAGATAGCAAGATCCCCACCAGCCGACCGACACACGTTGAAAGACATCTTGATCGACTCACGCAAGTTACATGATTACTGTAATAGGTCTACGTTTCCTAGTTCTTAGTTTATCGCAATCTCTACCTGACAAGAAAATAAATGAGTTCTCTCTATAGTGAACCCGCTCTAGCTTGCTCTGCGCCGCACTGCCCAAATCTGGCCGTTCGTTCCCACCATCCTCGTTCCCAGCTCTGTCTCTCCCAATTCCACTAAATCCGCTTTACTCTACCAAATTCGCTAACATAATCATTGCCCCCACCATCGTTGTTAGAGACAGATTTAAGCTGCATAGATTATTGAAAATAATGTTAACTTTTTTTTGTTATTTAAGGTTGCATCAACTTCTAAGTCATTTGCATTTTCTCTGTATCGTAACTATGGGAATGACGCGATATGATGATAGGGGGTAAAAAGAACACAAATGGGGGGTGAAATGAACACAAATACAACCATGCCCGAAGCGGGTCTCGAACTCGCGATTCTTCGGTCCGATGTCGCTACGGGACTACTGCCATAGCGATCTCGGCCATCCGGACCGGCTAATGTTAACTTTTATGATTTAAATTCTCGCTATTTCTCTCTCTTTTCTCCTCATACGTGGAACTCCTGTTACTGTGAATGTAGATAGGAAGGCGGTGCGCAGAGCGCAACCACGAGAGGAGAGGCGGGCTGCGCGGGAGGCAACGCAAGGGCGGCAGAGGGCGATGAGATGTCCCTGGGGCTGCGGGGGACAGCGCCAGGCTGACGGGCGCACGCGGGGGCGGCGCCCTGGGGCATTCACGGCGGCGAGGCTGTCATCCGAGGGGTCGCGGGCGAACCAAGGGGCTTCCTAGAAGAGCAGCCGCGCATGGCAAGCAGGACGCCACGCCACACCGCGCCGCGCCACTCCACGGCGGCCGAGCGCCTGACGGCCGCGCCCTTTGTTGAGGCCAAGGGCACTGGGCAGCGATGGAGAGCGCTGTCTCCGCACGGCGCTCGGGCGCACTATTCGATTAGGGCTTCTAGACACACAAGCTCAAGCTGAACTACCGCCGCCATTTAATATCCCCTCTGGCAGCGTACAGAACTTGAGGATAAATTACATCAATAGAAAGGGTTAAGGAGCATATGAAAGTTGGTTTGGAGTGGTTTGGGGGTTGTCAACACACAATACGGTATAGTTCAAGCCCGCTTGTCAATGGGATAGAAAATGGCATTTCGGCGGCGCAAAGGAATAGTACTCAATACCTCAGGACTACTCCTATGTACAAAGTAACAGCGGAACCTGAGAGATCACCGCTATTAAATATCGTTAAACTCGGTAGCACCGCCGGACAGCATTCAGGAGTTGAAGAGAAAGGATAATTGAAGGCATCACATAGAGTTTCACATAGAGTCAACACACACTTGGAAATCGCCTGACAACTGGATGTAAAATGGAAGATTCAGCGGCGCAAAGGAATGCGTTACTTCCTTTATCTACGGACTACACTTAAAGAAATTTTGCGAAATATTCTCTCTCGACAAATTCCCTTAACAGCCCGTTGTTTCATTTCTCTGTATTCGCGATGGGAAAGAAAATATGGCCTACTTTCTGCTAGTATCAACGTTCCATTCTTGAACCTGCAAAACAGATAAATCGACGCCACTTTCCGTCCGAGTCAATGCCTAGAAGCCGCTCTCTGGCAAATAATTCTCCTTGGCTTTCAATTAGCCGTTATCGTATTTCTTCTTATCTGATCAACAGAATAAGCGACAAGAAAGTTATTGGAGCTTCATCATTCCATTCTCTCATAATAGGCCCAGTGTAGGATCGGCACCTTGCTCCATAAGGTCTGAATCGCCCGTAAAGCGTGCATAATGAGGCGCAAAGTGCTGTGTGTAGGTTCTCGAAAACAGCCATCGACGACTCGCTCTGTCACGACAGAGCAAATAGAATGCTCAGCTTCCAGACAAATGTTTACCATTAGTCTTTCTAAACCACGATTAATGTTCCTTGCCGCTTTCTGTAAACTTCGTACTTCTACCCTCTTAAAAGTTTACCTAAACATTAGTAATGAAAACAATAAATTTCACCCATTAACTGCCATTGCTTTCAAAAGGATTGAGAGAATGTCGAAAATGAATTTATAGGTTTATTTCTGGGGCGGTCAGGATACAACAAAATTGTCAGACGATTATACAAAAACAATTAATTGGTCAGGGGTTCGTAACCTATTTCACTATACTTTCCTACTCGTTTCTAATCATTTCAAATTAATTAAACGTACTGACTGACCGACCGACGTACTGACTGACCGACGAACTGATTGCTGACGTTCTGACCAAACATGATTTTTTGGCTTGCATAAAAGTGCTATGTTTAAAGAATAAATACATTTCATTTTAAAATTATAATTAGTAATTTAAAAATATAACACAAATCCTCATTTAATTTAAAAAAATACGGATCCATCTTTAATTTCTTGGCCTTCCTAACCTCTCAAAACAGTCTTCCGAACAAGCCATTGAATGATGAAAGATCACGAGTAATTTGTAGACGAATATCACGTACAGGCTTCCTTCGTTATCGCCCCCTACAGTCCCTAGCACATGCATCATTTGCCGTCAAAATCCACACCCCTCTCCAGCACGTTGATCCCATCGATCCGGGCGACAGGCGAGGAGGCACGGAGCTGGTGGCGCGGCGAGGTCAGACGCGGATGAAGCGGGCTGACGATCGGGTGTGGCGTACGTAGGGGTGGGTGAGTGAGCGAGTGAGTGAGTAAGTGAGCACGCCGATGGGCGCACCGGTGATATACGAGAAAGTACTGGCGGGTTCTGGCAGATATGGAGGGTAAGGACGGATATGGTCAAGTATCATCGATAATGGTGGATATGGACGGGTATGAACTGATATGGACGGGTACGGATAGATATGGATAGGTACGGTCAGTTACGGTCGGGTATGGATAGGTACGAACGGGTATGGATGGGTACGAACGAGCATGGTCGGGTACGAACGGGTATGGACGAGTACGAACGGGTATGGACGGGTACGAACGGTTATATCAGTTCATACCCGTCCATATCCACCATTATCGATGATACTTGACCATATCCGTCCTTACCCTCCATATCTGCCAGAACCCGCCAGTACTTTCTCGTATATCACCGGTGCGCCCATCGGCCTGCTCACTCACTCACTCACTCACTCACGGCTCACTCGCTCGCTCACTCACTCACTCGCTCACTCCTCGCTCACTTCGCTCGCCTCACTCGCTCACTCACTCACTCGCTCACTCACTCGCTCACTCACTCTCGCTCACTCACTCTTGCCTCACTCACATCGCTCACTCACTTCGCTCACTCACTCGCGTCACTCACTCGCTCACTCACTCGCTCACTCACTCGGCTCACTCACTCGCTACTGCACTCACTCACTCACTCACTCACCGCTCACTCACTCGCTCACTCACTCGCTCACTCACTCGCTCACTCACTCGCTCACTCACTCACTCACTCAACTCACTCACTCGCTTCACTCACCCACCCCCGCCTACGCCCCACCCGATCGTCAGCCCGCTTCATCCGCCCATCCGCGCTGGCCGTCTGACCTCGCGCGCGCCAACCGCGCCGTGCCTCCCCGCCTGTCGCCCGGATCGATGGTATATCAACGTGCTGTGAGAGGGGTGTGGATTATTGACGGCAAATGATGCATGTGCTAGGGACTGTAGGGGGCGATAACGAAGGAAGCCTGTACTGTATATTCGTCTACAAATTACTCGTGATCTTCATCATTCAATGGCTTGTTCGGAAGACTGTTTTGAGAGGTTAGGAAGGCCAAGAAATTAAAGATGGATCCCGTATTTTTTTAAATTAATATGAGGATTTGTGTTATATTTTTAAATTACTAATTATAATTTAAAATGAAATGTATTTATTCTTTAAACATAGCACTTTTATGCAAGCCAAAAAATCATGTTTGTCAGAACGTCAGCAATCAGTTCGTCGTCAGTCAGTACGTCGGTCGCGTCATCATCAGTACGTTTAATTAATTTGAAATGATTAGAAACGAGTAGGAAAGTATAGTGAAATAGGTTACGAACCCCTGACCAATTAAATTGTTTTTTGTATAATCTCTGACAATTTGTTTTGTATCCTGACCGCCCCAGAAATAACCTATAAATTCATTTTCGACATTCTCTCAATCCTTTTGAAAGCAATGGCAGTTAATGGTGTAGAATTTATTGTTTTCAATACTAATGTTTAGGATAAACTTTTAAGAGGGTAGAAGTACGAAGTTTACAGAAAGCGGCTAAGGAACATAATCGTGTGTTTAGAAAGACTAATGGTAAACATTTGTCTGGAAGCTGAGCATTCTATTTGCTCTGTCGTGACAGAGCGAGTCGTCGATGGCTGTTTTCGAGAACCTACACACAGCACTTGCGCCTCATTATGCACGCTTTACGGACGATTCAGACCTTATGGAGCAAGGTGCCCATCCTACCACTGGGCCTATTATGAGAGAATGGAAGTGATGAAGCTCCAATAACTTTCTTGTCGCTTATTCTGTTGATCAGATAAGAAGAAATACGACAACGGCTAATTGAAAGCCATCTAAGAGAATTATTGCCAGAGAGCGGCTTCTAGGCATTGACTAGGAAGGAAAGTGGCGTCGATTTTATCTTTTTTGCAGGTTCAAGAATGGAACGTTGATACTAGCAGAAAGTAGGCCACATATTCTTTTCCCATCGCGAGTGCAGAGAAATGAAACAACGGGCTGTTAAGGGAATTTGTCGAGAGAGAATATTTCGCAAAATTTCTTTAAGTGTAGTCCGTAGATAAAGGAAGTAACGCATTCCTTTGCGCCGCTGAATCTTCCATTTTACATCCAGTTGTCAGGCGATTTCCAAGTGTGTGTTGACTCTATGTGAAACTCTATGTGATGCCTTCAATTATCCCTTTCTCTTCAACTCCTGAATGCTGTCGCGCGGTGCTACTGAGTTTAACGATATTTAATAGCGGTGATCTCTTCAGGTTCCGCTGTTATTTTGTACATAGGAGTAGTCCTGAGGTATTGAGTACCAATCCTTTGCGCGCCGCCGAAATTCCATTTTTTATCCAATTTGACAAGCGGGCTTGAACTATACCGTATGTGTGTGTGACAGCCCCCAAACCACTCCAAACCAAATTTCATATGCTCCTTAACCCTTTCTATATGATGTAATTTATCCTCAAGTTCTGTACGCTGCCAGAGGGATATTAAATGGCGGTGGTAGTTCAGCTTGAGCTTGTGTGTCTAGAAGCCTAATCGAATAGTGCGCCCGAGCACCGTGCGGAGGCATCGCTCTCCATCGCTGCCCAGTGCCCTTGGCCCCAACAAAGGGCGCGGCCGTCAGGCGCTCGGCCGCCGGTGGAGTGGCGCGGCCGCGGGTGTGGTGGGGCGGGGCGGGACGGACGTCCTGCTGGCCATGCGCGGCTGCTCTTCTAGGAAGCCCCTTGGTTCGCCGCGACCCCTCGGATGACAGCCTCGCCGCCGTGAATGCCCCAGGGCGCCGCCCCGCGTGCGCCCGTCAGCCTGGCGCTGTCCCCCGCAGCCACCAGGGACATCTCATCGCCCTCTGCCGCCCTTGCGTTGCCTCCCGCGCAGCCCGGCTCTCCTCTCGTGGTTGCGCTCTGCGCCACCGCCTTTCCTATCTACATTCACAGTAACCAGGAGTCCACGTTATGAGGAGAAAAGAGAGAAGAGAAATAGCGAGAATTTAAATCATAAAAGTTAACATTAGCCGTCGCGGATGGCCGAGACGCTTAATGCAGTAGTTCCCGTAGCGACATCCGGACCGAAGAATCGCGAGTTTTCGAGACCCGCTTCGGGCATGGTTGTATTGTGTTCATTTCCCCGCCCATTTGTGTTCTTTTTACCCGCCCTATCCATCATATCGCGGTCATTCCATAGTTACGATACAGAGAAAATGCAAATGACCTTAGAAGTTGATGCAAACCTTAAATAACAAAGAAAAAAGTTAAACATTATTCAATAATCTATTGCAGCTTAAATCTGTCTCTAACAACGATGGCTTCGGGGGCAATGATTTATGTTTAGCGAGATTTGGATAGAGTTAAAGCGGATTTAGTGGCGAATTGGGGAGAACAGAGCTGGGAACGAGGGATTGTGGAAGACACGACGGCCCAGATTTGGGCAGTGCGCCGCCAGAGCAAGCTTAGGAGCGGGTTCACCTATAGAGAGAACTCATTTATTTTTCTTGGTCAGGTAGATATTGCGATAACTAAGAACTAGAAACGTAGACCTTATATACAGTAATCATGAAACTTGCCGTGAGTCGAATCAAGATGTCTATTCAAACGTGTGTCGCGTCGGGGCGCTGGGATCTTGCTATCGTCTTTTCGCCCTTGTCTAATTAAAAAAATCTCAAATGAATAATATGAAAACACTTTTACAGCTGTATTTAAGCGTCTGAGACGCTATTCTAAACTAGTTCTTAATATTGTAAACTTTCGCCGGCCTGATGGGACAGGGGCATTTGGAGGCAGCGTTTCAATGCAGAAACCAATAAATTGCGTGATGGAGCTTACCACATAAGTCCAAATGTAGGAGTTGCTGTGATTGGTTTCTCAATCCATTCACATATTGCAGAGATAATGCATCCTTCCGATCATTCATACTTCTTATTTCGACGGACACATTAATTTTTGTGTATTAATACAAGGCAAAAGCTTCCTGGAAAAAGAGAGTCATGGAGGGACTTCCTCAGCCTACCCTTGGTATAGAATATGGCACATGGTTTATAAAATTATATGACATAATAAAAACGATTCTTATAAAGAATGTATAAAACATCTCAGAATAAACGTAGTGTCAATCCAACCGAGTGATTGATGTGAGGGGGTCACGTTTATACGTCCCAGTGTTTTTGAAATGTATATATTTACTTGCATTAAACTTATTTCATTTATTTCCTATTATAGTGCTCACAGACACTCGCGTTGATCTTTATTTCTTCTCAGATATCCGTCCCGTTAGCATCGTGACAAATTTCATTATTTGCCACCTCCCACCAAACAAATGGTCGTCCCATACAATCATATTCTTTCGAAACTTCTGCAGCAACCTAGCCATTAGCTTTTGAATATCAATACACTTCTGCGATCTGCCAACCGATTCTGCTCGTGCGACAGTTCCTAAGGATCGGCGCTTCCAAGTCCCAATTCCATTGATCCACTGCTTACGGTTGGAGAATTTTATTAACTGCACGTTTGTTCACTAAATAGTAGGTTTCAATGGAAGACGTACCGAAGTCAAGTCATTCATAGGGTTTTTAACAGTCGCGATACCTAATCGTTTACCCCAACTACTTAATCCACAACTAGTTTGAAATACTTCTTCTGACCAAAGTTCGCTTGGCTTCCCTCGGAACACAAAATTCTGGTTGTGATTGTGGGGAGAAAGACATTTTATTCCTTTGCCATTAGTACATAATGCAATGACTTGCGCGTTTGCATTTGTTTTCCCTATTTTACTACAACGCCGACGGCGTATTATTCACGCGCGTCCATTGGAAAGCCAGCGCGGCACATCTCACGACGTCTCATCTCAGTTTCGCCGTGCATTTTCCTTGCTATCTCGCCCGAGTTCCAGTCAGCGCGGTTGTCACTGTCTCACGTGAGCGTGTATACTGCCAATCCAGTGCACAATTCACGGACGCTATAATAAAAGATATCTAAAATGATGTTCGTTTTCTGGAGTATTCATATTTCGCTTTTTGCAAATGCTTTAGCATGTTGGATTATATGACATGACCTTAAGGGGACGGATTTTAATTGAAACAGTCAAATCCAAAGTTTTGAAGCTGAGATTTACTTGAACAAAGGGAGAGAAGCCTCGATTACATCAGTAACATATCAACAGCTTAACGTTGTTCATCTGAAGTGATTTTGATTTCAAATTTTTTACCGTCATTTCTTCTTCGGTTTTTAGGGTAGTTTAAAGCATGTTATTGATAATATTTATCAATGTTTTAGTCATCGGAAATTTCGTTCCTTAGACCAAATTCGAGCGTCGCATTCGCTATCACAGCCGATCGCGTTTGTTGAAAGGCAAAGCGCATTGAGATTACAAGATAATAATTTTGCGGCAAATGAATGCCCTGAAGAAAACATATCATACTGTTAATTGACTCTGCACTATCAAATTGTAATATTCTTTGAAATTTTCTATCAACTGCCGAATTTTTTTATTGTTCATCGAATTCAAATTATATATTTCAGAAAAAAGTAATACGGAGGTATAAAGATCTCCAGTTTCCAACAGAATGTGACTTCCAAAAAAATACTAAGAGGAAAAAAAAGACGAATATAGTGTCAATAGATGTTTTTAGAGAACTGAGAGAACTTTGCTATTGATGAAAAAAAAAGAAAAGAAAGACAAGAAGAAAATAAAAAAGAGGAAACTGACCCTTTGATTCTCCGCTTACACTCGGTTTCATTTTTTTCTTTGTGGCCTGGGGCGCCTCAAGCAAGATGGACTTTCCACGGATTCGCATCGCATCGTCTTGACTGAGCAGTCAGTTGGACTGAACGCTGAAGCCGTGCGCGGCCTCGCTGCGCCGTTGCGTCGCGCAGGCCGTGAGGGATTCGCGATTTCCCGGACACGCAAGGTCGACGCCCCGTTGAATGGGCTGCCACCCGCGCCGCCAGCGCCTTGCCCAGCCCAGCGGGCGACTTGGTCGTCGCAGCGCGCCGCGCCGCGCCGCGCCGCGCCACGCCACGCACGCCACGCCGTCGGCGGCACGGTGGGAGACGCCCCGGAAAACCAGCCGAAATCCTTTTTTGCTTTTATAATTATATTATTATTATTATTAATTATTTTTTAATATATTATAGGATTTTTATATATTACCTATTAATTATTATTCTTATTATTATTATTTTATTATTATTATTATATTATTAATTATTATTAATTATTGGCTAGATTGCATACATCGGTTAAGGGCAAGGGCCTCCTGCGGTGAAACAGGGAATTATTATATCTATTGGTAATGAAGTGATAGGCTTGTGATGAGGGTGTGAGAAGGACGATCACAAATACATCCATGCCGAGCGCGGGCTCAAACCCGCAAAAGCCTTCGGATCGACACAACTGCCTTGGGAATCTTCTACGCTACCCGGTATTGCTTGCCCCGAAAGTCTAAAAGAGATCCAGAACCACGACGAGACGGAAAGATGTTGAGAAGAGGAGATACGTTTTTCGACATATTTGTTTTTGTTTCATAGAGTCTCCACAATTTTCTCTTTAAAATTTGGTCGTCTGTGAATACGCTTGATATCGCTTTATAAGACTTAATTTTATTACTTATATGTGAAGTTCGTCCATTCATTGGTGTAAGGCGCCTGGTTCCAATACTTTTAGATACTGTTACATAAAGCGCAATTATTATTCTGATGAGGCAAAATTGTGATCTGCGTGTTGTGAGGGTTCCACTTAAAGGCCCATATTCCCGAAATGTTGACATTTAATACTAAATGATACCTTTCTTCGGACTTATATTTTGTAATGTGGGAAAACGGGGGTTATTATATGATAGACGTCTGGGACATTTACTAAAAGAATTTTTTTTGGTTACCTCAGTATTATTCGTAAAAACTGTATTTACTAGAAAAACGTGAGTAAAAAAATTGCACCAGAAAATATTTCTATTCTGCAAATAAGACCATCATATAACACTTTTGAAAAACGCGCGTTCCTGTGTCTTCAGCGTTATATATCCGGTAACGCTATCTTTCTGCATAACAAATTCAAAATATGCCCAAACTTAATACAATATTTCAGATATATTTTCTCAAACCTATCACCACTGGCCACTGAATGTCATCCATTCCTCTCTTATCTGTGCGTCTTTAATAACTGTTGTAAGACTTCCGCCGAAAATGTTTCGTTCAAGCCATTTGATTGTCACCACAACTGTCTACTTAAGGCAATTAGTACATATTACTTAACATTAATAAAAAAACCTAAAAAAAATGATACTTTAAAAAAATAATGCCAGCGCGATATAGGGTTAGTTAGAACTTACCGTGTCAAATTATAAAGTTTAAAAAACTGAAAGAAAAAAAATATTTTGAACTAGCTCCGAAGTAGCGCCCACATGTCTTTATAAAAAATGAAGACTAAACTTGATGGATCGTATCTTCAGAAAAAAGTATGGATGCCATCTGTTCAGCAGATGTGCGATCGTGCGGCATTCTCCAACTGAAATATATGACAGCCAGTGCATGCGTAAATTACGGGATCGGACTGCCGCACTCAGAAACTAAACGCAACTTTGAACCGATGATCAAAGTAGCAAATGCACTCACATGTTTCGAAAAATGTGCCCGCATTCCGTGCAGAACTGTGCTTCGTATTTTGAAGTGCTTGAAGGTAGCGCGTGAGGTACGTGAGAAATTAATTCTTTGGGCTTTTGCCCG
The DNA here is from genome assembly GCA_017312745.1 of Gryllus bimaculatus. Classification (NCBI taxonomy): domain Eukaryota; kingdom Metazoa; phylum Arthropoda; class Insecta; order Orthoptera; family Gryllidae; genus Gryllus; species Gryllus bimaculatus. Next base: position 6,545,471 of record BOPP01000046.1, on the reverse strand, counting down.
GGCTTACGCGTTTTTCTCTCCACGCTGTGACGCGGCGGGAGCCGCGCCCTCAAGGACGCAACGCGCCACTTTCTTCAGCGACACACGCTCTCCGCCCACTGCCGAGCTCAAATGGGACGGGCAGTGCAGCCGCCGACCGGCCGGATTTAACGCAAGGGCGCCGGCGAGCGTGGGGACCTCGTGATACGCGGTTGAAGTGTATAATATGTTCTTCTCTTAGATAGATAGATAGATAGATAGATAGATAGATTATTATTTTCTGCAGTAGGTTATACAACCAGTCGCAGAACACTACAATTTCCGTATTACATATTAGGAATATTAATACAAAGTAATTTTAAATTAATTAAGACCAATAAATAATATGATATATAATATATCCAATAAACCCAAATCAATAGAACAACAACCCATTAAACTCTGACATTTTATGACTGTCCTGCCACAGATATTTTAACTCAATAAATACACTTTCACTTTACTTTACTTGCTTTACACGTTTCCTCTTTCTACTTCTCTATTGCACTACACATCACAATACGTCACCACACTGCCCCAATTCAACTGACTATCTTTTATATAAGACTTTTCATGATTTTAAGCACGCATTAACTCGGTAATTATCTATATACAATATACTAGAACTAATAAATACTAATAATAAATTATAATATAATAAAATATTTAATAGCCTAAACATTAATAAAGTTACAAAAGTCTATAGTTAATGTGCTGTTTCAAAACTATTTAGCACCTAGAGGAAAGACGTTCCATGGCCTGTCCTGCAACTGTATTCCCTGTCCAGTTAATAGTTTTATTTGTAAAGGAAATAGCCTGAACTGCTCGTAGCCTGAAACTTGAGAAAAATGTTGGAAAAAATTTTGGAGATGTTACAGTAGCAGTGAAGATGTGAGACGCGTGCGTATGTAAGCGAAGAGAATTTTATAAGTAAAACGTCGCTGGACGATTTAAATCTCTCTCTTTTTTT
>BOPP01000046.1:6529117-6544458 GCA_017312745.1 Gryllus bimaculatus | reverse complement strand
GGACGGGTACGGATTGATATGGATAGGTACGATCGAGTATGGATAGGTACGGTCGGTTGCGGTCGGGTATGAATAGGTACGAACGGATATGGATGGGTACGAACGAGTATGGACGGGGACGAACGGGTATGGATGGGTACGAACGAGTATGGACGGGTACGAACGGGTATGGACGGGTACGAACGGGTATGGACGGGTACGAACGGGTATGGACAGTTACGGACGGGTATTGATGGGTACGGACGAGTACAAATGGATATGGACGGGTATGGATGGGTACGAACGGGTCTTGAAGAGCACGGACGGGTATGGACGGGTACAAATGGATATGGATGGGTATGGATGGGTACGAACGGGTATTGATGAGCACGGACGGGCATGGACAGGTACGAATGGGTAAAGACGGGTACGAAGGGGTATTGATGGGCACGGACGAATACGTGGATGTTGTATGGATGGCACCCTTCGTCGGAGCGCTCCGCACGCGCCAGTGAAGCGCACACGCCGCCTCCCCGCGGCTTCAGCGACATTCTGTCCCCGCCCTCGCGGCCTTAGCCTATTCATCTAATGGGGCAGGGTCGTCGAGCACGAAGGGCCGACGGCCTTTAAATTATCATAAGAGACACAATGAGTGCAGAGCGAGTTTTCTGTAAAACATCTTGAGCGATTTTTGTTTAGACTCATTTCATTACTTTATATTATCACTAGGGATCCAACAGTGTTAAATGTCAAATTATGCCATAAAATATGCACAACTATGCACTTAAAATGAGATAAATTATGAAAAAACATTACCTAACGAACCGAAATGCCTACTAAAATAAATAGAAATTATAATGCACTAAAGTACAACTTGAGCTGTTGCGTAAACAAATTTACTAACAAGGATATTTACAAAATACATGAAGTAATAAAATAACAAAACAAACAGATTGCAACTGATTGCAAACAAGAGGCAAAATGAGAAAGAGAAGTGATAGAAAGCGGTAGAAAAGTAGCGATTGATTCTATAAAATAGGTGTTCGAAGAATATGATTTGAGCAGGATCCTCTTTCAGTTAAAAAGGAAACGGCTGCGATTAAAGGCGTAGTTGGTTTATATTACCGTTACTCAGTTCTGGGAATCACTCGCCCGTTTGTAGCACAGGGTACAGTATTCAAGGGAATAAAAGAAATTAAATTAATTCAAGAGAAGTGGTAATCTGAATAACTTTATATTCAGTAATAAGAGATTTTCCCCAGTAGTTGAAACAAGCAAAACGAGGGAAATAATAAATCATCTTTGAAATTTACAATTTTACGCATTATTGATTGTAAAATATCCAACACAATGTAGTATAACCCTGAAATATGCAGTTTTATGCCGTATAGATCAAATAAGCAAACGTATGCAAAACAAAACTTCGAAATAAGCATCTAGGAACATCCATTCCCAAAGAAAGGCAAACTCCGGGCTACTACGACTAAACAGAAGAAATATGCAACAGCATTCGATCCGTAATTATCTTTATCAATACCTCATCTGGCTAGCAGTAGTTATCAGGCCATATTAGGTTTTGCTATTTTGAATTCATCTGGAAAATTATGTAATGAATTAAACAATGTATTAATGAACAAGTCAATATAGATGTTACTCAGCGTTCACAGTTGCTGCAACGCTACTTGCACAGAGTTGCCAACAGAATTGTCATGAGAAAGCGTGAATAGCGGTGGCGTAGGTTCCCCGCGATCCCGCGCTCTACATAAACCTGAGTTCCGTCGCTAACGGTGCGACACCGGATTCTCACACAACGCAGCCGTAACACCTCTTCTAGGCACAAAATTAAAACCCACGCAGTACGGCCTAGCAAGTAGGCCAAGCAAAGTGTGGGAAACTATGTGCGTATAATATTATTTTGCTTTTTACTTAAGAAATATCCCGTGATAGTCTCATTTCATAAATATAACACTTAGATACGAGAAGAAAAATAAAAATTTACATCAGATTTCAATTTCTACCTATTCCGAAGACACCAAATAATTCTAAAATGCATTTCAATTAATAACAAGAATTAATTCGTTCTTTGACAAATTTGCGCAGAGTATTATTAAATACATTTTAAAGACATTAATATATACATACACATTAATATAATGAAGTTTATTATTCAACATCACTGTCTCATATTTATATACCCACGCACCACTGTCATTGACGCCAAAATCATGCATAAAATGCCCATCGTGCCTTTGAGAGCAATTTACAATACCAACTCCGACGACACAAAAAACAAACATTCTGCGCACGTGCCCATTCCTAAACTGCCATGATCGCGCTCTGTTGACCCTCCGTCCCACAGCTTAGCACGACGTCCCCGCGCCCCCAGAGCCCAAGGGAGCGGCGCCGGCCGTTTGCGAGTAAATCGCAGCTAACAAAGCAACTGCAATCGGGCGCTCACTCGCACGCGCACGCGCCCGCACCCACCGGGGGACGTGCCGGCGGCGGCCTGGAATCCACGGGGAGCCCTCGCCGGAGGGGACGGATCGCCCCCGCAGGACGGCGCTGCCTCGCCCCTCCATCGCCCAAACGGCGCACGTGTGCAAAAACGCTGTTACGACCACGTGCGGGACAGAGACGGAAGGACGATGGAAGCGTAATGACAAGAGTGGCAAACTCGTTGCGGGAAACAGTTTTAAGGTGAAACGAAAATGTGGAAGTGGTACGCCTAATCTCTTGTATGTTCTCGTTATTTTTGGACGTGCAATTAACCGTAAAAATGTACTTACATTAAAAGGGAAATAAAATAAATTTTAAAATATCGCGTTGCTTCGTCCGCTGAGAGAACTATACGTTAATAAAAGCTGATTGCTAGTGAATATTGAGATGACTATCATCATGATGAGAAAATTTGTTTCAGCAAGTGCACTATAGCTCGCCAATTTGACGTCGCGATTTGGTGTGTGTGTGTGTGTGCGTGTGTGTGTGCGTGTGTGTGTGTGCGTGTGTGTGTGCGCGTGTGTGTGCGCGTGTGTGTGCGCGTGTGTGCGTGTGTGTGTGCGTGTGTGTGGGCGAGTGTGGGCGGGTGTGTGGGTGTGCGCGCGCGCACGTTTAACTATACAGACAAAATTCCCCAATCAGGGCGGTGTATCTCAAAAGATTTATCGTTTTTCTATCCGCTTCTATCTATTTTCACCTACTTCCACTTTCCACCTTATCATAAACTGTGACTCGTCTATCTTAGGAGGTGGTATTGTATATCGATCGCTATGTCGATGTCCAATAAACCGCGTATTCTTTGGAAATTTTCAGATAAATTCCCTCCTGGAGTCACTAATTAATTGACAATTTCCAAAGCACTCGTGGTATTACCTATGATAAACTTTATAATTCGTAAAATAAAATGTGATTATTTAATGATTAAAATCGTGTGTTACGCATTTTATGTTGCGTATGTTATTCGTTCTTAACAACAAAAATAAACTCTAAACGTCTTAATATATCTCATAATATTCCTAGATTACAGAAATATTGAAAAAATAATTAAAACTCAATATATTCATTTGATCTTGCATTTGTTTGTATTAATTCACATTACACTTTATTGTTTTCCGGTTGATAGAAGTTCTGTGATACTCATATATTCTGTAAGCAATTCTGATGACTTTTCGGCCCACTGCTATTGCGAGGGAGCAATGCATGAGCGTGCTTTCAAACGCGACAGGGGCGCAGGCTACACAACGCAACTGTCAGCTGCTTTTGAGTTACATTAGAACTCTCCCAGTGCTAATTACTAGGGGGCTGATTTTAATGAAATATCATTTTTTCTATTCACTCTAGAACAATGCCGTTTAGTATAGAAATTTATTTAATGTTATGACGAAAATAAATTACCATTTTTATATGTCATTTTTTGGGATTTTTCGTCGATTCCGATTAAAAAGTCTTATTTGCAGAAAAGGACGAAACCTGCAAAAAATGGGTCATTTCGTTTTGTCTTAACATTAAATGAATTTCTACACTAAACGACATTGTTCTAAAGTGAAAAGAAAAAATGACATTTCATTAAAACACACCCTCTATAGATCATTTTTGGCAATGTTTTAGGTCATCAAAATCCGCCCTCTACTAATTAGTGTGATTTTCATTTCACGTTGCAAAGTCATTCTTTGATCATTTGAAGATGTTAATACAACGAGTCATTGCCTTTACGCAGAAGTGCCGGAAGAGACGTAGTACTTGTTGAGAAGTAACATGAGGAAATGCTGAGTGGAATGACAGATGAAACATAAATGGAACTATAAAGAGGTGAAATGAATGGCACCCGTCAAATGTAATTACAACCGCATTTTCTCTTCCTCACATAACGTATAAAATATGTTCAGTTCTAACCTCCCAAGAAGCAAAACGATTCGCTCGTTTCATGTGATAAGAAACAAAATTATCTGGAAGTCATCGAACTAATACTACAATTCAGTATCTTGTGTGACCAACATCACAATCGATTACTTCAAAACCTGCAAATTACTTAAAAGGACAGGGATAACCCCAAAATGAAATGAATGTAATGTATAGGTAATTTAACACCGGATGCCGATAAATTTGACCTGAAATTAACTGATTTTCTCAGATCAACCTTAAAAAACTCAAGGGCTGATGTAAAAAGCATATCTCCGTGGATGACATAAAGCAGGGGATGTGGGTCAGGGCATCAACTAATGACACTGCACTGCCTCTAACCGGAAGGCCCTAGGTACAAGTCGCGACGTAGGCAGACATTTTTAATCAAGCTAGAACTAGTTCAGTTGCTGTCAGGACGAAGCTTCTAGCGGCCGACTGTTTTGATCGGTAGTTTTCTGTGGTTTCTCCGATCAATACCAGGCGAATGCCGGAGCAGTACACGAACAAACGAGCCACGGCTCGTGCGCTATCTCACCTTCCCATTTCTTATCCAATCCTCACTCCTTTCTTGCTTGCTTGCACACATACGATCACTACCCCACACATGCCGGGAGAAGGGTCGGGAGCTCAGATTTTGTCCCAGCTGGGCGGTGCCCTGATTGTGGGAGATACCTGGTTGAGGAAATCCCCGCTAGCCGACAGGCAGGTTGGCGGGAATCTCACCATCCAGCGGAGGAAGAGCACTGCGCTTACGAGACTAATGACCTTAGCAGTAGACGTGCCCGATATCATTAATCAATATATCATTAAATGAAATAAAATTGTTGGGTCACCATTTTTTCGTGTTCATTAACTCAACGAACAAGACAGTTAATAAGAACATTAAATAGAATCATTACAAATCGCATGGAGTAATCAGCATACACGTATTAAAACCCGCATTTGAACTCAACGACCTCCCGGTCAGAATCACGACAGAGACAGCGGCAATACTTGCTCACAGCTAAACTGAGCCGCTCCATACAATGGAGTTACATACAATATGTACGTAATGTCAATAATACTGTACATAATGCTTGGAGCGTGGGGTTGAACGCACTCATTTTCACTTTGATAGGTTTTACTGCGGTCTCCCAACTAGCAGTCAATGAGGTTGGTGTAGGAAATCGGAACGCTTTCGAGTGTGAAACATGTGAATTTCCTTCCCGGACTTTTCAACATTTTCCTTTCCTCCGCAGCAGCCTCCGAAAGATCGTATCCGCAAAGCCGAACCTCTAGTTTCCCCTATCGAGTCAGATGACGTAAGCCTCTCGGCGGAAAAAATAGGTAGTGCTTTGAAATGGGTGAGAATCGCCTGCAACGGATCTAAATCAGCGTTTCCTGATCAAATGTAACGTGTAATGGTAACTCTCTAACATTCCTTTCTCTAATCCTTTTGTCTTTGTGGTAGTTTTTAGAAGACCCGAAGAGTCTTTCAAGTCTCTGTCTTCACTTCACTAGTTATATTGATCACAAAGGAAAACAAGACTACAATTTTAATACAAGACTCACTGGAATGCCTCTTCTGCACAAATCAAGATTAGCAAAGTATCATAATCTTGTGTTTAAATTTGATTCGTCTGGACTTGGTCGACAAATTCTTTCACTTTCTGTTCAAAACCATGTAATATTAAATTAGTAATTATGTCTAAGTTTCATAATGTTGAAACGTACTTTTATTGAAGGAGAAATATCTTCATTATAATATTCTTAAATCATTTTCTAATTAAAAATCGAGCAGATAATAACAGCGTTTTATTAAAAATATATAACAAACATACACAAGGTTTTCTTTATTATTTGTGGCTTAAGCTCGTAAACCGGTGCTCTTTCTATTTCAATTGTCTTAGATTGCCAAAATCATATCCATTGTCCTTAAAGCATCTGCAATACTGAATAACAATACAAATAGTACATTATACAGCTCTGGAAATGTATAATTCCAAAAAAGAGCCTTCACATTTCCCTAATTTATAAAAATAAAATTGAAGAGATTGTCTGTGCATTCAAAATATTTACCTTTTTTAATCTCATATTTAATCTATACACAGTTAAACTTGCTCGATGCGGAATGTGTATAAAGCGGAAATCTGCCTAAAGCATTGATTCCCAAAATGCCCCCCCCTTCCCAAGGGAGGCGTAAAGACAAGACAAGGGGGCGCGAGACTCATCAAGCCCTGTACCCGAACATCGGCGAGGACTTGACGCGCTAGGAAGATTTGAATTTTCTTTGAGTTACCTTGTCGCATTGTGTAATTTGTATCAGGAGATATCGTTCAAGATGAGCTAAAAAAACGCAAGTTTAACAATGATTATTTTAAATATGGGTTTACTTGCGTGCTTAATGATGACGTCGAACATCTTCAGAGTGTTAGAGTTTTCAACATTTGTTGCTATTACAACAAAGTATCGGGACTTTGGTATTGATGTACGTTGTGTACTTTCTGATATATAACCAAGGATAGGGAATCCGGTAAAAAATGCAACTTCATCATTCTCTCTGATTTTTCTTGCCACCAGTATAATTTAAATTTCAACTTGTTATATCAATTAGGCATCAATCGTATTGCATTTTCTTGACCTGATCTAAAATAAATTCAACATGAGAGTAAAAAACATAATTAACTTGTAAAGAGTAAAATAATTATTGTATTGTTACTCAATGTAATATTTGTTTTATTCATTATTACCAAATAAAAAAGGGTACGTGGGAAGTTTTACTATTTACAAATGTGAATATAAATCGCGGTTCTGCCAAACATCTATTCTACAGTATTATATTGCATAATGCGGAATCTTGTCTGATACGTAAAAAAAATTCCCTTGAGATTCCCATTTGAGCAAGTTTTACTGTATATAAAATTGAAATGTTTACATGTGATTGCAAAATAGCTGGCTTTGTTGTTCTGTAATACGCTTATCTCGACAATATAAAATCCATTTCATTTGTTTTTAAGATCTTTGTCTGACCGGAGTAGTTTGTGGAACGGCTGAATCGATATTGATGCGGTTTTCATTGAATGGTAGGATATATACCCGTGCAACGCATGGTACTTCAGCTAGTACAAAACAAAATTACTCCTCCTCAGAAACTGCATTAGAAATCAGAGGCGTAAGTGCAGGACCTTCGTCCCTGAAAATTATGAAGGGGGTCCGGTAACTTTACATAACAATATATATTTATTCAATTATGTTTAATCCCTAATTTTCGTCTATTTTATCCAGACAATTTAGGAAATTACATTTGAGGAAGAAACTTCTCAAGCCCTCTGACAACCATGTAAATGGATTGTTAATGGCATCATTAAAGTTCGTTCCCTTTATAGTATGTTTTATTCACTTATCAATAAAATATATCATACGTACTAGTAAATAAAAATGTGCAAAGGAAGGAGTATCCAGAAATTGAATTTGACCCCCTCTTGTTTTATGCTGTGCAAGCCTAAGCTTCAGTTTCATCTTAGCAAGGGACAGATCACGGTACATCAAGGCCACCCAAGCACCAAATCGGGTTGGAGTCCACTTTAGAAAATAATTCAATCAGATTTCCAAAAAACATATTTCATGACGTTTTTCAAATATTTAATGATTTTTGAAGTGCGCCCTCCCTCCTCCTCAAACCATGCAAGGAGGTCACTTATTAAGCAGCTTACTTCGCCTGCAGGTAAACCCGGCCTTGATACTAACGTCTATCCTCCGTTTTAAACATAGTGGAACTTCAATATTTTGAGCTTGAAGGAGAGGTGGGCATTATCATCCAATCGGGAGCTCCAATACCAAAAATTTAAGTCGTAACGACAGTTTATGAAAGAATAAAAAAAAAACAACTCAAGCTATCGTTAACGTCTGGAAAGCCACACAAATCCTTTAGCCAATAATCTTTTAGATTATAGTGTAGATTACCCAGATTACCCAGAACCGATTACCTAGATTTTAACCCTTACAACTCCATTATAAATTTCCAAATTAGTTACAATTTATATAGTCGCATATATTCCTCAACTTGACTCCTAACCAAAAGTAATAAAATGACTGTTCTAAACATAAGAAGATTGAAATGTACCACTAGGATACTTTCACCCACAAACTGCTATTGCCAACTATCAATGTTAACATATTTACTAATTATTTTATTTTAAAATACATTGTAAGTTTACTTTGTTCAGAATTTTAAAAAAAGAACGTCGTATCGAAGCTCCCAATTGGATGACAAGTGCCTCCCTCTCCTTCCAGCTCACGACCTTTGAGAGCCACTACGTTTTAAATCGGAGTATAAGAACAGGCGTCCGGAGCGCATGCAAATATGTCTGGACTGCGCTTTATCGCTCTCCCACGACCGCGTCGTGGCGGCGGCAGATGCACCGTGACGCGGAGACGTGGCTCAGCTCTCCGCCGCGCCGCGCCGCGCCGCGCCGCGCCGGACTCGTCGAAAAGCCACCGGCCACAGAAGCAACCGGTTTCCTGGACAGCGCCATATAAACCCCGAGAGCCCAGTTCAGCCGCGACCGACCGGCCTTCCACCAACAATGAGCCTCGTTACGCAGGTGAAATGAGCGGCTTAAAGGGCCCTCCAGCCCGAAAGCGCGCCTCTCTTTCTGGTCATTTGCGCGACTGCCCTTCGCGAAACGCTCCACTGTTGATGATGTCGGATTCAGGTGGTCGTACAAGTTTTTGCAAAATACCGACAACCAGGAATACACAGGAAAGGTCAATAAAAATAAATTGAAAGAAAGAAGAAAGGTTTACGAAGTGTAAACTAAAAAGAACTACAGATGACATTCTTTCCAAGGTACTCGTACAAATCGTAACATACTAACTTATATTTTATTTAGGAAATTTCAGAAGGGACTAGTAAGTAGGATTCTTATACAATTTAATTTAAAAAATATACTTTATATCACCACCATTATATAAACCACGAAACAAGCAAATAAAATGAATATGATGAATAACTGTGAATCTGGGGCAGTTTCCCCCCAACGAAACTAACATGAATTGACAAAAATGGAACGCGAGTGCGAATACGAAATAACATGTAATCACCGTATTCATAATTGGTCTCCTACAATTACTACGTATTATGCTAGAATGACCGCAGCTAAGAGAATGAATTGAAGTCCGCGGTGCCAGTGGGAAATGGAGAGAGTAATGACAAAACGGAACATTATTACACAACTGACTATAGAAATGAACATGTGGCGAGGGAAGACCACAAAATCCATTTCCGTTTGCGCGACTTCGGTGACTATAATTGAACTCTGCATTTACACATCTGCTTTTGATTCCGCTCCCTCTCCATCGAGAGAAATTCATATTCTCAATTATCTAAAAACATAAAATACGTATTTGACACATCTGCGCATCTATCTCTTTGCTTTTGTTTGTTTGTTGTTGTTGGGTTTTTTTTTTTTTCAAAAAAAAAACAACAACAGTCATCAGTTCAATTCCCTAGAGATACATTAATTTGGCGCGCATTGTCTGAAAGGTAGAGCAGAGTTAATGAATGAGGAAGAGGTACTGTTACTCAAGTTGTCTGTTCATTAACCTACTGTATTTTCTTTGTTTTGTCTCTGATTGCGCTGTCTCTGCGTTCTTGATTGTGCTGCAGTGGGAACTAGCAAACTAAGGCAGCGTACGAAAAATCACATGATATTAATTTTATAAATTAGATAAATTAAAAATATTAAAATGTAAATCGACAATAAAAAATGATTTCATTTTGTTTTTGTAAAATATATGTGAGCACGAATTTTAGTTCAGTGACTTGTTCGTTTTCCTTACAAGGTTTTTATCTTTCAATAGAAGTACACATTCCAATATGCATTACAATTCGCTGGATGACCTTGCAACAAACATGACTGGGTCACCCGATAAGATAAGAAATTCCAAAACTTCTTCTCCACACAGTACCAATTAAAAGTGGTATTCAGGTTGTGTTTCTTTTCCAAACAAACAGGCAGGCAGTGACAAAGAAACGTTTGATTTGTAACAATTCTATTTCGTTCCTTGAAATGTACACTGCGTGCGTTTGAGCACAAACAAACTGCGAAGTCATTGGCATTAAACTAACACACACTTTGCGGTTGTACTACCTACAGAAGGCAAACCTGCAACACGACGCAGGATAACTAGTGACTTTCTCAAAATAATGACTTGACGTATTTTTGTGATTATTTTCCTTGTTTCCAATACGTTGTGTTTTATTTGATTATTATGTTTCATTCTTATGTTTCATTAGATCTTGCATTCCCATTACAAGCATTTTTTCATATTTCTAGTAGCACGATTCATTACTTAGTATGCACTAATTTTACAATAACATACAAACTTTCTAAAGAGAAAATTTAAAAAAAGTTGTCAACATTTTATGAAGAAAATACATGTAATATTAACGGTAAATACCATTACCTGCTCCTGAAGTTCGAACGATCGATGTAATTAGTGGAACGCTGAAATTAACTGATCAAAACCTTTTTGAAAATTTTTGGAAAAGTATGTATATTAACAAGTACAAGTATTAATAATAAAAAATATTAATGTAAACTTGTTTTATTACCCTGAAATCGCTGTTATAATTGAAATATGCCGACATATTCTTGATCACTTTTAAAGTCGGTATGTTTACGAGTTCGTTACATGTTCAGGAGTGGCAGTACTCTGTGTATGGTGTATTATGTGCATGATGAACAGGTACTGTATAAATTACAATGTATAATGTTACATTACTTGTCATCTTAAAGTTTTTCGTTATTAAATGTGGCATTATAATCACTGACCGGTCATGTTTTACAATTTTCCATCTCGAAAATGCATTATTATACATAAAGGAATATTCCATTTAACGCGAATTCATTATATTCTGAAAGGACAAAAATATAGAATAAAAACATGATATTTGAAATTAAAATCACGACCTACTTTCTCGCGGCTTTGAACTCTATTGGTCTATCAGTCGGCACTAACTGTGACCACCACACCAGCTGTAGAGGAATTATTCTTAGAAGGGAACACGTTGACAGATCGGGTTACAAATGAACTCATGCAGGGTGATGTCACTGCAAGAGGTAGTGAAGAAACCATTTACAAATGAGCTATCTGTAAACCACCGCACCGACAAAATGAGTGCACGGCCATAACCTGCAGTTATGTTGCCAGCAGTGGCCAAGGTGTATTTGCCAAAGCGGTCAATTTGTCAGCGGGGTATTTGTTCCTGTTTTTAGTAATCTCTCTATATTTCGTAGCGGTCTGCATAGCGTGCTCCCTTTAAACCGTCCCTGTTTCCTCGAGGGGAGAGGGTGACAACTGGACTCAGGCAGCCAGGCTGGCAGGCGTGGCCGAGGTCCAACTCACGCGTGTGATCGAGGGCTCCCCTTGGGCGGCGCCAGGCAGTCTCCCCGGGGCGGCGCCCCCGCCCCGACCCCGCCGCCCCCGAACGAGCGGCCCGTGCCTGGCGCACGCGGAAGAGACCCCACCAGCCCCTCCCCACCCGCCGCTCCAAGGACGCAAGGGCGCAGGGCGGCGCGCGATGGGGTTGTCCTTCCAGGGAGCTATCGATCTGAGTGAGGCACACGCCCGCGGCACGGCACCGCCACGTTGGACCGCTCTGCAGCGCTGGATGCACGCAGCCTCCCTTGCGTACGACTCGAAGCAGCTCGTTTTAAAACGTCTCTGTTTTTGGACATTGGATAAATCGTCTGATACAGTTGGCTGCCTTGAAATACAATGAATTAATTTTCAATTGCACACATAATCATTGCTTAACTTCAAAATAAAATTATGTTTTGAGATGTGAATGTCTTACTAGCACATAAATGTTAGAAATTTCTTTCTAATTATTACCCTTACTAAGCATTTGTCACGTCCACGGTATTGCAATTTGCTTTCAGTACCATTTGTATTCATTAACGTACTCCCATTGCCGTGTTGGTCAATAACAAAACTCGCACGGTATTGAGATACATAATATTCCAGTTATGGAAAACCTTGATAGGCGACTTATTTTTGTGAAATAAATATTCCGAAAACTAATTTATTAAACAATAAAATGTGCACTACTTGAATTATTCTGCGGAAAAAAATGTATATTTCAACGATTCATTTACTGAGTAAATGAAAAAAGAATGGCAAAGAAATAAAATTCTGTATTGCGTCATGCTTCGCAACGGTTTTCTGTCGAAGCATAAAATCCCTTCCCTTCCATCTGGTACAACTTGAAAATCAATAGAAATCTTTGAGCCATTTGAATGAATGATTAAATGAAGTCGATTAACCCAAGAATCCATATTGACTGTCAGACGAAGAGAACGTAATAATAACGCCTTTAAAACAAAACCCCCTCTAAGGGCAGCTCGTCCCAGCGCAGTGTTTTTATTCGAATTAGCGACGGTGGCATCCAAACGCCCGAAAACGAGAGTGGAATGCCTTCGCAGAACGGGTGGCTCTGGGGGTGCCGGATCCCTCACCACTTTCCCCTGTTCCGCCCTTCCCGCCCCTGCACTCCCTCCCCCGTCGCCGGCGGCGGCGGGAGGTACCTGCCGCTGTCGCCGCATCGGCCGCGCCCGCCGCATCACGACACCTACGGAAATAGGCGCAACTTCTTACCTGTCAGGCGCAGCGAACCGGCCGCCTCCCAGCAGCAACCGCAGCCGCCCGATCGAACCGATGAACACGTTTTTTGAAGGCAGGACGAGCAGCCGCCGCCGTTGGCGGTGTCCGGATGCACTGCTCGCTGGGCACGGGCTCCTTCCGTCACAAAGGCAGATGGTGGTGATGGTTGTTGAAACTTTGAACACACTGCAGGTTTGTTATTGTATGATTCCAGGCAACCGTTGAGAACTGTCTTCACCAAACCGATTCGATGTCTAAGTTTCGCTCCCCGCGTTTTCGGCGGAGCGGAATTCCGCCTGGGCGGAAACGCAGAGAGGGAGAGAGAGAGAGACGGCGAAACAGCGCGAAGCGAAAATCAATAAACAAAACAAACACGCCAAGCGAGTACGCACACCGAGGCAGAATAACGAGAAGTCACATGCACCACTGAAACACATCCACCGTGAGCGGGCGCCGAAGACACAAAGAGTGCACGCCCACAATCGCGTACTCCGCGGTAAGGCGAGGCGAGGCGAGCACCGGCTGACACTCGACGCACGCGTGGCGGCGGCGGCGAGCGCGTAGTAAACACTCAGCAGCAGCAGCGGCGGCGGCGGCGGCGCCGCGTTTCGAGAGCGCCCGAGCGCTCCATTGACGCGCCGGCGCCCGGTGGTGGTGGTGGTGGTGGTGGTGGTTGGAGGCGCGTGGGTGGGAGAGCCGGGGTGGCGCCCCCGCGACCCGCACACGCGCGCACGGGGAGTTGGCACGCGCGTTCACAGCGCTGGCGCGCGGAGCCTCGCCGAGGCACGCGTGCCGCGCAGCCTGCCCATGGCGCGACTGCCCGACCGCCGAGCCGAGCCGTGCCGGCCGGCCGACGGCCCGTTCGCTCGCTGGCTCGCCCGCCCGCCCGACCACGCCGCACACTGGGCCGAACGAGGCACGGGCTGCGCGGACGCAACAAAGAAAAAAATTACAAATCAATTGGAGAAATGTGTCACTTCAAATCCATTCCCGACTGAATGAATAGAAAACTACGATACATACAAATGACAACAAAACTGAATCATTGAATAGAAAGTAATACTGTTTGTCTCTCTGCCAAAATGTTAAAATAAAATTAAAACAAAAACAAAAGTCTAACTTCTAAAACCAAAAGCAAAAAGAATTATTTTATGAAAAGAGGGTTTAATAATAACGGACAAGCTAGGTCAATTGTGTTCAAAACCATTGGCAGCGTTCCAGCGGGAAACAATGTCATCTTTAGTTCTGTGACAGATGATTTCCAAGAAAATGTCACATGTCACATGTTACAAGTGTTAATCACGGTCTTACATTTACAGTTGTTTAACTGGACAATAGAAAGAAGTGTTGAACATAGAAGTTATGAGGTAATAGGAATGTTGGTATTAATGAAACGAAGAGAGCCGAGTACATCCGAACGTGTTCGACCCCTCCACACAACATTCTTTCGAAAAGGTTATGTAAATTGCAGTGTCTTCTTAACCAAACGAATGTTTGACAGGATTCTATTTTCTTTTGAAGAACAAAAATGAATTGATGCAAACAAGCAGATTCTGCAAAATAATAGTTTTCAGTACGAAGGAATGAAATCAAAAAGGAGTTTAGTTAATAAAACTTTTTAACGATACAAATTAGACTAGTCCTATGACTTTGGAAATGTTCTTACTGATGCACACCACTGAATTCTATCGACATAACATCTAAAACAATATCCACCAGCTAATACGTAACTTTCTAAAGGTAACCATTCAGATAATGAATTTTTAACCGGAAGAAGGAGCAATTAATTATAATAAGATACTGTTATACAGCTGTTTTAAATAAAGTAGTATTCTGTATTGCAATTGAAGAAAATGATAAATTAGATGATAGCTGTATTAGAGAAATAGCAACAATTTATAGAATTAGTAATTAAAAGGAAACAGAAACAACCTAATTTAATACACTTCATTACGTGTGTAAAAGGAAAATATTATAACAAATTATACACATAGTACGTTTCTCAATATGGAAACATGGTTGAAATAAACAACAAATCACAAATACCATATCATTTTTATTATATCATGTTATTGTACGTATTAGACTACGATTCGTGGGTTAAAATAAGCCCTTCGTAGCGCGCGTTTCGTAGCTTCGTAGAGTGCGCGCAACATACATGGAATTACCTTCTTCATCGAGCTCCATTCTTATTCTCTAAACTCAGTGATAAACACAATTCAGAAACCCACAAAGAAAACATTACCTTATGCTTTTGGCGCCATTTCGACCCACTGCAATGCGCGGCTCTTGCCCGGGCGGGCCGCCGCCGCCGCCGC
>BOPP01000046.1:6495077-6525695 GCA_017312745.1 Gryllus bimaculatus | reverse complement strand
GCCGCCGCCCGGCCCCGCTGCGCCCCTGGCACGATGTGCGAGAGGAGAGCTGTATTCACAAAGAGCTCCGAGGAAAGTTGCACACCGGGACCGATCGACACGCGACTGGCCGGCCTCCGGGTCGGCTCCGGGGCGGCGCCGGCGCCCGCGCGTCGCGCCGGTCGAGTTTGGTCCGAGGTTGGAGGCGGAGGGCCCCGCGTGCCCACGCCGGCACGCCCCACGCCCGCGCCAATCCAGCCCGCGCCATCGCCCGGCGATCGCGCCCAACGCCACGCCCGCGCCCGCGCTCCGCGCCCGCGCCCGCGCCCGCGCCCGCGCCCGCGCCCGTGCCCAAGCCCAAGCCCAAGCCAGCCCAAACCACGCCCGCGCCCACCCCCGGCCGCCCAAGCCCAAGCCCACGCCTACGCCCACGCCCACGCTTCGCGCCCACGCTCGAGCCCACGCTTGAGCCCCTCTCGCAGCCCGCCCCACTCCCGCTCCCACGCTTAGCGCCCCACGCTTGCGCCCACGCTTGCGCCCACGTCCGCGCCCCAACGTCCGGCCCACAGCGCGCCACCAGCCGCGCCCACGCCCGCGCCCCACGAGTGACGCAGTTGGGGTGGACATGCCACTTCTTTAACAAATTTTATAAGAATATACAGAAGTTTATTCTAATTTATTTATACCTCTTCACGAAGAATGAAATCCCAACTAAATCTACCAATCACAATAAAGAAGAACGTGCGTAATCCGGATCAATTGCGAGCGGTCCCCTTCGGTATTATCAAGTTAACTCGATTTTTAATGAATCAAGAAATAAGGAATGATCGCCGGTACGTCTCAAATATAACGAAATACTGGCCAAAAATCTTCTAGTTTATTGTACTTACTGTGTTGAGGGAATGAATAAAAGCATTTCATGTACTTAGCATTTTGTTCTTGTTCATTCCAGAGAAAAGTCGAACCGTACATTATTGACGCTCTTACAATATATCCCACATTTTCAAGGTTTATTCTAATATTTCATTTTTATACTTTCACACTTAAATGAACATAAGATCAGAATAAATATACCAATCAATTGTGCTTTCAGGGCAAGATGTATATGTTGAACTCCAATACGGAGCGATCTTTAGGTCTGTTGATGACTAAACTAAAACACACTAAGAAACTAGCACGGCATAGAAATGAATTGAATATCGTGAATGAATTATGTAAATTATTCAATCTTCTCCCACACAGACAAAGAATAAACTAGGCCCCATTTTGAACTTATGTTAGCAGCCGGCCAGTAGCCAATTTTTTGCAGTTCCTGACATTGCAGTGATTTTTTAGTCCAATCAGAAATTTGAGAGTAAGTAGTATATTGTGAAGATAATTCATGTAATTACTTTCATTTATTAACTGCATACATTGACGATTTTTTCCGCGTGTTGAATGTTTTTAGTCAGTTGTATTGTCCAAAGTACGTGTACTTTTTACTTGTAAAACTAAAGTCAAATCTATATAAAACAATTATGAAGACCAGTAGTCACTTATGGAGATGACACATGAAACCCTGCGTAGATTTGAAAGAAAAATGATCAGAAAAATCTATGGTCCACTTAACAGAGGGTATATTCGGATAATAAGTATATAGATTGATAAAATTGACATAGTTTGAAAGAGAAGGATACAGTTCCGATTTGCTTGAAAATCACGAAGTACTATCCAGGCTAGGTCAATATGGAAGAATGGGCGCGGATAGAATGCCTAAAATTATAGCGGCGCGCGTTTCGTACCATGTATTGCTGTCTTCCTGCCCAATTTATTGGTTCAAGTGCTCCAGAACACTACCTCGCACATTGTTGCTCAGGCGGGCGGGCTAGTTGCTCAGGCGGACGCAGCCGATCATGTGGGAGGAGGAGGCGTCGTAGATGCGCCGGCGATGGTGTAACGGTTAGCGCATCGAAGTGTTACACTTCGGAGTGTTATGTGTTCATGGGTTAAAATCCGATCGAAGACTTGGAGTTTTAGGGCGAAAAAAATCCTTCGTACGCCTCCCCTTGGAGGGAAAGTAAACACCTTTCTCGGCTAGTAGGTGCAAGGAACGTAGTGAAATTTGCGTGATCGGACGGAAGAGCAGGCCTCATGGCCTGAGTCTCACCACGTAAAATACGGCATCAATTCAATATATTTTTGTTATTTACATTGGGTATTCCACTCGTGAAATTAAAACCAATAGTGTTTAACTATACATACAAAATGCACCAATCAGGGCGGTGTGTCTCACAATGTTATCGCTTTCTCTATACGACTTTTCGTACCGGTTTTCCCTTCTGACCAATCATAAACTGTGACTCATCTATTTTAGGAGGCGGTATACATCGATCTCTATGTTGATGTCCAATAAACCGGCTGTGTATGACATGACCTCTATGATTTTAACATATTTTCAATATTTGGCGCACTTTGGAACGCTGCTGGACATCGTTTCACTCGTGCAATAGTCCTATTAAATACCTCTTAGGAAATTCTCAAACAAATCCTCTCCTCGCTTCGCGAGTCGCGGATCTATCAACAATTTGCAAAGCTCTCGTGGTATATTCTATGATAAACACGACCTTAGCCCCTTAGCAACCAACCATCTAAACAACGCTTCAAAAGCGCGTCGATATCAACGCCTAATATGCTCGTGAGTCAGTAAAAATATTTTACCGGACTTTGTGGTTTAGATTTTATCAGTGCTCATAAATCTTCGGGTAAATATGGCTTTGACACAAAACTCAATTTTTGGGAATAAATGTAAACAAAATTTATTATTACAATTATTTTGGTACAGAAATATTGAATGTAGTATGCTGGCATGATCTCTTCGTTAATGCCGCGAACATTTCTTTCCGTTTTCAGCCACAAAATAAATCATAAGCTTTCTCATATGTGGTTACAGATTTAGAAGGCATCAAACTGTAGCTTGCAGCTTCTGCTTTCTCCAGAATATCATCTGGCACTTAAATATCTTCTGATACTTTGAAGTTTTCGAACATTTTATCTCAATCACCTTGTATTAGCAGAAAAAGCATTCAACTGTTTCATCAGAAACAAAGCATGCAGTACCATCAACACTTGTTACAGAAAATCTAGAGTAATTACGATTCTTAACTCATGAAAGTGATAAAAGTTTATTTTGAATAAGCGATAAACTAGATATAACAAAAAACACTGTATGTAACTCGTCCTCTATTAGTGTTTAAGGTCTCTGCCACAAGGTAAACTACTCGGCTTCGCTGTCGTTTCGCCTAGCAGTTAACCTTCCGGCTACGTCCTTTTAGAGTCATTGATAGGACTCGTGGCATAAAAAACCATTTGTTAAAAAATAAACAAACAGAACGCCAGGAAAGTCTTTCCCTACCGAGCCGACAGTGGTAAGTATTCAGTTTACAATTTCAAGCTGCAGCTCCTGCTACCAACATAATTTCTATTGCAAGCACTCTCACCAGAAAGATGCCACTGCAAAGACACTTTCCGGGAGCGCTATATTTGATTAATTTTAAATAATTTTATACTTCTAACATAAATATTTTAGTCAATTTTGCTAAATACAGGAAGATTACAAACGAAACTTCTAAGCCTTTTTGAATGGACGGGCACAGCCTTAATGCCTCCCAATAGGCGTGCGCACACGGAATGCCGCGTTGGTCGTGCTCTACGTAATAAAACTATTTCCTAAATGTGATCAGTCCATTATTTTAGCCTTTTTTGAGCTATCGATTTAGGGAGTTGATACACATTTGAGAAAGAGGCTTTACAAAACATTTAGCAACTCAGTAAATGGTTCAACTGATGCAATCAATTGTATTTATTAATTGCATCATTACAATTGTAATTTTATTTTATTTTTAGTACATTTTATTATTTCCCAGTAAAATGTCATATGTAAATAAAAAGTCTAATTGAAAAGGGGGCCCAGAGGGGCATAGAAATGGAGTTGGCCCCTTCTTTTGTTTTAAGCTGCGCACCCCTATGAACAGGATGTTTTGCTGTCGCTGCGTCGGTCACACCACGGAAACGCTAATCGGAAAGCGCATTTGTTTGGGGAGTGCACGATATCCCATTAAAGAACAAATATGGAGGGGCCATTTTAAGGGAGATTCTTTTGACATACTCCCTCACAATTGGGCATCGTTGTTAATATGGTATTTGAACATTCTGAAATAATTTGTATGTTTTAACTGCGAATGTAAATATCTCCCTCACCAAATATTCACGTTTGATTACAATATACACACGTTTATCTGGTTTCAACTCATCAGATTGAGCTGTATCCCATTATCCTATGTCTATGTTCAAGTGTTAATAACATCGTTTTATTGAAAAGTGAAATACTTTAAAGTAACTAAATCCACAATAGAAACTATATTTGAAAACCCATTCCAACAAAACCTAAATGAAATTAGTAACATTGAACTTAGTCACAGGTGTACTCAGGAAACCATATATTTTGTATTTTGTTTTGCAAAGGGACACCGTCGCCACCTCATCTTGCGGAAGGGAAGTGAAAAGGATGTGGAGGGGAGGGGAGAAAGATCGCGTGCGATCTCAGCTCATTGTTTCAGTGCCGCTGCTGCATCCGCCTGGAAATGAATTAGAATGTAGCTGTGTGCGGCCACACACCACAACCAGACACGCTACTGTGTCCACCTGCAAGGAGTTTGCGTTTCCTCGCGAGCAAGGGCAGTGTTACTCAGCTGAGCTAGCGTTCAGTCTATTTTTCGAGTTTTGTTCCTGATCCCCCTGAACTGTGTACAGTTCCTGTCTCCATTAAATTTCCGGTAAGATTCACAAAATGTGTAAATATTTCTTTGCATAAACACTATTTGTTTTCTAGGAAATTGTGGGAAAATATTGTTTTTGCTATATCAATCAAATACTGTTAACTTCGTACATGAACTCATTCAGTTGCAATGGAAGCTCTACGCAACAGTCCTGTTTCCCGAGCAATGATTCACAGAATAACATTTTTTTTATAATCAACTGTTTCTTTTCCATTTGTTCAAGGCATGAACATTCCATTCATGCTTGGAAAATAAAGTGAAACATAAGTGAAGTGTTGATAGTACTTCTTATTTAGGCAATACTTGTTAATGAAAACAATGCATACAATGTTTCAGATGAAATCAATATATGCATCGCTTGACAATAACAAACGCGCTATGTTAGGAAAATCGCAATAAAGGAGAAAAATGCCTCGAGTTTAACAGCACCCCGCCTCATCCCATTTATCAAGAACCACTTCGAGGCCCCCGCCCTCCGGTCCCTTCTTATCCATCTCCACGCACCCGCAAACCCCGAAACCCCTCTGCTTACGCATGATACCACTTCGACAGAGAAGTTCTCACGACGGCGCCTCGCTTTAATGCCTTGTATGTATATACCTACAGACCCGCCGTCCGCGTGACAGCGTCTCCCAACCGTCGCAGCCCAGCGGGCGGAACAATACTTAGATGCGCCCTGGAAGCTTTCCACCCGCAATAGAGAAGTGAAGGCTCAACGGCAATCCTGGGTGTGTCGTACACCGCCGCCCGACCCAACCGGACACCTCCCACTCATCCCACCTCTGGCCCTCCCCTCTCTGTCCCTCTTCCCCAATCCCCGACCTCCCAGCCCCGCCCTCCCGCCCGCGCTCCCGCCTCGCCCCTCCGCCCAGCC
Organism: Gryllus bimaculatus; assembly: GCA_017312745.1. Lineage (NCBI taxonomy): Eukaryota > Metazoa > Arthropoda > Insecta > Orthoptera > Gryllidae > Gryllus > Gryllus bimaculatus. Next base: position 6,520,028 of record BOPP01000046.1, on the reverse strand, counting down.
CCTCCGACATCGACCCGCCTCCGACCCGCCCTGCGCCGCCGCATCGCTGCCCGCCCTCTCCGCACGCCTGCCCTCCGCCCGCCCTCCCGCCCCGCCCCTCGCCGTCCCGCCTCGCGCCTCCGCCGCGACTGCCACTTGCCTCGCTACGCCGCCTCCGCGCCTCGCCGCCCTCCCGCCCGCCTCCGCCGCTCCGCCCCTCCGCCCCTCCGCGCCGCCCCGCCAACTCCCCCGCCCTTCCGCCAGCACCTCCCGCTCCGGGCCAGAAAGAACTTGAGGCACCTTAGTCGGGGCCCCGAGCGCGTTAGATAAAATCTGGGATGTGCGCGGGTTCGTGCGCAGAGACGGCTTTATTGTCGCGCGGAGCACGTCGCCCTCTGCCCCTCCAATAGGTGACCCAGCCGCAAAATAGGAGGCTCACAAACAGCCCATCAAACCCCTATCAACAAACTCCCACTCTTAGCCAGAATTCCGCCTTCCAATGGCACGCTGATGCTAATGATAGGCTGATAATAAATCATTTTCAAATTCTCAGTCAATGACAATGCAATATAACTACCTAAGTAGTTGACACACTGGAAAACAAAATTTTCACTCAATCGCTCTGGTAATTAACAAAAATAAAAAAGTTACTAAATAGAATATCTCAAGCTTTAAGACTTGTAAATTAATAACAAACTAACGAGTTTATTTTCTCGTGAACTGATATACTTTAATGGAACCCTATATAATAGTTTTGAAAATATTTAATGACAACTTGATTCTTACTATTTTTCTTCTTACTAAATTAACGGAGTAACAATACAAAAAAAATGAATATTCGATCGTTGTAGCAAGAAGGGACTGAGAGAATGATCACAGTCAAAATACGACCACCAAAAAAAGGAGTTAATGAAAAAGACCGAAGGAAAAACTTCTTTGTTCCAATTCTCAAGCTGAATCCTCAACCACACACTCCAAAAATCACCCACTGAATAGCCCTCATAACACACACGGCTCAACACGAAAACTTCAACTTGTGTAGAAACAATTTAACATAGGTGGTATGACTTTCTACGAAATGCCCCATCTTCCAATGGCGTGTACGCCTTGCCAACAGCGCGTGGGAAAAGAAGAGGACGGACGGAGGGAACTCGATACGGGGTGTGGCAGGCCGCGCCAGACAAAGCGAGGGCGTGCTTGCGGGAGTTGGCAACGGCGGCGGCGGCGGCGTACGGGCGTGGGAGGCGCGGCTCTAAATAACGGGTTCGGCAACAAGTGCGCGGAGCTGAAATGGCGCGGCCCTCGCGATGCCGCCCGGATCCGCCCGAAGAACTTCTCTGCCGGTGGATTTTCAAAGCGGCTCCACACATGTGGCATTCGGCGAATCTCCAGCAACCGCTCGCCGAATCCCGAGTAGGGTGGACGGGTTGCTTGCGATTCGCCGAGCGCCGAACGTTTGGTATCCGCCCTACCCACTGCCTGACGTTCATCAAAGGGAGCGAACATTCGCCGAACACATCAACTGCTCGGGATTGGCCGAGCTAGGGGAAGGGGAAAAGAGCTAGGGGACTAACATCTGGTAAGGCTTTCAAAGCCCCTAGTGCACTTACAGAGGTGAAAACGGTTTACTTGAAAGGTTGGGGAGGGGGTTCGTCTTTAAATTGGGTCCCCACCCTCTACGACCTGCACGAAAGTGGGAGGCGACTCCAGCATGAGGTATCGATTGTGAAGCTCTCAGACCAACTATAGTTGCAGTCGACTCATTTGAAAACTTTAGGGAGCAGTTTGCTTTTTTTTTTTTACAGAATTTTCTCTTTTAGCGAATTTTTACCTTCAGTCATCTGTAACACGAACAATTCAAGGATTTTGAACCACACATGTGTTTATGTCCTTTAAAAAATTAAATTCTTCTAAATAATGTCAAAAGACCGAAAAAAATAATATGGAAGAACTTTTTTAAATGGGATGATGAAAAATTGCAAGGTTCATTCAGAGTGAAAACATATGCAGAACTGAAGGCAAAACTGTTTTAGAGGGCCTTCGGGAAATGGAAACTATTACTCTACTCTTTAATCATAATTTTTTTAAACTATTTGTGGCTGGCAATTCGACACGCTCGATAAACGTTTTCCGCCTGTTTTTGTCGATATATTTTACCATTCACCTTGTTTTCTTTTTTATGAAAACAAGGAAGTAGTTTATTTCCAAAACATTACATTAAAGTAACTTAGAATAGGTGGTGTTTCTTTTCTTTACAATATTATTGCTAGTTAAAATTTAATGAAGCGTTATTATTTGTTTCAGATGCAATATTTGAGTTCATATTGTATTAAATTCGAATATTTTTCTCATATTTTTTCTCACTCTATACATCATAAATATACATTTGTATCCTTAGGCCATTTAATCAGCGATCTGAAACCTTACGTATATTACACCACTGTCACTTAAGGAGGGAAAGTCAGATATAAAACGCTGCAACGAGGTGATTTAAAACGTTTATCTCCAATCTTACAAGAGCCAACAAGAACATAAAGCTGACTATAATGTCGTTAATAATAGTTGCGTACATTGCAATAGCTATAACTCTTCAAAACTCTACTACGCGTTTAGTCGATACACTCAATGAACAAAGGAAGATATTTCCGGTTATCCTCTAAAAGTTAAAATACTGATAGATCAGTAAAGTAATTAACGGATAAGATAGCTTTTCATCTACAAAAACTGAAAGAAATCATAGTCAATGGAAGATTGTATAGTACATGTTACACAAGAATCCTCGTATGTCGTCTATCGCTAAACAGAGAGACATATGGTTCACTGTGTGAAAAGTGGAACAGAAAGAAATACGTCGGCCTTTGTCTGCACTTTGCGGTTCGTTTTACGTGAGTTGAATAAACTTTCTCTATCCTTAGTTCTCTAAATGGACATCATAAATTAAAAAACTGAAATATTTCAATTGAATAGTACGACAAAGTTATTAAATTCTTTATTTCCTATCTAATTGACGTCAGTAAAACTGGTTTCAGTTTCCAGTGATGATTTGTTAGTGATCCACAAATTATCTTTTAATCAACAAAACAATATATCTATACAAATAACATTGGAGAGTCTATCCGTGATTACAAATGAACTGTCCTTTAATAATCACATATACTTGATATAATAACATTTCAGTTGGGTTTACGTTTTTCGTCTGTCAGGGCTAATCTTGAGAACGACTAAACCGATATTGATGGGGCTTTCACTGATAGTAGAGCATATTGTTGCGATTAACGTGGCTTCGACGCGTCGCCGCCTGGATAGACGAGGGCATTTGCATTTCGCGAGGGCATTTGCATTTGTACTTCAGGAAAAGGAATTGGAAATATGCGGGTTTTACAGTTCTGGATTTGGTACCACAAACGTGAATGCTGCCTTTAAACATCTAAAAGCCTGTAACTCTTCCAGAAATTGCGTGAATCGGTCGCTTATCAGGGTCTTATCGCTTATCACGGTCTTTTAGTCATTTCTTGGATCTTGAACGGTATTTTCGTCCTTTCTTGGATTGCGAAATAGAGTATCCAGAAATGATTAAATCAATTCTTTGCATCTTTCTAAATCTAATATGTTCGGCTATCTATAAATAATATTTCACGTATAGTTGGGACAAAAGATCTTACGTGAAGTGGTTACAGACCAATGACCAACGACCAACCATAATAGCATTATCAAGAAATTGGTGCGCTATCATTCGGCGACCACATTACGGGTTCTATCCAGTACTCGTCTCGAATTCTCTGTATTCGCGAGCCTGCGTTGTGCCAATTAGAAATCTGTTGCCATTGATTTGTTCGCGGTTCTGCAAACAATGAAGTGGAGACAGTGGTGGCTGATTTTAAAGCCGACGCGAGACAGACTCGTCAATTTTCTGAGGGATATCATACGGCTGGACAGTTCAAGTCATTTCGTTGTGCTCTTTCTCAACATGTGTTGACGAGTAATGTGTACTACTACATCGACTCTTCATGGGAACCGCGTTGATTGATTGATTGATTGATCGATCGATTGATTGATGTTGTCGCTCACGTTAGCTGCTACGGTTATTAGTCCCGTTAGTGTAGTATTTTGTTTTGTTTTGGGAGGCGGCGGTGTTCTTCCTCAATGGATGGCGAGCCCCAGCGCCGACCTACATGTTGACGTGTTGAGATATTCCCCCTTCGCGAATCCCCCTCAGCGGTGGAACCATTCCAGTCAGGACCAGCTGTAAGCTCCCGACTGGTCTCCGAAGATGTAGTGTGGTAGTATAGTGTGTGTAAATGTGCGTGTAATGGGAGAGGATAGATAGAGACGAGGAAGTGAAAGGGAAAATCGTGCCTGGTTCATGGCGCATTTGTTAAGGCACTGTTACAGCATTAGTGCTTTAATTATAGGAGAAACCGTGGAAAACTACCAATCACAGCAGTCTGCTCTTAGAATTCTCCTCCAGTCGGAGGCTGGTGTCGACCTAGCTATTTAGTTAGTTCAAAAATCCTCCACCTTCAGAATCAGAACACTAGGGCAACGTGAAGCAGAATATTCTACACTAAAACCGATGGAATCATATAGGAAATTTCGGGTTTTCAGGGTAACAAATTGTGTCAACTCTAATTTAGACCTGGTATTACACTCATAAATATTATTAATAATAAGTCTTTGGTAAAATAATTTTCGTAAAATTTTGATATGTAATAATTTTTATAATGTAGTACATTACTACAATTGTTTAGAAAGATGCTTCAATGAAAATAGTTTGTGATTATTCAAAATGTGCAATCGGGCAGGCTTTGCGTGGATGTCAAGCGTAGGAAACCTTAAAGCAAAGTTGTGGGTCGTCATTCCGTGAGGAGCATTATGAATTGCTTCAAAAATTATATGGCAAGTGCGAGTTATCGTTTAATAGTTGAAAGAATTCAAATATCTTTGATCATTTCAAACTGCGGAAGCAACAAATTTCTCTATGTGTTTTATTCAATCGGGAATGTGTATTTTATACGTTACTCGTTAACATCACTTGGGGCACAGAACTCGGGTCTTCCCATTATCATAGACGGAGGCCAGGGGGATCGTGGACTGGCGGGAAAATTTGGAAAGGGACCCTTTCTTCTTAAAAATGTCATTTTCATAAATATGTTCAATCCTTGACTTTCCCCCTTTTTAACCTGACAATTTGGGGAATTGTTATATACAATTTAAGAAAGAGGCTCACCAAGCTTTCGGGTAACCCTAAATAAATGGTACAACATAAAATCAATTAAATGTATTAACTGCATCATCAATGTCTATTTCATTCCCCTTGTAGTATGTTTTATTTACTAGTAAAATTTCGTCCATAAATAAAGAAGTTTAGGGGAAAATGGGAAGCAGAAATGTTGTTGCTCCTCCTCTTGATTTAGTCTGAACGCACCTACGCCCATTACAATTTACATGCCAACCTACAGAACAGTACTATATTTTCACATTCGTTGACATTAAACACTAGTACAATTATGTTTATAATTCACCGCTGACTTAGTGATTAGCCTACTTTACCGTAAGCCTTTTAGGAGCCTTTTACACTAATTCGGAGAGTTAACTTCGGCAAAATTTGCACACTTAGAGATTATCTCTTTATTTTTGATAGACAAATAGTAATGGATAAAACTTTGCCGAAGTGATTCACCAAGAACCCTCCTATTGTCCGATTTAAATATGGTGACTTGTGACATATCAACTGTGACGCATCCACCTGGAGATCTGACAAGTCACCACTCGTACTTCAATCGGCCAATACCGCATGGTCAAATGACGGTCCTCACAGTGACAAGTCACGGAGCAGGTGGGACTTCACCACTTAAATTAGCGAAGGTGCCTGTGGACGTTTAAGCTGCACCAAAAACTCATTCTAGGAGGATGATAAAAAAATCCTGCAAACGTAAATTGAGATCCGATATGGAAAGAAGATGCATCCTGGAGCGCTTGGATCCTGGAGCGCTGGCGCTGGAGTCCCGGAGCCTGGACTACAGCATCGCCCCGGCGGTGTGATGCGACATCGATAACAAAATATCGATGCTAGCAAACTTCGATGCTAGCAAACATCGATGCTAGCAAACATCGATGCTAGCAAACATCGATGCTAGCAAACATCGATGTTAAAAATACATCGATGAAAAACTATCGATGGTTTTCATCATCGTCGTTTTTAGACGGAATTATTAACCTCTAACATTAAATTCGTGCGCAATAAAATTGAATTTGATGAAGTTCGTGTTAATCACTTCACCGAATATGGGTATGATAAAAAGGTACCGACCCTACTACACTCACAGCGTATTTGTGGGCAATATCTCAATGAGCGGAATGAATATGAAGAGGAAATACAATGACATAGAGGTAGGTCATCTCGGGCTAGAGAGTTTGGTCGTTATAGGTAGTGCAACCAACATTCTTTTGGACCCGACACATTAAAAACAGTGTTGCTGTCAGTTATTAATTTAATATTTTAACTTTTACAGTATTCTGATCATGGGATTTTTTCATTCAGAAACAAAACATCGGAAAGGAAAGAAACATCGATCACAAAACATCGCTGTTAATAAAACACCGCTGTCAATACATCGTTGTTTCTACAATAACATGGACGTTTCGACATCGATGTCGCATCCCTCGTCGACTGTCGTCGGAGCGAGACCACTGATGGCACCGCGCCAACCGAGCCGACGCGTCCCGCACCGCTCCGTACCGTCCCGTCCACGCGGCCCGGCCAAACCAGCCAGCCGCGAAGCCAGCTCACCTGCCGGGCGGGCGGCGGGCGGCGGGCCCTCCGTTAGCTGCAGGCCAGATACGCATCGGCCGACCGCGCCGCAGATGTGGGTCGCGGGTAACGGAGATGCTGGGCCTGCTCCCCGCCCGCGCCCCCGCCCCCGCCGCCGGCTGGACTCGCCTCCGCCGTTGTCTGCGCCTGCCGTCTGGCTTTTGTCGCCTCGCTGCACCGCCCGACACACCCCCCGCCGCCGCGCCGCGCTTTCGCTCGTTGGAGACCTGAGTTCGCAACTCGGAGGCGAAAGCAAAAGACATGCATTCACATCCACTACTATTCCCCCTGAAGCAGCGTTTGAGGGGCTCTGAGAAACACATATGTGATTTCACTCCTTCGTATTACGGTCTCAAATAGCCGGGTTTCCGTTTATTAATCATGAACATCTATAAGGTAGAAAAAACCATCTGTCCTGATGGATACAAGCCCGAAGTATGACAAATGCGCTCGCTAAAGCAAACTGTCAACAATATTACTGCACTGTAGCCCGCCATTGTCACCTGTTCTTACAGAGATGTCGCGACTACGTATACTATATATTGCAATACGAAAGCTGAGAAAATATGATTCAAATAGAAAAGTGTTCAGGGTGGTGCATTCCCTTAAAAGAAGGACTGCAATGTAGAGGCGCGAGTGGTCTACCCGGTTCGTTTAAAGAGCAAAGCTGTTCCATAACTGAAAGTAACTGTCCAAAAGAAATTTCTTCTGCATGTTTAAATAGATTTGGTCTGCTAAAAAATTTGAGGAAGCCACCACCAGAATAAGGAAGATACAGTAATATTTTCTGTTCCCTAACATTTGCGCTGTTACTTTTCCGGATTTTTGGAATCTCCAATATTTTTTAATAATTTTTATTTTTTAACATCTTGATTATTACTATCTACAACATGCTGACAACTGGCCTTAAGTTTGAGAAATTTTCAACTCCCAAACGATAATCTAATATATTTGGCCGATGGTCGCCCGAGAATTTTATGTTGTTCGGAAAGTTCGTCGAAAGTTCTATGAACCCGTGGATGTTCATAAACAATTCTAAAAAATATAATAGGTCACTGACATTCCCTCGATTTCTCAGTCTGCCTCTTGAAACCAGGCATTAAATAGATAGCTTATTTTCCTAAATTCGCATTATTTTCCGAATTATGTATTGGTTCTGATTTTCACGTTCTAACTTCACAACTTCACAATCTAATGACGATATTGAGTGTTAACGTTAATATAGATATAATAATTCACCCGAAATGAATTGATACCCTTCCTAAGAGCATATAAAAACTCTTATCCAAAGGAACTTCCGCAATTTACTTCTCAAATGCATAAAATGCGTATTACATTATTCAAATACTTATAACATGTGCATTTATTCGCTTTACAGAGACTTTGGATAACTTTACTGACTTTTGTATATCCTGTCATTTATATTTTTTTACAATTATTTCGTCTGTACTTGGGTTTTTATTTATTGACGCGTAAGGCCTTTTCTTCTCGATGGAATATCTCACGGCAGTTCGCGTCTTTCACAGTCGTGCCGCTAGATGTCGCATGATCGCGACCGTATCGAGCAGTGCTGGCGATCATTCGACATCTAGCGACACGCCCGAGGGAGACGCAAAATACCGTGAGATATTCCATCGTGAAGACATGGCCTCCCACTCTAAGAAATAAAAACCCAAGTATAAGGTTTTGTTAGTTTCATTTCACCCTTTAATTTTTGTTGACATAAGTAAATTTATTGTATTGTTCTCAGCATGTATCATCGGCATCATTTTGTATTATTTTCACACATACGACCAAAGTGCCTTCTTAGACCTAAATCAATTATTTTTTAAATCGTTATTGTGGTATTAGCCTCATCTATAAACCATGTGCCCTTACGTTCTGAAAGCATACAACTCTCTTTGAGGTCAGTAGTTCTAACTAACACTTTTGCAAAGGCGCGTGTTAATTTTGTGCTTCCGATCGGCCACGCAATAAATGAACGTTCTGGGAAGAAATGTAATGAGTTTATACAGTTCCATTTGTTTTCAGCAAAATATGAATGTGAATGTTGAAAGCATTGTTTTATTCCCATGTTAGTCCGAAATGGAAATTTGCTCTGTGTAGCCTCAAATATTTGAGAGAACGCACAGCACCGAATATAATTACTTTGTTCGTTTTCTGTGGTAAAACCTTGATATGAAACAAAAAAGAGAATACAACAAAAACAATGGAAAATCACAGATATGCGTTTTCTGTGAAAAGTACAATGCAAAACTGTAAAATAAAAGCTTGATCGTATTCATTCTTTTGTTCGGTCGAACAAGTGTGAATATTGCACCACCGTCGATCATCCATGCATGCATGCATGAAAGAGGATGCGAAGAATAATAGATTACCAATATCGACAAAACAAGCGGCAAACCAATAGAGTTTCATGCTACAAAGTGTTCAATATGCAGTTTGCAGACGAATCTTTACAGGCGAAGTCTTTTGTATACGTAATTCGAATACGTATTTTCCAGCAAATTGTACCCCTTCTGAAAGGGAAATATATATGGAAAATACAAGTACTAAACACTAAAGTCGAACATTCATTACCTACCGAAAAATACTTTATTTATTATATTTTGACTTTAAAAGAATAAAAAATATTTGTTCTTGGTGGGAAGGCGTAGTAATGGATTAAATTGTAATACTGTAATTTTTCAAGTGCAAGTGAGCATCAAATTACGCAAGAATAGCGAGTGAAGAGAATAGCGAATATTTTGGGAGTGATTAACAAGAGAGTGGTTAGTGATTAACATTTTTTAAATTGCAAATAAAGACGCGTAATGATCCACTAATTCATAATTATTACGAAAAGTGAAGTACATTTTACAAGATAACCTTTTAATAGAAATCCTATTGTTCTACTGACAATACGACTCCCATAATTCCGAAGGATTAATAATCTGCTGCTTCCATATACGAGATATCTCGATCCTGATCCTTTAAAAAGGGAAGGCAGGTTTTTTGCGGGACGACCATAACAAATTACCAATACAGAGTACAATGTTGTAGTAGAATCATATTTAAAAGGACTATTACACTCGTGTAATTAAAATCAAGGATGTTTAACTATACATATAATATGCCCCAATCAGGGCGGAGTATCTCAAAAACTTTATCGCTTCTTCTCGATTTTTCTTACCACTCCTACCTACTGGTCAATCATAAAGCTCCGACTCATGTGTCGTAGGAGGCGGTTTGAATCAACCGTGTGCAATAAACCGTGTTTGTATAATTTAACCTCTTTGATTTTGACATCGCTTTAAGTTATTTTCATTAGTAAGAAATAGCGAGATTTCGTGACGCATCTGACGACCAGATCAATGAAATAAATTGTGAAATTCCAGAAAACATGGAGAAGAATAGAAAGTATATTTGATATACATTTTTAGATGGTTTTTTTAAACAAATCGTTCATATTTTTAAAGACAAAGTGAAAGTCGTCACGTCTCTATGAAATTCTCTTTCTTTAGATACCTCATTTATAAAGATTCGTTGCGTGTGAGAGCCGTAAAAAAGTTTTGTACTATACTACTGAAATAATAAAGGAGACGAAGCTACTACATCATCATTGAATCATCATACCTGAAACTCAATGAGCAACATCATTCAGCAACCATAAATTAAAACAGACACATCGATCAACAAACACATATGTTTCAGAATCCAACACGATTGTGAACGAAAGTAAAGTCGTTACTTCAAAATTTAATTTTTAAAAGTTCATGTTTAAGAAACGTATTTTCAACTGAATGAATATATGTTTGTTACTTTAAATGTTAATGTTTGTTACATAAAAAGTTTGTTACTTTAAAGCAAAATAAACATACATTTCATGTCATCGTCTGTTTATCTCTACTTTGATTACGAATCGATCGCACAGATTAACCTTGCCATGTGCTACATTAGCAGATGGCCATGGTAGAAGTAGCGAAATGTGCAAGGTAACTGAATAAAGTACATTAATATAATATTAATATTTGGCACTTTTGAAATTCTGTTGGACGTAATTTCATTCGTGGAGTAAAGTTATTAAATACCACTCGTTCTTTGGAAATTCTCCTCGCTTCGCGAGTCGGGAATTTATCGACAATTTCCAAAGCACTCATGGCATTAGCTGTGACTAGTAAAATGTGGCGTCGCCGACGCTGTAAACTGTTTTAAAAATAGTTTAATGTGTTTATAATTTCTTTTAAAAAACTTCATTTCTTTCATGCCCAGCTTTGTTATAATATGTTCTTTCAGTATCTGGCATTGGAGCTACCAATGAATCGTAGTAGCTGATAATGTTATACTCCCGTTCAAACGTTCTCAATACCAATGGCCTTGTGTGTTATCTCCATACGGGATATGAACTGGTCTTATTGCAATTTCAAAATTATAATCGCCCTAACAAATACTTCTAGGCTAACTTGAGGCTAATAGTTCAATTTTACTACAGTTACGTTTTCACGCTTTTTTTATAATATACACACAAATTCACATAGCATATTTGCATTAGCACAAATGCTAAATGCAAAACTGCAAATCGTTCCCAATTATTTCCGAAATTTCTGATGCATTATCTTTTACAACTACATTTGATTCTTTCCCGGATATCCTTAACACTTCCATATTTTTCTCCCCTAATTTATTGAACAGATTAAACTTAACACACTCAGTCCAAATTTTGTTTACGTTTACTTCTGCAATTGCTCTATTAATTGCTTTATATGCGAATTATAGCATTGCATACGAAACCAACTTTTAACAGCGACTGTTTTGTATGTTTATATGAATAAGGTGTTAGTTTAAATTTAATAAGAAATAAGTTGTAGGTCACATTCATTTAAAAATCAGTAATTGCACACTTACGTAAGACGGAAAAGTGCGAGGTCGAACATAAGAAACGTTCATTCATTCTCTTAGCATTACTCACAGTTTTTTTTCTCCATATTCATTTGAACTTCAAGTTTAATAAATTACAAGGCAATACTGTTCGTAGGTTTCGGCAATTTTTTTTTTAAATCGATAATTCGAATCTAAATTGAAATCAGACTGCAGCGCGATTTACTTGGTAACTCAATTGTTCACTTAAGGATGTCAGGCAAGCAATATTACGCTCCATTCAAAACTACTAGAATTCAAAATTCTCAAACAATATGAAAGAAGTGTTCGTTACTTTCAGTAGATCCAGCATTATACGCCCATTTAAACTAAATTTTCGTTTTCTACAACCTCAGTTTATCCTCATTGCTTCTCCGTTTTCACTTTTTCAATATTAGTACTGCATTATCTTTACATTTGCAAACATGTGCATATGTATATTATACCTTGACGCACATTTCATTGTTTATTAAAATACATGGACGAACTCGAAACACGGCCTCGCCGAACTTTCATCGTTGGCTGAAGAGACCGGTTGAAAGTGTCATCAAATACAAAGATTGTCCCGGCAGTGGAACGTATATTACTTCAGGCAAGTTCCGGGAATGTCACAACCCCTACGTCCAGAGTCGACTTTTCAACCAGCGTTTTTGCATGTTTTCCTCAACATAAAGATGCAATTCCCATGTATTTAATTGTGACTTCCTCTGCTTTCCCCGTGAGTTGTTAAAGAAGTAGCATCTTTCAGATGAAATACGTAGGAACCTAAATTACTCAACAAATGACCAGACATTCTGATGATATGCAGACACCAAACGCCAGTGGTATAAACGGATTTCTCTTTCAAGTAAAGGGAAAGTGAAAAGAATGAAAAATTTTATTTACAAATTAGAAAAATGTAAATGTAAATTTTAGATTCTTAATTTAGGTAGGGAAATGTAAAAATTAGCAAAACGAAATCTCCATGAATCCTTATTTTCTTGTTTTTATGTACTTTAACGAATGGTTTCTTCATTCCTTGTATTTGTTCATTCATGTTTCTTCATTCCACATGTTTACTAACTGAACGCACACCTTCTATAAGATAATGTTTACAAAAATCCATCTGTTCATGGCATTTCGATTTTCCACTCTATTACATCAACTTACAGCATATAAAACCCCAAATTATTCTTAGACAAAAGTTATCAGTTCTAAAATCAAACTGGAGTTCCTACGACTGTACATACTTGCTATCTTGCATCATTGGTATCTTTTGAATACTCGAAACTTCAGAAAATTCGCCTAAAATGATACCTGCGCTATTTTGTAAGTGTCCATTGCTCTATTCATGAATTTAAAGAAAAAAATTGGAGCTTTTTAAAAAATGTTTTTGTTACAAATGATATCAACTTCAAGCAGAAATTAGAAGAAAAAATACTTGTTTTGTCAAGTATTTGTACATGATATTATAAAGACCTACTTTTTAAAGACAGGTTTCACTTCAAGAAAAATGTCTACCTTCAATATTGTATTTTTACAATGTTAAGTTTTTGCAATTTCTAAAATACAGAAACCTATATTTCACGCTAAATTACGCGAAAACTACTTAATTTTTGAAAAATTGTATGTTAACGTATTTCCAGAGCTGTTTTTGAACAACATATTTCAATGTCTGTCCTCAATATTCTGTCTATCCTAAATATTCTCTCTATAAATCTGTCCAGATGGCAAGGCTGACGGACAGACATTTTACCGTCAATTGATTTTTCAGTATCAAGGGCCCAGAAAACATGGATTCTGACTTCACAACGTATTAGTGGAAGCAATTTACTATATACATGTAGAAACAATATTACCATCTTTTTCATTACTAAGGCCCAGCACAGAGAGTTATTCTGTCGAAAAATTATCGTTTTCCGACGCACGATTACCATAATTTCTCTTCTTATCAAGGAGAAAAAGTAAAACCAGTGTTCAGTGATAAACATAATTAAAGAAGATCGTATGAGAAGTATTATTTGGTGCCAATTAAAATAATATAGACAGTTTTAAATTTTAAATCCGTCGTGATACTTAAATGTATCTGCTATAAAAATAAAATAAATGAATGTGGAAAATCTCAGGGAAAGGGCGGATGCGTACTGAGTGCGCGATAACGTTGCCCTGAAAACCTTTCTCCCGCGGGTGTCGTCAGCGCTGAGCACAGCGAGCAGCGTGCCCGCAGATTTACTTAGCCCTCGAGCCCACAGGGGGAGCGAGGTCGCCCAGCCACCGACGGGCGGCAAATTGATTCCGCAGCGGCGCTGGCGGACGGGCCTCCGCGCTGCGGCTGACGCCACCTCCTGCCCCCCCACCACCACCGCTCACTTCGATTAAAATGTAAGGCGAATTGACGGCAATCAGCTGGCACGCGCTCATCCAATCAGAAAGTACGTTGCAACTTAAAATTTTGATTTTGCAGCTCCCGATTGAATGACCGTATCCCGGTTGATCAGAAGGTAATTCGCTCTAAATTTAAATAGAAGTATGCCCGTTCACTTTCACTGGCGCCACCGGCTTAGGTGGCTCAGGTCATCAACTGACGTCACTGAAATGTCTCTGACCGGGACCTAAGGTTCCAGTTGGACGACGATGTTTGGATATGCGACACTATCTATCTAGTTAGGTCTAATTCAGCCCCTGTTTGGAGGAGAATTTTAGCGGTCGGCTGCTCTAATCGGTAGTTTTCCATGGTTTCTCAGATTAATACGAGGCGATTGCCAGAGTAGTACCCTACCAAACGGGCCACGCACAGCCCGCTATTTTTCTTTCCTCTTCATTGTCCTTTCCTCCTCCCTTACTTACGCGCACTTATCCTAACTACTGTGCCACACATGCCGGGAGATCAGTCGCAAGCTTAAAGCTTGTCCCGACTGGGGCGGTGCTCCGTTTGTGGGAGATGCCTGGTTGGGGAAAACCCCGCAAGCTGAGGGATAGGTCGGCACCGGACCTCGCCATCCAGCGGGGAAAGATCACCGCCACCTCAGGCGATAGAAAACTATATTCATAAAGTAAGTTTCAAAACATAAGATCTTAGGCATGTAAGAGACATTTCGAAACGATCACTTTTTGACAATGAACATGAGGTGGGGAATCTAGTATAATGAAGTTACGCATTTGACATTTGCTCTGAATGGTGGGTGACTCATCGTGTTCTGGTGTGAGATCTCTTTGACTGCTTCTGAATATTTAACTGCCGACGTACAGTGAGTTGCCTTTGTTGTCCTGCTTTGATGAAAATTTCACACGTACACTATAACTTTGTTATAAAATGATTTCCCCCACACTTTCATTGGCAAAAAGTGATCATCTTTCACTTCCTTTATAAGCCCAAAAGTTTGATATACAAGTATGCACGTACACACAAGTGACCCTTGTGATACACTTGTGATCGTAGATACCTGAACTAAAACTAACATTCGTATATTCACCCGAATTCCCTACATACTTAATTGTGGGAACTAACAAAGAGATTGGATATCCACGCGCGCCATCATACACATAATACATTCTTACGCAACCCCTCGGGTCCTCCAAACAGCAGTTTCTTCAGCAATCCAAACATCGCGCCTCAATCTACCATTCTCCCTACGATCTTCGTAAAACGTCTGTCTCCTAGTAGTGATCCGACATCGATAACAAAACATCAATGTTAGCAAACATCGATGTTCAAAATGAAAACAACGATGTTAAAAATACATCGGCGAAAAACCATCTATGTTTTAGCCTTTTTATGTCCTTCTACAACTACAAGATAGAGATTATTTTAATGGAATCTGTTGTTTGTAATTAGTCCTTTAAATAATGTCATAAACGATTGTTGACAATAAGTAAAAACCGTGCAAAGTCCAAAATGGAACTCCGAGAAAATTAAAAGAAAAAGCTTTTAAAAGCCAGCGGGACTTCACTGATGAGCAGTCTACTGGCGACAATTTGAACTCCTTAGAATGAGAATTTCAGATAGCCCATTTTACATCGCATTGCGCTTGACACTTACAACGCTTATCAGTACAAAATACAAATTTTCACATTTCTGCCCTTAGCCCGGGTTTCATTTATGCCATACAATTTTTTAAACATGAATAGCTTTTAGTAGTAATTTTGAATGACACGGTGACATTTTTTTTAAAACCCTCGTAAGTACGCAATTTTTTTTTCAAAAACTGCTTTAAAGTTGGTCTTGATCTTTTTTTCCTGAAAGATAATGTTTGCTTAAGGTTATGGCTCAGGTTCGATTGTCATTAAAACCACAGGAATTTCGAAAATTACGAAGATTTTTTTTTTCGAAACTGTCCCATACCTTCAATATTGAAGCTTTAGTAGCCGTTTTGGAATTTCACAAATTCTTAAAATATTATATAATTATGGACAGTAAAAAACTCCTATTTTGCAGGAACGTTGTCCAAAGTTAACATTTAAAGTTATATACATGAACATTGTAAAAGTATGGGATAACATTGAAGAGAAATGTATCACTTTATTAGTATTGCCTACTTCTTCGATGAGTTTTCTGTGACTAAAAAAGTAGAGACAAGTTTACCTATCACACTCATATCATCCCGTGTACTATTTTTATTTACGAAAAATAACACCGAACCTATGTTGCGAATATCCCATATTTCATCGCGTTGGTCGTCATGAATGCGAGCAAATGGATTACAAAACGAAAGCTCACCCGCTGTTTCCAATCACGGGAGAAATGAACTGATTTCATATCACACTCATTGTGAGGGATGAGAGGGTGTGACTTACTGCAAAAAAATTCACAGTCCCGGCTGCAGCATCTCTTTCTTATTGGTTTGGAATTTTTCCAGCTCTGAAGCATTCCAATCTTCTGTAGAAAACTAATTTTAGAGGATAATAATATTTAAGTCCTCTCCAAGTAATATACATGGATCTGCGGGGTAACGGAATTTCAAAAACCGTATTACATTAAATACCTATACTTTCGTTTGATGTGGAAAACGATGTAATGCACTGAAATGATTTTTGTCACTTTGGTTATAACACGTACGTATTAAAGAATAAATCCTTGTATTTAATGTAAACACTTACTCTGAACTTAGAGCTCTTACACACTTATACCATTTCACAATGTAACATATACAGATGATTTCTGACGGCAAACATGCAGTAATACTGTCCCTTTAAATAAGATTTGTCAATTGTTCCTCTTAGATGACTCGGAAGGTTATCTCTCGAAGGCTGTCTAAACCTCGAACAAATTCTCATTATGAAATTGAGATTCACAACAGACTTTTTAAGACCCGTTGGCAAAACATTGTGGTATAAAAGCTTAAATTATCAATACGCTTCAGATAAAGCCCATTGAAGGAATGCCATCGTATATTTTCCTTTATTGGAAACTATTGTGTTTCATTCCAATCGAACAAATACAAATGAAAGGAAAACTTACAAAATATATTATTTAAAGACTATTACAATCTTGTTAATCAATTACTAATATTTAAAAATATATTAAGGCGAAATATGTTTTTGAAATAAGAAGCTCATCTTTGAATTTAGTAACTTATTATTAACAATGGAATATTTTTATTATGTATTTTGATTTCATGACGCGATTGTTAATTAAAAATGTGAGCGAATTTGTAAAGTAAACTATTAAGTAAATTTGAATTACAATGATAGGTTACAAACATTCAGCATGTGCTATTTAAGACGATTTTATAGCTCCTAACAATAGAGTAGTTTCGACGTGTGTACAAGTTAGAAATAAATATTTCATATCCTCCCGACCAACGCATGACATACACACATGATGTCCATGTAGACATTTTGGTAATAAACTTTTTTTTTTCGTTTCACGAACCCCCAAACCGAATTTTAGCTCGACTTGGAGATTCAGAACCGATTCTAAGACTTATAGCAATTGTACAGCCGAGGAAATAATGTAAGATGTATAGCCGTTTTTAAAGTCCAGGAATCCCTCGTCATCTTGGTAAGCAATCAAGAATGATTTTAAAGATATCTTTTCAGTATTTTCGATCATTCCTATTTATGTAACTAAGATAAATAATTCGGTTAGGAGAGACGCTAAACCGTGTAACAGTATGTTTTGCTGTAGTGATATAGTTCACCATGCATCGTGAAGACGAAAACCGTACTGAAGGCGAAAGCAATTCCTGGTAGTTGATTTGTGACCCATTAAACGAGATCCCGCTATATCGATAGTCTGCCAAGTCTAACTGGCACTGATCGAAAGAGGGAATCCTGCCCGCACTCTGGCGAACGTGTTTTGAGTAGAACAGTGGCGCCGTCGGTGGACAGTGTAGTCTGTCGCATACGCTCAATTCTGACCGCCGCCGCAACGAGCAGTGTTCTTGGTTCCCTTAGCAGCCACTGCAGCCGTCGCGGCGCTAAAGTCAAGCGCCTGCTTTCAGAACGTAGTGTTCGAGTTGCCCGCTACGTGGAGCTAGCGTACCAATGAATCGAGTATCTCACAACAAAGTAAGGTTGCTTGATTGTTGCATATGAGACATACCTGCTCACGATCGCGCGAGTGAATGTGAGGCAGAAAATCTCAACTATGTGTTTATTTATATGTTTTCAAGATGGATTTTAATTTATTTTATTAATTTCCGAAATGAGTAATAAATTATGAACATACTTTTTTTAGGATAGACATATAAAACACATGGTCTGATCTCCAGACACGAACACATTTTTTTTGTGTTCTTACGTTCGACTTCTCACTTTTCCTTTCCTGAGAATACAAATACAGACATTGATGAAGACGTAGATGACATAGACGAAGACAAAAACATAAATGGAGACGTAGACGAAGACTTTGAGAAAAACGTACAGGAAGACATAGAGGAAGACATAGAATAAGACAAATAATAAGAATTTTCTTTCACGGAAAATTAACTAAATAAGTGGAGGGACTATCCGAGAAGAGCGTAGCGGTCTGGGCTGCGAGAATCATCATTATGTCTTCTCAGAATATCGAGAAGACGATAGTTTTTATATGACAAATCAGGATACTCCAAGCGACCTGGACGTGGAACAGATAAATACGTGTTTGCCGACAACGTCGTGTGGTTTTCCAATTGATTTTCAAAATATGTACGACAAATTGAAAGAAAAACATTTCGAAATAACTGTTGACGTAGTAAATTTTATTCACCAATTACTTACTTAGGTTTAGAAATGTTAAAGGTAGAAATCGTGCTCAATATCTCAAAATAATTTAAAAAAATTGTGTGGTCAGTTCGCAACGCTGACAAAACATCTAAATTGAACAAAGAGAACTCTGAACCGAAGGAAGGAAAAAAAATGAAAAGTCAAAGAAGCGAAGAAACTTTAAAGGATCAGCGACGCCATATTCAGCTAGTATAAAGTAACAGGCTAGTTCCTACATAAATGGGGCCAGTTTCTAAAGACGTTGTGGACGTTTTTAGGCCAATTGCTTCACTACGCTCCGTAAAGTCAAAAAAGTGTTGCAACTCGAAGAAACACGGAGTACTAGAAGGGTAACCGTCTGGGATCCTCAGTTACTAATGTCAGCGAGCCTCTGGTCGAAGGTATAAAAGGCACTGACTGACTGAGACGTAACGAGACAAAAAGACAAAAAGTTAAAGGAGGTTTACTCCAGGTATGCTCAATGCCAAAGAAGGTCTAAGAGACATATTGCAAAGATTATATTATGTGCCCCCCCCCAAATAATATGACATCACTTTAGAGTACTACGTTGGAAGTAGTGAGAGACTCATGAAATCTGAAGAATTCACTAAGGAGTACGATAAGACCTCTTTGGCAAACAGAATCCGCCGATGAATTCTATCCTCTGAATGGTGTTTGAAGATCCGGACTTGGAATCGAGTTCCGAAAGGCGTAACACAGGAGAGCGACAGGGCGAGCGTGCTGCGGGAGGGTCAAAGCTCACGGAGAGGACAGTCGTGCACGGGCGGTCAATTGCGTGCGGCATCGGGTGCGGAACGGGGCGGGGCGGGGAGAGGAGGGGCGAGCGTGATGGGGTGAGTGGATGGGACGTACGCGGGATGGGGTGGTGGGCCGGAAGTGTGTGGCGGGACGGAGTGGTGAAACAGGACGGGGGAGACGGGAGGGCGGGCTAAGAACGGGCGGGGGGTGAGACGAGACAGGACGGAAGTGGCACGGGCGGGACGGAGCGAGACGGGCGGCGGGACGGCGGACAGGGCGGCAGGGGCGGGGCGGGGCGAGACAGGACGGGATGTGCAGTGCGGGACGGGAGACGGGCGTGGACTGACGGGGACAGGGTGGAGGGGCGGGCGGGCGGGCGGGGTCGGCGGGGCGGGCGGGCGGGCGGGCGTGCTGGTCAGTGGAGCGTAAATGCGTCACGCGGCGACCGCGCCGCCACCAACGCGCACTAAAATTCCGTTCCTCCTCCTCCTCCTCCTCCTCTGCCGCTGCCGCCAGCTGAACGGGCAAGAGTTGCACGCGGCCGATGACCGAAGGCGGCACAGCTCTGCGCGATTGCGAAGTGGAGGCTGGTGTTCGTTGGGACAAAAAGGCCAACCATTTCTTTTTTAACAGAGGTAATCTTTCGCCATTGTTTTTTATTGCGTTTATCTTGCAACTTTTCCTCCTCCGAACATTTATTTCGATATCTTTCTATATTTCAGTTTTTGATTAAGTTGGACCAAGATACATTCAAAACTCTTTAACGTCATTGTAATTGCAGGTTTTTTAAAACAAAAAAAGCCGTAGTCCAAAAAGTAAAATTTTGAGATACTAGAACTGTTGCTAAAACTCCATAGCCGCCATTTGCTGTTAATGTAAGTTTTCCCCGTGATTATTTCTCAAATATAGCTTATCTCAACCTGCAACGAGCTTTTTTTTATTTTGGTGAATGTGATTATTCTTCATAACATGTATTTTTGTTCTGGAAGTTTGGTGATAGTGTGTATCCTAATCTTATAGTCCTTTGTGTTGTGAATCTGAACAACCAAAGGAGAAAGTAACAACTAAGAAGAGAAGCACATTTTAATCACAAAAGAAGAAGACTCGGACAACGTCTCAAAAAGTTGTCTAATTTGCAGAATACGTGTCACCTGCTAAGAGAGAAATGTACCTCTTGTTGTCAGTAGCAGATGCTAACAAAAAAACGATAATAACACTGCCAATGATAATAATGCCAATGGCGACGAATAACATGTTGGTCAATAATATTACAAATTGATATGATGCATTAACTTCTTGCATTATTCCTTCAAAAAATGTAATATTACTGCCACAAATAAATGAATTTGATATGCAAATTTCTCAATTAAAAAAAGAAAATACCATACTCCATACACATACAACTTTATCCAATTGTTTCCACAATACAGTTCAAGCTTGGACAAGCGTCCATCAGTATTTACAGTAGCTTGAGAAAATGCACAGCAATTTTCGTGCTTCAAATGCCTACAAATTTCATCATCGTTTTTCGCTCTCCTGAAAAATTGTGTTTTTGGACTACGGTTGTTGTTTTTGTTTGTTTGTTTGTTGTTTTTTTTTTAACTTACATTAAAAGGGGGAAAATTAATTTCGCTGGCCAGTGGTTTCTCCATCCTTTTTCCAAATTCTAGAATGTGGTGTAGATTTAAACAAATTCTCCGAAATTGAGATAGAACATTACAACCTGTTTAACTTTTATTTCCATGACAACATCGACAAGCGCCGAATATCTAGAAAATTTACCCTTCAGCTTTGCTTTCTGAACGTGTATTTAATACTTGTACATGACTGAAACAATTGCCTTCAACAATATTCTGTTTCGTTGTTAAATTTTAAATTTATTTTACTGTTTTTTATTTAAAGTATTTAAATTCAACGTATCTCATTCTCTAAAATATTAATTTGGTCTTTTTGAATCATTTTAATTCCTCCAAAATCCAAATTCTCTTCATGTCTTCACAAGGTTAAAGAGTAAAATATACGATGAGATGAAATCAGTAGTAATATTGTTGGAAAGCTATGCAAACTGTCTACATTATTTTAAATTACATCGTAATGAAATTTCCAAGTATCTATTATTTCTCTTCAATTTATTTATTACAAAAAGACATCTCTCCTGAGCCTAAAAGGAGGATTTCAGAAAACTAAAACCTCTGGGTAACATAGAACATGCATTTTAGATATGATATAGTGCCTACTTGTTTGTGGTTTTTGAATATTGTGACGGAAACTGGTGTCTGAAGATCATTGGCTGCAGTAGGATACGATACGCAATAGTTCACCACAAATCTCTTTCCACGACGGGTCCATCTGCCATTCTCCTAAGTGTGGCATCCAGATCCTGAATTACGACACAGAGTGAATGATCAATCCGACTTGCCATGAAGCCCTGCAATTTTAAAATAAACTCTTAAAAATGTGGAGATACCTCAAATGAAACTATCTTATCTTTTAGGATCAAAATTAAATATTTGTATAAAATGTTCATAAATATCAAGCAATCACGTTTCGCGCGTTTAGGAATTTGCCGCACATTTTTCCAAGCATGTTATCTTCAATGCAAAAAAGACGAACACAACAGGAGAACTGTTGGGTTGCTAATAAATAAATCTTATTGACTCATGAATATAGTACCCATAGGGTAAAGTGAATGGAGAAAAAAAAAAACAGATTAATAATTTCTATTAAAAGAATGAAAAAGAAGTCGTGCAACACAAGGGAGGGACTGACAGACCAGCGGCCCCCCCCCAAGTGACTGACGAGGGACTGACGAGATGGACGACGGACAATGAACGGATGACGGATGAGGATGACAGATGGAGGGCTGACGATGCTAGGATGGGACGGATGGAGGATGGACGGATGCATGGACGGTGCGGAGGACGGACTAAAGGATGGACGACTAAAGATGGACAAACTGCGGATGTACGGACTGCGTGATGGACGGACTGCGGGATGGACGGACTGCGCATGGACGACGCATAAGACTGCGAAATGGACGGACTGCGGGATGGGACGGACTGCCGGATGGACGTGAACTGCGGATGGTACGGACGCGGATGGACGGACTGCGGAATGGACGGACTGCGGATGACACGGACTGCGGGATGACGAGACGGATGGGGAGGACGGACTGCGGATGACGGACTGCGGGATGACGGACTTGCGGGATGGACGGACTGTACGGGTGGACGGACTGCGGGATGGGACGGATGCGGGGCGGATGCGAGGCGGACTGCGGGAGGACGGACTGCGGGCGGGATCGGACCGGAGGGAGGCTGCGGAGGGACGGCTGCGGGAGGGACGGACTGACTGACAAAATAGCCAATACGATAGTCGATAAAAACGAAATTCCAAAAGTCGAAACCGTCAAACGGTCCGAAAAGTCGATGAAGTCGATGGAAGTCGAGAAGTCCCGAGAATCCGAGAAGCGAGGAAGTCGATGGAAAGTCGAGAAGTCGATGGAAGTCGGGAGTGGAAGCGAGAAGTCCGGAAGTCGAGAATCAGAAGTCGGATAGGGAAGTCAGTATGAAGTCGAGAAGTCGATGAAGTCGATGAAGTCGATGAAGTCGATAAAAGCTCATAAAGTCGATAAAGCGATAAAAGGTCGATAAACGATAAAGTCGATAAAGTCATAAAGTCGATAAAGTCTGATAAAGGTCAAAGTCATAAATCGAAAGTCGATAAAGTCATAAAGTCGATAAAGTCGATAAAGTCGATAAATCGATAAAGTCCGATAAAGTCGATAAAGTCTTATAAAGCCGATAAAAGTCGATAAAGTCGATAAAGTCGATAAAGTCGATAAAGTCGAAAAGCCGGATTAAAGTCGATTAAAAGTTCGATTAATCGATAAAGTCGATAAAGTTCGATAAAGTCGATAAGTCGATTTAAAGTCGATAAAGTCGATAAAGTCATAAAGTCAGATAAAGTCGATAAGTCGATAAAAGTCGCATAAAGTCGATAATCGATAAAGGTCGCATAAAGTCGATAAAAGTCGATAAATTCGATAAAAGTCCGATAAAGTCCGAAAAAGTCATAAAGTCGATAAAGTCGATAAATCGATAAAGTCCGATAAATCCGATAAAAGTGATAAAATTCATAAATCCGATAAAGTCGATAAGTCGATAATGCGATAAAGTCGATAAAGTCGATAAAGTCGATAGAAAGTCGATAAAGTCGATAAAGCTCGATAAAAGCTCGATTAAAGTCGATAAAGTCATAAATCGTAAAGTCGGATAAAGTCGATAAAGGTCGATAAATCGATAAAGTCGATAAAGCATAAAGTCGATAAAGTCGAAAGTAGATAAGTCATAAAGTCGATAAAGTCCGAAAGTCGATAATCCGATAAAGTCGAAAAGTCGATAAAGTCAAAAAGTCCGAAAGCGATAAATCGATAAATTCATAAATCATAAAGTCGAAAAGTCGATAAAGTCCGATTAAAGTCGATAAAAGAAAACTCCGATTAAAGTCGATAAAGTCCCGATAAAAGCGATAAAAGTCCGATAAGTCATAAAGTCGATAAAGTCGATAAAGTCATAAAGTCGGATAAAGTCGATAAAGTCGATTAAATCGATAAAGTCGATAAAGTCGATAAAGTCGATAAAAGTCGATAAAGTTCGATAAATCGATAAAGTCGATAAATCGATAAAAGTCGATAAAGCGAAAGTCATAAAAGTCATAAAGTCGATAAGTCGATAAATCGATAAAAATTCGTAAAAGCGATAAAGTCGATAAAACAGTCATAAGTCGATTAAAGATCGATAAAGTCATAAAGGTCGATAAAAGTCGATAAAGTCGTAAAGTCGATAAAGTCGATAAAGTCGATTAAAGTCGATTTAAAGTCGATAAAAATCGATAAAGTCGATAAAGTCGATAATCGATAAAGTCGATTAAAGTCGATAAAGTCGGATAAAGTCGATAAAGTTCGATAAGGTCGATATAAAGTCGATAAGTCGATAAAGTGTCGATAAAGTCGATAAAAGTCGCATTTTAAAGTCGATTTAAGTCGATAAAAGTCGATAAAGCCCCCGATTGAAAGTCGATAAAAGGCGATAAGTCGATAAAGTCGATAAAGTCGAAATTTAAAAAGTCGATAAAGTCGATTAAAAGTCGATTTAATCGATTAATCGATAAAGTCGATAAAAGCGATAAAAGTCGATAAAGTTCAATTAAAGTCGATTAAAAGGTCGTAAAGTCGATAAAAAGGTCGATTTAAAAAGGTCGATAAAGTCGGATAAAGGTCGAAAAAAGGGTCGATAAAAAAGGTCGGATAAAAAAAAATTTTCCTTCTCCTTTTTTTTTCC